>OZ024802.1:23561191-24069564 GCA_964017045.1 Omphiscola glabra
AACGTAGAGCGGGAGTTTTTTGCTTCCATCCATGTTAGCAGCAACTAGCACTGTAAGTCGGTCCTTCGACTTTTTTCCACCGTGACAAGCCTCCCCACGAAACGCCGTAGTCTTGTCTGAAAGGCATTTCCAAAACACCCCAGTTTCATCAGCATTAAAACTGTTCTGAGTCTCATATGTATCCAAAATTGTGCGCATTTGAGTCTTCAGCCATGAATCCACTTCTTCCTGTTGAACCGCAGCGCTCTCTCCACAAATTGCTTTGAAGACAATGTTGTGCCTCTTTTTGAAACGATCCAGCCACCCCTGACTTGCTTTAAAGTCAGGGTGTCATAGCTTTGCAGCAAGGATGTCCGCCTTCTCCATCAGCAAGGGACCATTGACGGGAAGGTTTGTTGCTCGCGTATTTGTGAACCATTGAAACACTGCATCGTCGACATCTTTGTGCTTAGCCACTCTAATTTTTTTTCTTGCTGGATCAAAGACAGACTTCTCGTACCTTTGCTTTATCATGTCGGCCTTCTTTTTCCATCCTGAAATGGTGTTTGCTGGAATGCCATGCTGACGACTAAGGTCTGCTGGTTTTGTTCCTTTTTCTAGCTGCAGTATGATTTCATACTTTTTCTCTATTGACTGATTGTCCAGTTTTCTCTTGACACCTCCAGACATTTTTAGAATGGAAAAATTTAAAAAATTAAACAACAATTTTTCGCAGTTATCGAATGCCCGTATACTATTGCTTTGTGTTTTCTTAAAGAGATCGCTGTAGTGGTAATATTTAACATGACATAGTCACAACACACTGTAGTCCGCCAACACGTCTTTCCGTGCTGTGACGTCATTATTTTGCTCGGCGGAACCAACCTTCCCCCACCCGCAGATAGCTAGTTCACTGTGACACACAAAGCAACAATATGACCATCACGATCAATACGAAACGTTGCGGTGATATTTTTATAACCTTTGACACACCTACCAATCCCCCTACCCATGTGTCTCGTATGCCACAAATTTCCTTGACAACCAACAATGCACTGCTAAGATGGGGTTGTCAATACAAAAGCGCTAATACGGTAGTGAGATTGTGCAGTGGCATCGATAACTAACATTTTCAAAAGCTGGCGATTGGTCACGGGGATCGAGATAACCAACGTTAAGTGGCAAATTTGGCCCTCTTTTGTGCTCGAGATATTAGGGTTCTTCGACATAAAAGAATCGACATAACCGATGAGAAAATGCTAAGACAAAGAGAGAATTTGGCGGTTCCACTTCAAAAAAAACGTCGACTTAATAGGGTTTGCGAATTAACCGAGGTCGAGATAAGCGGGTTCGACTGTATTACAAGAGAGTTAAGTCAGTGCGACACCTTTGTAACAATGAATTGGATTATAATTTAACCCAATATTAAAGAAACGCCGCATTTCTTCTTGCAGTGTATCATCATTCGTGTAAAAATATTCATGATGTTTGGAAGTTCGACCACGTTTTTATCTGCGTTATCCTAATGTCTCCGTGATCGATATTTGAACTCGACCTCTTCTTATAAACAAGAGTTTTTTTGTTTTTTTTTAAACTTGATTGAATTCATTTTCCATTGAACACAGTGCAAGAAATTGTTTTAAGGATATGTTTACTGCAAGAAATTGTTTTAAAGATATGTTTACTGCAAGAAATTGTTTTAAAGATATGTTTACTGCAAGAAATTGTTTTAAAGATATGTTTACTGCAAGAAATTGTTTTAAAGATATGTTTACTGCAAGAAATTGTTTTAAAGATATGTTTACTGCAAGAAATTGTTTTAAAGATATGTTTACTGCAAGAAATTGTTTTAAAGATATGTTTACTGCAAGAAATAGTTTTAAAGATATGTTTACTGCAAGAAATAGTTTTAAAGATATGTTTACTGCAAGAAATAGTTTTAAAGATATGTTTACTGCAAGAAATAGTTTTAAAGATATGTTTACTGCAAGAAATATTTTTAAAGATATGTTTACTGCAAGAAATAGTTTTAAAGATATGTTTACTGTAAGAAATTGATTTAAAGATATGTTTACTGTGATCCATATTCTGGGACATGTTTTGGTGATCAGATTTTAGGACAGTATTTTATATAGAACCTGTAGTAAGAAATAATGCATCTTCAAAACCCATTTAGTTTCATTTCTTAAATCCTTTGTATTAATTTCGCTTTGGTTGATGTGTTTATTTCTGGCTAATTATAACAGTGTTGGACTGCGATACAGCTTTGTAGTAAATTAATTAGACACACACACACACACACGCACACACACACACAAATGTATGCAAATAAAACAATATTAGTTCAGATTTAATAATGATCATACAGAATGCAAATGGAACCGTTTCTTGCTGGGTGCAAAATTTACTGACGGCTAATGGATCCGCTTCACGTCAGCCTATCAAGCTGAAACTTGGCACACAGATGCGTTGCCGATGACAACACATACTTTACGATTTTCAGCCCCCCCCCCCCCCACACCCCAGCACCCCCCCAAAAAAAAGTCAATGTTTCCTGTTTTTCAAAGGGAAGATGAAGGACTTTATATGATGCCGCTGATTTTACAAAATGAAATTCCTGACAACTGCGCTAAATGAGGTTGTTTCTTAAAATAAAATATCGCAAAATCATTTGGAGAATAACTGGTTTTTTTTTCTTTCTGAAATAGTTGCTGAATAAATCTGCGGTGTAAAACGTCGGGTGGGACATTTTAATGTTTATTATAAAATAAAATAATAATAAATACATATAAAGGAGTTATAGCAAAAACTTTTTTTAAAGTGTTGATTTATTTCCGCAATCATTAATTAACCGAACTTGTCGGGAAATAAGTCAGAGTTTTTTTATTAGCTCTAAATTCAATCCCTATTTCAACCAGAAGAAGCCAATGATTTTCTCTAACGGGTGAGAGCATGGTATCTTTGGACTTTAAATAGCGTCCCTCTGTCATACATGAGAACCCAGCCAACCAAATCTGCGCTAATTTTAATTATTTGTTTTCCTTTACAGGTCTGGTCTTTACCTAGTTCTCATCAGCTTCTCATAAACGCAGAAGCGAAAAGCTTTCCTACTTTTTTTGTTTTGTTGTGTGGCTATCTGTTAACTGTTTAGGAAGATTTACAGCCTTGCTTCTTTTTGCTGTCAATACAAAAAGTACCGGAAGGACTTTTTAATGCATTGATTCTTTTATTTATTTATTTTTTAAAATTGTATTTCTTTGAATACTGGACATATCTTAATATCCTTCTTTTAACAATTCCTTGCGTATCATTGGAACTGCTGAGGAAGCGCTAGCAACACAGTAGACTATGAATACAGGAGGCAAATTACAGGCAGCACATATTTTAAGTTTTAATAAACAAAAATTCAATACGTCATGGCGTATAAGCTCCAGAAATGAAACACCCATATATTTTATCTATTCAGATAAGTAGGAGATTCCTATTGATAAGGTGCCGACTTATCCTGGTTGTATTAGATTAACTTCCGTATTTATTAATCCATTCAGATAGGTAAGGGCTTCCTTTTGAGAAAGTGCCGACTTATCATGGTTGCATCGGATGATACAACATTTTTTCTTAACAGAAGGAAGCGAAGGTTTGATTCAAATCAAATTGGTTATTCAAATTGTATTAATTCTTTAGTCCTTGCATATTTTTCACGCCTGAAATTAGTTTGTTTTTAATATGAAAATTGCGTGGCTACAATTGCCTAGCACTATTCTTAAGTAACATTTCGATAGCCAGTAGGAATTTCTGAAAATAGCTTTCACTTTAAATGACATGTGTCTTTAAAAAAAAAAATTATAATAACAACTTAATAGCTCAAAATGTATTTTAAACACATCTCTATATATTTATATATCTGAACTGTTTCAGAATAAAATATATAAATATATATATATATATATATATATCGAAGTAAGTAATTAAGTTTGGCTTTAAGCACGTATTCTGCGTAAATCGGTAGAAGAGCGCAGCCCCCTCCCCCCACACCCTAACCAGAATAAAAGAAAACACTACACAATAGAATCTTAAGTAAAAAAAACACATTTCATTTATTGAAAAAAAAACACAAAAGAATGCGTCCACAAGTAAGGAATTAATCTTTGTGAAAAGGATTTTAAACTATGATATTAATTACACCAGGAAATTAGTCGCACAACTTACTGCCACGCTGCAAAGCTCACCTACCCAAACAGTAATTTGTCACACGACTTACTGCCACGCCACAAAGTTCACCTACCCCAACAGCAATCGAATCACATCAAGTCGCTAGGCATCTGCTCCTGGGCGCTACTCACCGTTCACTGAGGCCCGGGTCTCGCCGAAACACGCGAGGGAGAAAACACATCGTTACCATTTTTTTTCTTCTTCCTTGGGCTCCCCACACCCTCCCTCCCTGCCTCCCCGCTTCCAGCGCCCTCCAGTCATTCTGTCACCACCCCACCGCCCACGTCTATTAACGCTTATAACTGGGTGTTTAAGAGATGGTTGTGTATCTATCTATCTATCTATCTATCTATCTATCTATCTATCTATCTATCTATCTATCTATCTATCTATCTATCTATCATCTATCTATCTATCTATCTATCTATCTATCTATCTATCTATCTATCTATCTATCTATCTATCTATCTATCTATCTATCTATCTATCTACCTACCTATCTATCTATCTATCTATCTATCTATCTATCTATCTATCTATCTATCTATCTATCTATCTATCTATCTATCTATCTATCTATCTATCTATCTATCTATCTATCTATCTATCTATCTATCTATCTATCTATCTATCTATCTATCTATCTATCTATCTATCTATCTATCTATCTATCTATCTATCTATCTATCTATCTATCTATCTATCTATCTATCTATCTATCTATCTATCTATCTATCTATCTATCTATCTATATATATATATATATATATATATTTATCTATTCAAGTATTCCTGTCTTTAAAAAGTCTTAGAGTTCGTGGCATTTTATTTATTTAAAACATTGTCTTAATGTCAATTTTTAATGAAATCAATAACATTTTTTGAACAGCCCTTACAATGGTACACCTCACACTGTTTTATCACAGTAAGAGTTGCCGCTACAGCCAACAGTTATACATGAGTCCAGTTCCCATAGCTGACAAAAAAACTGCTGAAGCGGTACAGAGTACGGAAGTTCTTGACTGACCACACACGAAGAGCGGCGTCCCTAGCCCTGATCCAGCGAAATGGAATGCCGTAGAGCCGGACTGAGGCCGAGGGCCCATAGCTAGACTAGCCACCCGGGGGAGGGGGGAGGGGGGCATGTCTCCACATGAGTATATCCTTGAAAGTCAAAGTGTGCGCATTTGCAGTCTTGGAAAACACTTCTCATTTATAATCCTCACACATTTTTTATTACACCAGTTTATAAATATTTATGATACCCCACGGTTTAAGGATGCTTTAAAAAGCATACAATGTTTTTCCTACCAACCCATGTCCCCCATCTCTTGGTTAAATCTATCTGATATTCAAATACAACATTTCAACAATGTAACACCCACTGCCTTTTATTCACAGTTCCAGCATGTAACAGCCGCAACCCGAGTATACTCCCAGGTGCATGTTAGAGACCATGACTCCTATATCACCCGGCCAAAAATATACATTTCCTTATATCAGTATTCGGGAAACTCATAAGTCAAAAGAGCCGAAAAACAGGACGATTAAAAAATCTTTTGAGAGCTACATTTCTTTTGAAGAATTTGTCAAGAGCCATGTTTCTCGGAGTCAAAGCCGATTTGTGGCCGACTGGCGCGAGCCGCACTCAGGTCTCGAGCCGCGATTTGCCGACGACGGCCGTATACCAACGTGTGTTCCAAGACATCAGCTGCGTCTCAACCACCATCACAAAAGAGTTAGTCAGTTCATAAACACACTTAACAAAACAAAAAAATGATTTTGGTGTTAATGAGCGTCATATCTCAAATTCAGCCCCCCCCCCTTTTCAAACCCCCACAATCTTGACATTCATTTCTCTAACCACCTTTTCATCTGAAATCCCATCTTTCAGAGAGGACAAAGCTTGTGTTGTGTCGCTAGTCCGTACTCATCTCTCCCATCGTTATTTGCCGGGCCGCCCGGCTGGCTCCGGAGAGGGCCCTTTGTTCAATGCACGTGCGTGGCTCTTCTTTTAGCCGGCAGCCAGTCTCTAACCAATTGACCGACGACAAATACCACTTAGTGTCCACCGACACGCACCCGTAGTCCGCCACTTTTGGGAATCTGTTTGAGAAAATAGAGGGCTGCAGAATTCCACCAGCTGTGGGACTACTTTTTTAAAGTAGAAATCTGGCGTAGATATCTGGTGTAGAAGTTTTTTTGAAAGCTTTATGAATGGTTTTGATGAACTGATGGGCTGTTACGGATGGGTTGTAACAGATGAGCTATAACCATGTGTGATGTAACAGACTATCACAGATTGGATTCTTTCTTTTAAGTCACTTATTATATCCTAAAAAGCTACTTAGATTTTTATTGCTGCTTTAAAAATTATTAAAACATTTTGGCTAATTCTTATCTTCTAAATACTTATCTTTCATTTTTTTTTTTGGTGAGATTTTCGGAAAAAATATTTTAAGGTATATTCGGAGATGTAGTTTTTGGTCCTTGCTAGATGGTTTGTCATCTGTAAGACCGGAAAACGAATCTCGTAATGCTACAAATTTAGACAATATTTTCGTAACACAGCTTCTAGCAATGTATTTACGAAATAAAAATATGTACATTAGTTAAAATTTGTTTGTAAAATCTTTCGTTATAAAACGTTGTAAGCATGTTTTTATCCCACTACGCTGGCTCACATTAAAGTAGAAGCACCGAACAGCTGTTGAGAGAGATGGCCAAACGGAATACCAGGATGTTTGTTATTAATATCTTAATGAGATTGGTCAGACAGTACGCCCGGATGTTATATTAATAGATTTTCGCCGTTGAAATGACAAACTCTTGTTTATGACGTTTGTTGCACGTACCAACTCAAATTGTTTGTTCGGTTTACTTCCTGAAGCTGAAAATTTGAACTCTTGAAATAGTCTCCAACCAAAACGCTTGAGCTGACGTCCATCGCGAGTGATTGGCTGAACCCATTAAACGCTGGGCATTCAATGGAAATACGAATCATTAAAATCAATAAGTTCTTGGCTGACATAAGTAGCTTTAAAACAAAACAACAAGAACCGTGGATCAGTGATCCCCGAGTTTTAAAGTAAAAGCTAGACTTAAAAATTCTTCACTGAAAAGTAAAATCCTTTATAGTAAAATAATAATAATAATAATAATCATGACATTAGCTTACCGTTGTACGATGGCATTTACTTAAGTCCCACAAAGTAACCTAATTTGTTTCCATGTTGACCTCCTGACGTCCTTCTCTAATGACCCAGTTGCTTAAGGTTGTTTTTAAACTAAATATTGCAGAAAAATATGGGCGCACCATTTTATACTGTTTATGCTTTATTTGAAATCTTTTCTTTAAAAATTTAACTTGTCTTTGTTGCTCGCCTAAGAAAGGTCAGAACTTAATGGCAGCCTCCCAGATATCACGTAACATTGAAACAGAAATCATCGACTCCGTTCATGCTTAAAAATGTATGGCAACTCTCAAATAAACTTTAAAACCTTTAAGTCATCACCTGACTGATGGGTCACGAGCAGACAACTCGATACACCCGAATGATGGGTCACGAGCAGACAATTCGCTACACCCGGATGACGGGCCACGAGCAGACAACCCGCTACACCTGGATGAGGGGCCACGAGCAGACAACCCGCTACACCTGGATGAGGAGCCACGAGCAGACAACCAGCTACACCTGGATGATCAGCCAGGAGCAGACAATCCGCTACACCTGGATGATGGGCCACGAGCAGACAACTCGTTACAACTGATGAAGGGCCACGAGCTGACCACTCGCTACACCTGAATGATGGGCCACGAGCAGACAACTCGCTGGCTATTTACTTAAATTTCCAAATGTTGTAAATGTTCAGGATTTTTTTATAACTAAACAAAACAAAAACAGGCAGTCACGGTTTTGGAAACTCACGGTAGTATTCCAATCTATTACTCTATATTGCCGAATAGGCCTAAAGTCTTTTTCTCGTGGGGAATCAGTATCATCTTTTTGTTAATATAATATTTCAACCCAAAGGTTATCCGTTAAGCTAACTTTTCTATATAACTTAACTCCAACGTTATGCACGTATGTAACAGTTTGAGATCCCTTGAGCTGAAGGGTTTGCAGTCCCCCCCCCCCCCCCCCCCCGCCTCGCCAGTTTCATGACAAATGTCATTTTAGAACAAGAGAGCTAGAGAGGACGACATTTTGTTCCAGGCTAGATGACAATGCAGGACGTCTTGAGCCCTGAGCTCTGAGCTCCGAGACTTGCATTTTTTTTTTTATTCCCATTAACACATTTCAATCCCCCCCCCCCCTCTTTTTTTACGCTGCTTGTAACAAATCTATTATATGAAACTAACAATCTCCTATACTTGAAGACATCAGTTGGACCAAGAAATATTCTATTACTGTTATTATTTTCAATATATTGTTTCATATACTCCACTGGCTTATCTTCTCATGGTTGATAAAAAAAAGTTTTTACATTTTTTTTTTCAGAAAGCAGTGTTTCCCAAAGTGTGATAGGCGTACCCCTGGGGGCGAGGGAAAATTTGGTGGGGGGGGTAAGCGCTGCAATGGGGGAAACAAATTAGATTGTTTAAATGTTACTAAAGAATATTGATTTTTTTTTAACGACGGGTACTCAAGGGGTACGAAAATTATAATTAGGGGTACACAGATGTCGAAAGTTTTGGGGAACACTGTTTTAGGGAAAACGCCACCGATAATATTTTCAACGCTTTATTAAAACAGCTGATGCACTTTAAAAAAAAAAAAAGAAGATTGAAATAGAAATATGATTTTGAGTAAAGTGCCGGCACAGATTTCATGAAATGAAATAACAAGTGCATACACAATGACATCGTGATGGCATGATCCTAAAACACTGATAGGTCCGATGACATGATTTTAACACCCTGACACATTTGAGTAGCCGCAATCGTATTGTGCCAGTGTTTCTTTTTATATTACTATTTAGATCTTGGAAATTAGTAAAACACAGTAAGGTTAAACCTGATAAAAGGAACGCAACAAAACATCGAACGTCTCGGCAGGAAGCCTTCATCGGCACACCAACAGAAAAAACGAATAAAACTAAAAAATGAATTTTAAAAAAAAAATATATAATGTAGCACTTAATGTCTCCCCCATTAATTACCTTATTTAGATCTTGACACGATTTTATTTTTTTTAAACGATAAAAATATAAAGTTGCGTTTATTTCTCGGTGGCATTTTTAAATATGTGTTTATACTATTAACATAGAAGTTGCTTTCACGCTTATCATACATGTTGCTTTCATACTTATCATACATGTTGATTTCACACTTATCATACAAGTTGCTTTCCCACTTATCATGAAAGTTCCTTCCCTTCACGCTTATCATACAAGTTGCTTTCACGCTTATTGTACATATTGCTTTTCCACTTATCATGAAAGTTCCTTTTACGCTTTTCATACATGTTACTTTCAAGCTTATCATGAAATTGGCTTTCACACTTATCATACTGAAATAGTATTGTTTAACCTAAATGGCAATTCTTATTGGTTCACTTTTAAAAAAATGTAAAGTTCCTTCCATTCACGCTTATCATACATGTTGCTTTCACGCTTATCATACATGTTGCTTTCCAATTTATCATAAAAACTGCTTTCACGCATATCATACATGTCGCTTTCCCACTTATCGTGAAAGTGGCCTTCACGCTTATCATACTGCAATATTATTGTTCAACCTAAATTGCGGTTCTTGTTGGATTCACTTTTTTAGTTTTAAATTTTAAAATTGCTTTCAATATGGGCAAGATTCTCATTTAACGCCATAATTAAATAGTTCTTGAATGAAAGCTGCCAACCCGCAGAGATCTATGGACATGTGACCATCAACGTGAACTGCACTAAGACATAAATTTATGATGCCATCCATTTCAATTTTCTTAATAAATAAATTCATATCAGACACATAAACACGAAATAGATTTTTTGTTTGTGTGCTTTTTTTTTTGCACCTTACAAGGACGCGCAACTAAAAACAAAATATTAATGGGCATTTTAGCATTTCAAAAATAAATTTCTTTTGATAGTTCATTAGTTTGATCTTAAACACCAGCCCGAGGCGAGTAAGCGAGCATTGATTTCCATCGCTGGGGAAAACTGGAAATGTGCGTGCTTTTAACTCACGGTAACCATAATTCTTTTGATTGTGTTTTGTTTTGTTTTTTAAATAGTAATTAGGCATTTTGTTTTTAGTATTTATTTTAAAAAAAACTTCGTCCTTTAGCTTCAAGAAAAAATATCATCCTTGTGATCTCGTCACTTAACATCAGATTATTTATTTAAAAAATTATAAGCAATTATATCCTTTTGAGATTAATCAACATAAATTATATTGCATGTCGGGAATGCCACACTGAACATCTAAAAAGTCAGTAATGCTACTCTGTACATTTACAAAGATTTAAACAAAGTATGCAAATTGTTTGAAAAATCTTTCAATGTACCAGTTGTCCAAGGTTTCAGGAAGATACTGCACTTCTGAACAATTACTTACACACCTAAATGTGATCATTTGAATACATATATCTTGTTATGATAGACAATGATAAATTGACTTATAACAGACCAGAAATGATCTTTTTTTTCTTCAAAATTTCAATATATAATATGTAAAACAATACGTGCGAAATGAGTTTTATCAAATGAACAGAAATACATCCTGGAAAGAAACGTGGAAAAATACGTGGAAAAATACGCGGAAAAATACGTGGAAAAATACGCTAATGGGGAAAAGACTTTATCCGGGTGATTTTTTTTTTTCGGTGTGGGGGTACAACTAGGTTAAAAACGCCGTCTGCTAGGAGAATCGACATATCGATCAATAACAGTGATTGTAATATGAAAGCAACATAACAGGATAATGCTAAGCTTTCAAAGACACGACTCACTGCAAAAAGCGACAAAAAACACGTGTTTATAAATGTTTATATCTTTCTTTTATATCAAGAAAATTACTGCCGGAAGTCGATGGTAATACGGGGGGGAGGGGGGAAGTGTGTTTGGGGGGTGTAATATAAATATGTAATAAATTAAAAAGTCATCTTATAAAAGTCATCATTTGAAAGCTACTAATAAAAATTGATATAAAAGTTATTCAATTTTTTTAAATCAGATTTCTACACTATAATAAACTATAACAAATATAATACTACAGGAAAGTAATTTTTCAGAACACAAACTAAACATTTACCCCTCCAGGACTGCTAAAAATACGTCACAAACGGTTTCTTTGGCAGGGGCAATCAGGCTTGGTTTGGAGGCCCATGTATACGCTTGGTTAACTTCATGGAATTGGCGTACAACTGGCCGCCCCCTCTAAACGACCAATTTGTGTCACGTGGTGTACGTGACAAGATTTTCAGTGTTCCAAACCTGGGAGCTGTCTGCTTGTGTTGGTCGCCCCCGTCTGAGAAAAGGTACTGGGCTAAGAGTATGGACATTTTGCAAATCAAGTCGGCAGATTTATCATTAGATTAATGTATCTCTGATAAATGATTAAGGACAAATTATGGATAGGCCTATGTTACTATGATGAGAAAATGCAATCCGCCACACGTTTGTTGGAAAGCCTTGCAGAGACTCAGAAATTTATATTAAATAAACATGACAGAAAGTTTATATGTCAGGAAAAAAGGGCCGAATTATGTGTGAAATATGTCAGCTATGTAGAAAAAATATTATGGACTGATATGTCAAAAAATATTTTAAAAGAAATGTCAAAAATTAATTTCCAAAATATATGTCGATTGATATTTTATAAAGAAATTAAGTATTGAAAGTCAGTTAGATTTTTACAAAGTTTGTAAGAGTCCCGAGTCTCTGATCTCTAAGACTTATTCGCTGGGTATCCTTCAAAGATTTTAATGACATTCTACCAACACAAAAGCTCACATAAATGATTTTTATCGGCGAAGGTTGTAATATTCCATCAAGATACTCAAGTGTATCTTTATGTGCAGCGGTGAATGTTATAGATATTCCATCAAGATACTCAAGTGTATCTTTATGTGCAGCGGTGAATGTTATAGATATTCCATCAAGATACTCAAGTGTATCTTTATGTGCAGCGGTGAATGTTATAGATATTCCATCAAGATACTCAAGTGTATCTTTATGTGCAGCGGTGAATGTTATAGATATTCCAGCAAGATACTCAAGTGTATCTTTATGTGCAGCGGTGAATGTTATAGATATTCCATCAAGATACTCAAGTGTATCTTTATGTGCAGCGGTGAATGTTATATATATTCCATCAAGATACTCAAGTGTATCTTTATGTGCAGCGGTGAATGTTATAGATATTCCATCAAGATACTCAAGTGTATCTTTATGTGCAGCGGTGAATGTTATAGATATTCCATCAAGATACTCAAGTGTATCTTTATGTGCAGCGGTGAATGTTATAGATATTCCATCAAGATACTCAAGTGTATCTTTATGTGCAGCGGTGAATGTTATAGATATTCCATCAAGATACTCAAGTGTATCTTTATGTGCAGTGGTGAATGTTATAGATATTCCATCAAGATACTCAAGTGTATCTTTATGTGCAGCGGTGAATGTTATAGATATTCCATCAAGATACTCAAGTGTATCTTTATGTGCAGCGGTGAATGTTATAGATATTCCATCAAGATACTCAAGTGTATCTTTATGTGCAGCGGTGAATGTTATAGATATTCCATCAAGATACTCAAGTGTATCTTTATGTGCAGCAGTGAATGTTATAGATATTCCATCAAGATACTCAAGTGTATCTTTAAGTGCAGCGGTGAATGTTATAGATGTTCCGTCAAGATACTCAAGTGTATCTTTATGTGCAGCGGTGAATGTTATAGATATTCCATCAAGATACTCAAGTGTATCTTTATGTGCAGCGGTGAATGTTATAGATATTCCATCAAGATACTCAAGTGTATCTTTATGTGCAGCGGTGAATGTTATAGATATTCCATCAAGATACTCAAGTGTATCTTTATGTGCAGCGGTGAATGTTATAGATATTCCATCAAGATACTCAAGTGTATCTTTATGTGCAGCGGTGAATGTTATAGATATTCTATCAAGATACTCAAGTGTATCTTTATGTGCAGCGGTGAATGTTATAAATATTCTATCAAGATACTCAAGAATATCTTTATGTACAGCGGTGAATGTTATAATGTTTTAACAAGATACTCAAGACTATCTTTATGTACAGCGGTGAATGTTATAACGTTCTATCAAGATACTCAAGAATATCTTTAGGCTCAGAAAAGGAGATTGCATAATTCATCCTGCGATACTATTGCTATAACATAATCCAATGGTTCGCAGTGTTCCTATCACAAAATCCAATGGTTCGCAATGATCCTATAATAACATAATCCAAGGGTTCGCAATGATCCTGTCACATAATTCAGTATTGATCACTCAAAAGCTGCGATCACATCTTTGAAATGTTTTTTGCATGTGTTACTAGCAATGTGTTACTAGCAATGTGTTACTAGCAATGTGTTACTAGCAATGTGTTACTAGCAATGTGTTACTAGCAATGTGTTACTAGCAATGTGTTACTATCAGTGTGTTACTAGCAATTTGTTACTAGCAATGATAATAACGTTGAAAAGATCGAAGGTGTTCAATCTCATCACCGAGAGACAACACTGTATGGCTTTGTTACTAGCAATGATAATAACGTTGAAAAGATCGAAGGTGTTCAATCTCATCACCGAGAGACAACACTGTATGGCTTTGTTACTAGCAATGATAATAACGTTGAAAAGATCGAAGGTGTTCAATCTCATCACCGAGAGACAACACTGTGTGGCTTTGTTACTAGCAATGATAATAACGTTGAAAAGATCGAAGGTGTTCAATCTCATCACCGAGAGACAACACTGTATGGCTTTGTTACTAGCAATGATAATAACGTTGAAAAGATCGAAGGTGTTCAATCTCATCACCGAGAGACAACACTGTGTGGCTTTGTTACTAGCAATGATAATAACGTTGAAAAGATCGAAGGTGTTCAATCTCATCACCGAGAGACAACACTGTATGGCTTTGTTACTAGCAATGATAATAACGTTGAAAAGATCGAAGGTGTTCAATCTCATCACCGAGAGACAACACTGTATGGCTTTGTTACTAGCAATGATAATAACGTTGAAAAGATCGAAGGTGTTCAATCTCATCACCGAGAGACAACACTGTATGGCTTTGTTACTAGCAATGATAATAACGTTGAAAAGATCGAAGGTGTTCAATCTCATCACCGAGAGACAACACTGTATGGCTTTGTTACTAGCAATGATAATAACGTTGAAAAGATCGAAGGTGTTCAATCTCATCACCGAGAGACAACATTGTATGGCTTTGGCTTTAATATGTTTTCTGGGGCACGCCCAAAATAATTTTAAGGAGTACCTTGCCCTTGGACACATCCCACTTTTTTCCATTCCGGGTCGCTCCTACAGCCCGTTTGTGGTTCTAACCCGGATTACAGTCATTAAGAAGTGCTAATTAAAGGTGAACACCAATAAAGTAATATTTTTTTAAAATAGATTATTGGTAACACCATCCCCAATGCTTAAATAGCCAAACGGCGGTCCCTGACCAGTGACACTACTAATATGTTACATAGGGAAATGGCGTCGGTCGGGCCGTCAAGCGTGAGCGCTTAATGCCCTCCCCGACGCACCTCCACACAGCCCAGACGCCGGGTCTTCCTGACACCGGACCGTGCGGCGCCACGCAAAGGACTACACCGGATCTGGACCGCCCCCGCCAGCAACCGGTCGATCGGATTAGTGGATGGAGGCTCTCCCTGCCCGGGGTCGTGTCGTTCAATAACGCTGCGTGTAAAGCGTTCGCAGCCCACTCTCCCAGGGATTCAGTATGGTGGTTAAACGTCCCAAGTCTTCCCCCACCCGTCCAGGGGAAGTGACGGACGCCCTTTAAAAGGGGTTATACAGTTGGTTTCCACCTCGCAACTAGTTTGCGAAGTAGCTATGACGAAACGGTCACCTAGGGGCAGCTTTCTCAGAGCTGCGTATTTAGAATCATCAGCCAGAGGCTTCCACATTAGCTTTTCGCCTCTTATCCATTAACCTCAACTTGTAATCATGATCCTTACCTTGTCTCTGCCTTTACTTCCCACTGCAAAACATCACAGTTGCCAGTCTTGGAATTTTAATTGCGGCAGGTACAATGCATATCCCTTGTCTTGCAGGACACGCAATGGTGGCTTTGTTCCCCGGGTAACGCCGAAGGGGTCCGGTGGCCGTTGCCTCCTAATCGGCAAGTCACCACAGACTTGTCAATCGGAGGCCCCCGGTGGGGAGGGGGGGGGGGAACCAGCGACACCAAATGGGGACATTCACATTCGTTCTTTACACCCCGAAATAAAACCAAAATAAAAATTTATGAAGTGGTCGTACCCCAATAGGACGTGTAAATCTGTAAAAAAAAAATAATTTAAATATATAAAAAAAAAAAATTTCTAAAAGAAAAGGAAATCTATTTTTGATATCAGGGCATATTGATGGTCATATTATTGAACTATTGTTTTTACGGATTTAAGTAGTGGCCCCTCTCAACAACTGTTACACTTGTGAAGAGTCATGAAACAAATGTGACTAAATGATTATGTTTCGTATGTTACTTTCTCGTTGCGCGTTTATGGCGTAGACACAGGAAGAAGTCGTTTTCTTGTTAATTGGCAGTTGAATGTTATAAACAATTTGATTATGGGCCAAGATAGACGCATGAAGTAGTATAACAAGTTTTTTGGGGGGTTTTTGTTGTTTTGTTTCGTTTCGCTTCATATAACCTTAATTCTAATCCATAAGTTAAAGGGAGATAAAAGAAACACATTTTTTAAAGCCCATTAATCATTCGGTGAATAAGGATATGAAACAAAAAAAGGAAAAATTGTCTTGATGGTATTCGAAGTAAACAATTTAAAAAAATTAAATACTACTTTTTTGTGTTTTAAAGTTGTTTTAATTAAAATGTCTCTGTGACTTTTGAATTAGTTTAAATATTGATTTTTTACTAGCGTAGGTTTAGTGCATTAGAACAAGACACCATTTAATTATACAAAATAGCATCGTATAAAATAAACTTCTAAAGATCGTTTCTACAGATGGAATGGCTGAAACTCTATAAGGCAGTGGTTCTTAACCTGTGTGGTCGCGATCCCTTTGGGGGTGGAACGAACCTTACACAGGGGTCGCCTAAGAGCATAGGAAAATACATATTTGTGAAACAGCAACAAAAATAATTTTATGGTTGAAGGGCAACATGAGGAACTGTATTAAAGGGTCGCGGCATTAGGATTCTAAGAACCACTGGGATAAGGCTTCTCCTTTTACTTGCAGCTCCAAATCCGCAGTTGTAATAATGTATGATTTTTGTCTTACGTGTTTCTTTCCAAAAACAGCGATCTAATCCGGCTATTATAAATATGAAATTGTCGAAGCTATTTGATTCCTGACAACAATTTACACTTGAAGGTGGATTGCAATTTTCCTTCTGTTTTACTGTTGTTGTTCGTTCGTGGAGAAAATAGACCAGTATGCAGTAAGATGACCGGAAGTGTGTGTTTCTGTTTTACGTTGCCTTTTATGCGTTCTACGTCGCAGGGGTCGACAGAATATTTCTTGTGTCAACGTGATACCACTGTCACGTACAATACTTAATCTGCCATGTAGCAGTGATAGTTCTGTAGCACTTGCGTTATGGAGTTGGAATGGCAACCCACACTATTTTAGGTATGTAACCGAAAGAGGCGATTTCGGTGGCCTTTATTTGCTCATCTGATCGAGTGGTATTTTTTCCGTTAACTCTTTTTTCCCCATCCAATCCTCCCACAACATTATGTTATTTTTTGTGCTTAAGCTGTGGAGAAAGAAATCTATTAAAATACTATTTGTTCTTAATCATTATTTTGCCAGTTTCATTAAATTGATTAAAATTTCAAATGTTAACTTTAAAGTAAAATTGTAGCACGACCGACATTGGACACCACTAGCACTATAACAAGACACACACTGGATACCACTAGGAATATAACAAGACAGACATTGGATACCACAAAGACTATAGCAAGACAGACATTGAATACCACTCAGCGATGATGGGGCATTTTGAGAAAGGACAGCGGAAATTTTGTATTTTTCGGATGCAGATTATATCTTGATATTTTGATAGATAATTATAATTACTTGAATAACATATTATTCCCCGAGCAAATCTACTTTTTTTTGTGTGGTCTGTCCAGAAATTAAATTCAATACTGCATCAAACATATAAGAATCAGAGCACGAAACCCTACAATAAAACATTCAAATGTTAACATAAAGGAAATGGTCACCCTTCAGTCGAGAGCAGCAGGAAATGGACACCCTTCCGTCGAGAGCAGCAGGAAATGGACACCCTTCAGTCGAGAGCAGCAGGAAATGGACACACTTCCGTCGAGAGCAGCAGGAAATGGACACCCTTCCGTCGAGAGCAGCAGGAAATGGACACCCTTCAGTCGAGAGCAGCAGCAAATGACCACCTTTCAGTCGAGAGCAGCAGGAAATGGCCACCCTTCAGTCGAGACCAGCAGGAAATGGCCACCCTTCAGGACCCTTCAGTCCAGAGCAACGTACATATTTTTAAGAAGGGAAGTTAAAAAAATAATAATCTTAATTTTCTTTCAAACTGTGGGCTTAACTGAAACTGTGGGCTTACCTGAAACTGTGGACTTACCTGAAACTGTGGGCTTACCTGAAACTCTGGGCTTACCTGAAACTGTTGGCTTACCTGAAACTGTAGGCTTAACTGAAACTACTGGCGCATTTGAAACCGCGGGCAGAACTGAACGTCCTATAGTATGTATAATAAATATTGTATTTGTTTATATTTGTTAGCATTTTTAATTATTATTAATTTTTTAACGCAGGAAGTTACTGTTGACCAACTGTTTGTGTACACACGTAAGAGTAAATATTAAAACGAAAATTGCTTTGACGATTGCTAAAAAAATTCACAATGACACGAAGAGTGTTTCTTATGACATGAAGAGCTTTTGAGAAAATTAATCATCATTAAGTGAACAACCTCGTCTATTATTTCATAATTAAATTTTGTTGAGTTCAACACAAGAGAAAATAAAAGCCCATTGATTTATGACAGGCAGCGAGCTAGTGTAACGAGGAGTAATGGCTGTTCCAGAGACAGCCATAGGAGTAACGGCTGTTCCAGAGACAGCCATAGGAGTAATGGCTGTTCCAGAGACAGCCATAGGAGTAACGGCTGTTCCAGAGACAGCCATAGGAGTAACGGCTGTTCCAGAGACAGCCATAGGAGTAACGGCTGTTCCAGAGACAGCCATAGGAGTAACGGCTGTTCCAGAGACAGCCATAGGAGTAACGGCTGTTCCAGAGACAGCCATAGGAGTAACGGCTGTTCCAGAGACAACCATACTATCCGTCCCCACCCCCTCCTTTCTTAATCTCAACCCCCTTACCCCCGGTGAGTACGTTGAGTCGCCATCCAGATGTTGAAATCAATAAGGATGGTAAATAAATGTAATACAAATTATTCAAGGATTCTTAAACTCTTTGTAATGTAAAACTTAAGTCCCCATAAGCTCTGGCTAAGGTTGTGGTGTAAAACTAAAAGTCCCCATAAGCTCTGACTAAGGTTGTGGTGTAAAACTAAAAGTCCCCATAAGCTCTGACTAAGGTTGTGGTGTAAAACTAAAAGTCCCCATAAGCTCTGACTAAGGTTGTGGTGTAAAACTAAAAATGTCCCCATAAGCTCTGGCTAAGGTTGTGGTGTAAAACTAAAAGTCCCCATAAGCTCTGACTAAGGTTGTGGTGTTGAGCTGAGCAGAGAGTGGAGACTGGGGGTGCCACCTATGAACACGTGTATTCCCACTAGTATTTACAACAAACAAAAAAACAAAAAAAAGTTCATTGCAATTAAATTCTACGTTCATAGTTTTGATTTTCCTATACCGACTTTGATTATATTTATTTTTTAAAATCAAAATTGTGTTTGCGTATTTCGCAACTTAGATTTTGAAAAACGCTAAAGTGGCTTGGTGAATCTTGGACTGCATTACGATTTCTTTATAAAAGGCCATAAACATATTTTGACGATTTATACAAAAACCCATGATATTGTTTGGTTCTTCAGAGAACAAACGTTTGGAATTTTCAAATTTTCACAGTGGGGAAATGTTGCATAATTAATTAATGATAGTAAATGAAAGACGGCGTTTTAACTGATGGAAGTAAATAATGGAACAGGTAAGTACAAGCTTGAAGTATGAAGACATGACAAGTAAAGAAGAACGTTTCGGCGAAGAGCCTTCTTCTGCACACAGGACAAATGGAAAAAAAATTAAGAAAACGAGAAACGAAATGTAATATCAATTAATATATAGTGTTATATTTCTTATTGTTTCTCTACTTGTCCTGTCTGCTGGTCTAAGACGACCAGCTGGTAAAAGAAGAAAGAGCACAATCAGAACCAGGAAATAAGATAAACGGTTGGTGCCAACCCAATTAGCCAGTATAATGTGGCGCAGCAACAACTTAATTGGTCCGGCCACCTGGTCAGATTGCCTGTAAGCCGACCTGCATTGAAGCTTACAACAGCAGGCACCACGTTTTCAGGGCAAAGGTTAAGACCACATCGTCGGAGATCCTAAAAAGTCACAACATAAAAACTCCAGCAGGCTTTATACCTTGCGACAATCTGTCAACTATACTTCCCCCGTTAAAAGCGGACAGAAAAAGTAGAAGAAGAGTAACACTATCAAAGCTTAGCTTATAACCCAGATTGCGCTAAGTACTATTCTACAAGACAAATACGGAGCCATCTTGGCTATTGGTCACATAACTCATCATCGATTTTATCAAATGTAGCAAGAAATTTCAAGACAAAATTCCAACTGTTTAATTCCGAGTTCTTTTATTCTGTTACAAAGTTTAAATGTCTTGGAAATACAGAAAAATAACGGCCTAATTTATTCCCAACTCATGCATCCCCCAGGGTTTAGTCTGTAATGCAAGTCTCTGCACTAAATCAACGTGGGCGGCCTGGGGGTTCAGAGGCAGGGGCGTAAATGTAATTCCCTGCAAAGATTACATTACTTTCCCCAGTAATGAAGTGTAGAATTCAGAAAAAGTGGTTTGGCTTTCGCTGGCCTTGGGTCATGCAATGTTCTCAGTTTTTGTTGAAAATTGGTCTCTCGGCGAATGAAAAAAAGTATTCATGGTTGAGTAATATGTTCGCTTATATGTTGATGAAAGCAAATGACGATCGTGTTTGAAAAGTTATTGATGAACAATCATATGGAGAATTTTTTTTTAAAAAGTCGTCACAAAGTAACATGGCTATGTAAAGATGGCCTGCCAACAGAAGGGGACAATCATATCTACGAGTTAGTGATAATGTGTGACTTTCTGCGGGGGGGAGGGGGGGGGGAAAATCACACATTACTATACAAAAAAACTTGATTCCCATACAGCAGAGCAAGAATTTTCCAATATAAATCATCAGGGCTTAAAGGCCTGGCTCAAGTCAAGCGTTGTTCAAAATAAATGCGGTATGAATTGGTTCTGAAACAATCTGTATACATTCTTATGCTGGCATTCTTATGCTGGTGTTCAGTTGGATTGAGATGTTCCTCGTAGATGGCGTCGGGATGAATGCGGCACCTGCTAGCTAAATTGGCGCGTTGCCCCACTTTTTAAAAAAAAATAATAATAATTCACTGATCGACCAAACTTTCTTCTTTCGTTGACGAAATTAATTTCTTTAAAGGCGAAATTTCATAAGAATAGACACCAAAATTTTCTGTGTGGGTGCGTCTTACTAAATCTATGTTTAAATTGTTCTGCCATCTTTGTTTTTTTTCAAACACGATCCCCCAATCACAAGCACTTAATTCCACACGTACGAGTAGAAATAATGGTCAACTTTGTTATATACTTTTTTTTTTTCTTTTGTGGAGAGACCCATTTGCAGTAAACAACTGTTTAACGAAACAAATCTTCCATTTCACGCTCGAGGACACGCTGCGGCTACAGCTATGGCCCACTGAGGCTAGAGCTATGGCTCATTGAGGCTACAGCTATGGCCCATTGAGGCTAGAGCTATGGCCCATTGATGCTAGAGCTATGGCCCATTGAGGCTACAGCTATGGCCCATTGAGGCTAGAACTATGGCCCATTGAGGCTAGAGCTATGGCCCACTGAGGCTAGAGCTATGGCCCATTGAGGTTAGAGCTATGGCCCATTGAGAAAACACACGACCCGCTAAGATGCACCGGTTTCCCTAGTGTTACTTTTGCCGCAAACTGTATCCATCTATCATATACATGTGTAAAGAAACTAGACAATGTAATAAACTGGCTAATATCTTGGGGCGATTGTGTTGTACTTTATTCGTTGTTTTTAGCTCAACAGTTTACTCATTAAGATTTACAACAGTGAAGATGTACACCAAAAAAAGATGTACACAAATGACGATATACAACAATCAAGATGTACACCAAGGAAGATGCACCGCAATGACAGGCCCGGCCACTCTGTACAAGTAGGAAGGCTGAAATAAAAGGCGACATACTGAAAAGTGTCCACAGACACTAACAAAGTCGTTGTTGTCACTAAAGGAGTTCACTGACGGCCGATTTCTACGCTTGAGAAATACTTTCTCTTTGTTATAATTGTAAAATGTTGTCATGGTCAATATAAGTATTACGTTATGTGTTGAAAATGAATATGTAAAATGTAATTAAAAAAAAAAAAAATCCCTTTATTTTGAACCAATAAAATGATATTATCTTAAATGGCTTCAAATAAAGCTAAGTGATTGTATCATTCTTTTTTTATTAAACGGTATTCCAAACAATTTCCATTCCCTTAAAACTACTGTGGACATCTCTTTTCCAAAAAAATAACATTTTATTTGAAGACATGTCTATTAAAGAAGGAAAGGTGGGGTGGGCGTGGGGAGAAGAATACCGACGTCTTCAGATGTCATTAGGAAAAATTTACGGCCATTTAACCTCACACAGAGAACACATCAATACCGCATCATTGGTTTCCATTTGAGGTCACGAGATTCTTAAAATCGTTTCTTCCAGGCTTCTTAGAAGAAAAAAAACAACACACACACACACAAAACTCTGGGTTCATTTAAGACCAACAAAAATGTGCACTTTTTTTTTTTTCAAAGAACATAAATCAAACCTACTCCACGGGCAGTGGTGTCATTGAGAGATGGTAAGGATGGCGTACTCAGCATTGTCCTACTTGAGGGAAGTGGTGTCAGTGAGAGATGGTAAGGATGGTATACTCAGCATTGTCCTACTTGAGGGCAGTGGTGTCAGCGAGAGATGGTAAGGATGGTATACTCAGCATTGTCCTACTTGATGGCAGTGGTGTCAGTGAGAGATGGTAAGGATGGCATACTCAGCATTGTCCTACTTGATGGCAGTGGTGTCAGTGAGAGATTGTAAGGATGGTATACTCAGCACAGTCCTCCTGA
This sequence comes from Omphiscola glabra, assembly GCA_964017045.1. Lineage (NCBI taxonomy): Eukaryota > Metazoa > Mollusca > Gastropoda > Lymnaeidae > Omphiscola > Omphiscola glabra. The sequence goes on from OZ024802.1 coordinate 23,583,980, forward strand.
TCAGTGTTAGACTAAGTGGCTATTATTTTAGTGGTCTCATTTCAACAAAAAAAAATTTTTGCGTGGTTAATTTAGTCAAAACGGAGGTCATTGGTGTTCTCTTTGTATCGTTTAAGTACGATCATCTGTGTGTGTGTGTGGCGGTATCTGTTAGAATCAATATAATAATCTACTGGAAGTCCTGTCAATTTGAAGACTGGAATGACTCCAGAGTCAACTGACACGTTACCTACAAAATATCAGACAACTGAAAACAAGTTTTGAAGATAGCAAATAGCATAGAAATGGTGGAAATATACCCCCAAGACACACACAAACACACACAAACGCACACAAACGCACACAAACACACACAAACACACACAAACGCACACACACGCACACAAAAACACACAAACACACAAAAATGCACACAAACGCACACAAACACACACAAACCCACACAAACCTTTAACGGTTACAAAAGCAGATACTTGTTCATGTTCTAAGAATCCAACCAAGTCGTGGCATTAATCCAACCAATGAACTGCTGGAGAGGTCTTAAACCAACAATCCCCATAAGCCAAGTAACAGAGCTTCAGCTAAGATGTTTATCATCTTATTCAGCAGCCTGCGGTCATGTGAAGGATGTCATGTCTGGCTGTGCCAAAAATCTATAGATTAAATGTGTCAATTAAAAGAAATAAAATGTTAAATTTAAATCCGAGCTGTTGACAAAAAAATGCAAAAACACTAGAATATCAATTTTTAAAAAATATAAAAAAAACTAAGTTGTTATTTCAAAGGAATTAATTTTTTTTATTTCATTCAGTGAAAATTTTCTGGTTTATTGTTTTTTTATATATCAGAATGAGAAATGAAATTGCTGAATGTTTTGGCAACTCTTTGATACATACTTGAAGTGATATCTAACATGATGAATTGAGACAACACTCCATATTATAGTTGGATGGATGAATAAATGGATGGATGGATGGATGGATAGATGGATGAATAGATGGATAAATGTATGGATAAATGGATGGATGGATGGATAAATGGATGGATGGATAGATAGATGGATGGATGGATGAATAGATGGATAAATGTATGGATAAATGGATGGATGGATGGGTGGCTAGACGGATTGATGGTGGGAGGTTCAACAAAAAAATATAATTTTTAAGTGGTTTAAGTAGCATTGTATCATTATTGTTGTTAAAAGTATTTCCTAGCATCAAGTTCGCGATATGATTCTGACATAAGTATTGAAAGGTTAATATGAGATACTTAAGGAAACAACATGGAAGAATTTGCTGCTTGTTGTAAGCATTAATCAAAATGCCTGCTAAATTTACATAAACATTGTATCTACAATTGTAACCTGATAGGGTTACATCTTTTTTTTTTTTTTCTCTTTCTATTTTTCTTACTTTTTTCTCTGTTTTATTGTTTTGTTTTTATAAAAGAATCCTTTGAATAATGGCTAACAGGCAAATATGATAGTTAAATATATGAACAGAAGGAAATCTCTATTTGAAAAATCAGAAGAAATTTGACACTTTAAAAAATTAAGTCAACTTTAAATAGGTCAGACAATCCTTATCACCTGTTGAAGTGTGGATAGCTTTGTGAAATATCAAGATATTGCATCAAAAAAAAAAAAACTATGATGGCCCCTTAAATGCAAAAAAAATAGACAATGACCATCAGATTAACATCAATTATGCCATAAACATGAAAAAAGGAAATATTTCCATCCTTTTACTCCTAGATACATTAAAGCATCTGCAGTAATTCCATATATCTTGTACAGCTTTTGGTCTTGGCATAATGACAGCATCTCACTAACCTATATCATGCAATCTTGTTGCATTAATCTTGTCAATAATTGTATTTTCAAATTTCTTAAAGAACTGGGGGAGGTATATTATCGGTCTATCTTTGGCGCCATCCATAAAGTATGTCACGCTAATTTTGAACACATTTTACCCACAGTCTATATCCATGTCACAAATCTGAGACCCCCAACTTCTCTAAGGTATGTCACATTTTTAAATTTAAAAAAAATTGTTAAAAATTAGCAATTAATTAAAGTTTCATTTAAAGCACTCTTATATCAAACTATTAAATGTATTAAAGTGCAATAGATCCTTTGCCAGAATACATCAATCACAACAGACAATTTATTCAGGTTTTATTTGTATGCTAAAAAAATTATATGTGATGTCAAACAAGATCTTTACGTCACGTGTTGCAAACTGTCACCATTTCTTAGACCACCTCACCTCCTCTGGAGCATGATATGAATGGCCCCTTTTGGTATAGTTGCTCTGAGCTCAGCTTAGCTTAATCACACAATCTGCAGATTTACTTTTCAAAAATGCAACTTTTAAGTTGGGAACAATTCAAAATTAATACATTGTAAGAACTGAGAAATTTTAATTAGAGAACTTGAAAAATAGTTGTAATCTACAGTGGAACATACTAGGGCAGTAAATTAAAAAAATACTAGGGATATGATAGAACATACTAGGGCACTAAAATAAAACATTTATGTACTAGGGAAGTATAAAAGAACTTACCAGGGCATTTTAATAGGCGCTAAAACAGAATATACAGGCGCAATATAATGTAATACTATATCATGAAACATCCTAGTACAATGTGCCCATGACCAGGAACTTTTAATTGAAATGGTTTGGCAGTTAATGATTTGACATAATCCTTTTAGGCTGACACTTGTTAATTTGGATATTTTCTTATCCAGCTATGGATTAAATGTGAATATCATTGATATGAACCTAAATTTGCACAATCGTTAAATTACATAATTCATTTTGTTTAAACACGTATATGCTCATAGTATTATATGAGCTTTACATTTGGAGCTTGAAATCATGAAATTTGATCAAATTTCAATTAGACCTTGTAGTTAAAATTTCATAGATACAAATTGAAAAAAAAAAAATTCAATTAAGGAACAATAATTATTGTACATTATGTACACATTTAACATTTTGAATTGGAGTCATTAAAAACATATTTCACATGGTACAATATATATTTTTTTTGTTAAATAGCAACAACAGGTTAGGAGTTATAGTAATGAAAAGAAGGCACGTAATATCACCAATAATTAAATGTAGCTAAAACATCAAGACCATATAATAATAAAAATAATAATAATAATAATAATAATAATAATAATAATAATAATAATAATAATAATAAAGTACATTTGAAAAATCACGCTTCATCCCCAAAGGCTCGAAGCGCGGTACAAAAACGAAGCTGGGAGATAATAACAAGCTGGAAAAGATTGTAGACATCATCATTCCAGCAGGTGTTTGCGAAATAGATGAGTTTTTAAATTTGTTTTGAAGGACTCCAGCGTCTGGCTGTTTTTGAGAGCGTCAGGAAGGGTGTTCCAAATGGTTGGGCCAGCAAATGCGAACGTGCGCTTTCCGTAAGTTTCAAGGCGAACACGCGGTATTGAGAGTTTGCCACTATCGGATGAGCGGAGTTGTCTAGTGGGTACATAAGGCGTCATGAGCGCTTGGAGATAGGACGGCGCCATGTCATGCAAGCAGCGGTAGCACAAAGTTGCGATTTTGTACTCTATACGAGCGCGGACCGGCAGCCAATGCAATATAATGACAGCCAATCATAACAGGGGCAGACAACACACAAAAGCAGTAACTTTTCAAGTGCTCAGACTTATTTTAAAATTTTTTTGACCAACAAAAGATTAGAGAGAGTTATATGAATTTATTTAAATTTAATCAACCTTATTTATAAATTAATGAAATGGAGTTAACCAGGTGTGATTTGATAATGGTCATGCAAGATGTATGAAATGGTCAAGACTAATTAAGCCTGGGGCTTGAACACAGCTTGAGAATACTTATATTATCAACAAACAAAAGACCAAAAAAACAAAAACAAAATTTAAAAAATTAAAAAAGCCATGGATTTATATTTATTTTAAATTCCTTTTTTTTTTACATATTAAAAAAAAAATTGTCTTATCAGGATATAACTGTGGCGGTTCCTTTGATGTTGTTTACAAAATTACTTCACCAGACTTAACACTTTAATCTCCACACTTAAATCTCCAAGGTAAATACTATTTTAATTTCTGTCACTGTAATTCTTACTTGATGTGCTATAATTTCATTTATGATAGCCCAATATAAATACATTTTTTTAAAATTATAACATCATTAGCTCTCTGCACCTACCACTAGAATCAATGCTTTTATTTTGCTTTTTTAAAAAAAAAAATAAGAAGGACAATCCAATATTTAACATCATATGTCTTAACATTAGCAATTTTTGAGATTGGTTCCCCTTACATAGTAAAAGAAATTTTGAAAAATTACATTCTTTAAATTTATTGTTCTGTAGTTCCTAATTTAAATGCACTTTTTGCATGAATAAAATGTAGTTTAAAAAATACACCAAACTAATGAAACAATATAATTATAATCAGTAGAATTCGTTGTAAAAAAATTGACAGGCCACATGCTGAGAAAAAAATATATACCGCAGCTGATCTTAATTTAAAGTCATCCATAAAAAGTTAAACATTGTAGAGGATTCAGATTTATGTCAGATTAACAGCAATTAAATTCATAATCCAAGGCTGAAGGCAGTGGTTAATGTATGAGCTGAGCTTACATTTGGACCAGGGTAATTAAGTAATGTTTAATTTTGTTGCAGATAATCGTCATGGCTTGAAATGGGTTGGAGAGAGAGAGAGAAAGAGAGAGAGAGAGAGAGAGTGAGAGAGAAAGGGGCGTGGTCCAATGCTTGATGTGACAAGAGGTGTGCCGTGTGATCAGATTTGTAACCGTGGTATTGAGAGTTTTTTTGATAGTGGTTCATATGCATGGTGGTATAAGTTGTGGAGGTGCGGCCTCTATGACATGAGGGTAATTAATGGTGTGGACTAAAGCATGATATATGTCACATAGGCTTGGGTGGGCTTATTTGGGCCATAGATATGTGATCTTAATTTGATGCAGGGTGGATAGGTGTTGTCTATCTATGATGTGTGCATGGAAATGTTTTAGCGATTGTTGGTAGACATTATTTTACAAACAAGACAGGGATTATGTCTTGTAATGTTTAACTGAAACATATATTATAATTCTTTTCATAGGGTTGAACCATTATCACCTCCCCCCTCCCCCCACACATTATTTTGTTATTAAAATGATCACATGGACACAACTTGAACGATAATAATTATTTCTTTTGGATTTTGGTTTACAAAAACCGCAGATTTGAGAAACATGATATTTATCTACATTGGATTTTGTTACTTACAAGAAAGGTGCTTTTTTAAAACATAATTTTGTATGTGCACTGTGCACATAATCTGTATACTTTGCAAGAATTGTATAAATCCCATGTTTTATATATACGTGACATCTGTATAAAATCAGTTTTAGTTTATTTTAAATATTTGACTTATACTCGTGAAGGAAAAAAAAATGTTAATATTCATTTTGATAGATATGAAAAAGTAAAATTCATTATGATTTGCATCTATTGCCTCCTGTCTTCCAACGCCCAGTTCATAATACCATCGCTGAGCAGCCTTTACAACCGGTGCAGTATCCCCTTCAAAGCCATGCACAGTTACATCACGAACCCCTCTGAAACATAGGAGCCAGAATGATCAATAGATTGATCATGGGCCCTCTAAATATAGAAGAGAAGAAGATGAGTAACTGAAATCTTTGCTTGGGGTTGAGCTTAAGGTCGATTGAGGTTGACGCCAGATTGGTTAAATTACGACTTGACTTAATTTAGAAGTGCTAGACATTATTCGACCTTAGGTTTGTTTTAGACTTTATCATCTATATATGGGTATTAGTCCCTGGCACTCAACTTATTTACACAACTAAAACAACAACAAAAAATGCACAAATGAGAGGCCCATTGTCACAACCTATGTCAGACAGTCAGTAAATAGCGAAGTCTCATACATTTTAATTTCTAAACTAAAGAAGACCTTGACTCCACTTGAATATTGTCATTCAGTCTTGACTTTCGTACCCACTGCAAGTTCTGAAGCCTGTTCTCCCACGGCTTCTTGACCACGCTGGTCTGCCGTTTGCTGACCAGCGTGGTCTGCTCTGAAGCACTGACCTGCCTGTCCAGCACCGAGCCAATGACCACCTTGCGGTACGGGCTGGAGCACGGTGAGAGTGTGTCGCTGTCGTGGCCAGAGTCTGTGTGGTTGAGCTGCGGGTTGGCTGGTTGGCTCTTACCAACGTTTGGGCTCTTCACATAATGTTTGTTGTTCTTGGGGTCAGCTGGGAGAAGTTTGTGTCGGAAGGCCGCTTTTGGGGCTTCCCCTTCATCGGTCTCGGTGGAAGAGAACATGAGTGGTTTCGATGTTCTATCGCGCATGCGTAAACGCCGTCTTTTTGCAAGTATCATGGACCTTAGAGAGTAGGGAGGAAACACATTTTCTAAGAGAGTATGGAGGAAAACCATTTTCTTAGAGAGTAGGAAAGGAAAAGGAAACACAATTTTATAATGCAACAAATTTAAATTGATTAAACCTTCCATATTTGCTTTTCTTATTTTAAGTCTTTGAAACCGGGGATGACTAATTTATTTTAAAGAGGTAATGTAGGCTACATAATAATAAATGTATTTATTGACACTAGTATACTAATAAAAAATAAAGGCAGTTGAAGAAGGTTTGTAAAAAATACTTAAAAACAATGTTACATTTGTTATCACCATTTTAAAATAAATTTGACTGTAGAAATAATGTGTGTCTTTTTATCTGAGACGAATAATTTGTTATGGCTCACTAAGATAATTGACTTCCAATTTTATAATTAACATGTTAAACAAATTATTTTAATGGACTTAGAGTTTGCAAGTAACAGATTCCAACCAGCTTTATTGCTGTTTTGATAAAGACTGGATAAAATAGATATCTTTCTGAGGGTAGTGCCTGGGGGGTGGATGTGGGGTGGGGGTGAAAGTGTGGGGGGGGGGGGGTTTCCAAAAATGCCAGACTCACCTGTCAACGATGCTTCCACTTCTAATGATGTCATCGGCAGACTTCCATTTCTTTAAGGATTTCGTCTTCACCTTTCGTGTATCTTCCTCGTCATCGTCATTACACCCGCTGAGTTCGTCGTCGGCAGCGCACGTCTCATCCTCTGCTGTCGCCAGGAACGGCCTGACCATCCAGTTACTGTAATCATGGTCTTTGTGCTCCAACGTGTCCAGGTCGCACGTGGATGATGATAGCCCTGTGAAAAACGGGCGAGGCGATGACGGCGAAAAGTAACCAATGGAGAGGCAGTCTAACGCTTCCTTCCTGCGTCGTGATTGCGGTGAGTGTCTGAGCTGGAGAGTTTGCAGCGGGGAAACCAGACCGCTGTAAGACCCTGGATCCATGTTTAGGTAGAAGTATTCATTTTCAGTAGTGCCTGTCTTGGTGAGGCTGCCACATTCTTCGTAATGTTGTGGTCCTGGTGGGGCGGGCGTTACCGCCCTGGGGAGGGCGTGTTCGATGTCTACATCTTCGTAGATGTGTGCGGTGTCAGATAAAGTTATGGTGGCCGTGGGACCCATCACGGCTGTCGTCATGTAAGGCTTGACACTGTCTGACCTCTGCAGTCTGGTAGCTGGGCCGACCGAAGCAATATGAGAGTGTCTGTTTCGGTCGGTTGGGTCTGCCCCGGAGACTGACCTCAGCTGCAGGTTCGTGTCACCTTGTGAGCAACTGGATGAACTGTAGGAAAGATTCTGTCTCTTCTTCGGAACTGGCGGCGCTTTCTTGTGATTGGTTGCATCCACGTCTCCTATATTTACCGACGTGAGAACATTGCCATTTGTCAAGTTACCATTAGCGACATCGGGTGATGAGCAACTGATTCTTTTCCGCGGAGATGGTACAGGCTGGCCAACAGCACTTTTACGCTCTGCCTCAGTCTGCGGCCTTCTAACAGATTTTGGTGTAGATGTGACAACAGCATTTCTAATTGATGCCCTGGTTGTTTCTGAACCATCCTGCACTAGTGGGTTCAATTTTATCCCATTGTTATTCAGATTTTCAGGGTTTTTTAATTCAGGGATGGTAATTACGGGCGTTTTTGAAGATGAACAGAGGTAAATATATTCGTAGGCATTGCTGCTACACGGTGAAGAGTTTCTGTTACTGGCATCAGGTTTAAGGCATTGACTAGGTGGCCGATGAGGGGTATGCTCAAACACACTGTCTGAGCCTTGAGAGCTTCGAGATTCATTCAAAACCGAACGAGGAGACTTTGGCGATAAAATATGCTTATCTCTAAACCCTGGATAGTTTTTAACAAAGGTAGGGGATGTGCTGATATTTCCAGTGTGAGCTTTGACTTTTTGAGATTCATCGAAGTGTGGTGCATTGTTCAGTTGCGAGGGTATCACCACGGGTATGGTTTTAGCGTCCAGTATGTTCAGACTCATGTCTCTGTCTTCCATGTTTAAGCTCACGGAGTCAAAACTAATATCGGCCTGAGAACCTTTGTGGCATCCGCCATTCAGTTCAACCAGACGCGCCTGGACCACCTCCATCTCCTCCCAAGGAGGTGTGTAGTTTGGCGGAGGAGGAATCTGGAAGAATTTCACGCCGTTCAGATAAATTGAAGAAGATTCAGACGGTTTCAGGCTGCTCTGAACTGAGGTTGGTTTCAGACTGCTCTGAACTGAGGTCGAATCAAAGCATGCTGCCGGTGGAGCTACGGTTCGCTTGTTACCAGGCATACACGACGACCTGCCCCCTGCTCGAGAAAACGGGTTGGCAGGACGAGGACTTTTCTCTGATGGCAACGAAACATCGAAGAAATCGTCCTCAGATTCCAAGGCTGTTGCTTTCTTGACGGGGCTTATCATAACAGATGGCGTTATGCCGGTTTTTGAATTCCCGTCACTTGAGTCTTTGCGCTTTGGGGTAAACGATGAAGACCTGTTGGTCCCCGACAATTCGTCGACGCTGTTTGAAATGTTTGATTTGCTGGAGACATTGGCGCTTCTGTTATTTTTTGTTTGAGAGATTCCTTCCCGCTTGGATCCCTCCGCGAAGGAAGACTCCCGACTCCGGGAGTCGCTGCTGGTCGTCTCATCTTTAGGAAGTGAAAATAAATTTCCTTTATCCTTATCCCCGCTGTTTCTGAAAAAGATATTTTCAAAACTTCCCATGTAGACGCAATCCGGATTTTTGGCTGGCATGCTGTAACGGTTAGTTGTACTCTTCTTTTTGGGGTCATCGTGTGACAAGCGTTCATTTTCCAAATTCTGCCTCTTTTCAAGCGAATCGCATAGATGCAAGTTTTCAAAACTTCCCATGTATACGTATTCTTCGTTCTTGGGTGGCATGCTGTAACGGTTTTTCTTCCGGTATCTCCTGCTTTCCCTCACGCCTTCCGCATCCGGTCGCTTAACATCTCTAAATGAGGTCGAATTCATTTTTCCCTTGGTGCCGGTCAGCGTGTTCGTCTTGGAGTCAAAGTTCGGATTGCTGCCTGACACGTCTTCGGAGTTAATGAAGTAAGACTCTGGAACTGCGGGCATGCTGTGCCGGTACGAGCTGCGTTGGCTCGAACTCGGTTCGTCCGAATCAAATTTTAAGTAAAACGCTTTGCCGGCGTCAAATTCGCCGGAGTCAGAGTCTGGAATGTGGACATCGGCTTGGATCGCTTGACCTTTGACCAACGCTTTCTTCTTGCTTTGTTTGAAGTCGGGGGTGCTTCTCCTCAGTTGGAGTTTCCTACCGTCCGGCCCGAACGTAAATCCCGACGGGAAAACGTAAGGTTTTTCTAAGGTCCCGTCCACTCGGTATTTTACCCCTTGGCTCGGACCCCTCGCCGGTTGGTACATGGGCCCATACGCGTTTTCTTTTGCGGGCTCTGTGGTGAGAAGAAAATCAGGGGGGACAATGCTGTCAACTGAGAACCATCCCTTCGCTGGTAGTTTCGCCTTACCGTTCTTGGACTTCTGCTTGGCATCTGAGTTACTGACGATCTCGTTTTCCGGAATGGCTTCGTGTTTGTTTTTAATCTTTTCTTTGGATTTACGATTCTTGTTTGGATTTTCTGGCAGTGCGTTCGCCGGAGATCTTTCGAGCGTGTCGCCATTTCTGGACATACACAGCAAGAAGGAAATTCCCTTGGATTTCTTCGCGCCCCGCTTCGCTTCCTTTTTCGCGTCATTTTTGCCGGCTTTCGTGTTTGGGCTTGTTTGCTTTTGCTGTTTAGACTTGCTCTGCTGCTGCTGTTCTGATAATCCAGCCGGGAGCTGTTGTTTCTGACGCTGGGGGTGGGGATCTAGTGTATAGTCGAAGTTGTGGGGCACCGGGGCCGAGTGCCGGTAGGTAGGATCGCCCCTTTCTTTAGATTTGTCCCGACGAAACCGTGTGAGAAACGTGCTGACCGATTTGGAGGCCATTTTGGAAACGCTGAAAATGTAAAGTTTAGAACTACTCAGTGGATTTTTAAAAAAAATTATTATACCGTCAGTCGATGTATCGTTACTTAAGTTAATTAAATCTATCCTGTAAATGTATGTATAATTTCTAAAGTTACTTAATCATTCAGTCAGTCTACGTATCGCTACTAAAAAACTTGATTTTACCATCAGTCTATGTATCGCTACTTAAGTTAAGTAAACTATACCGTAAGTGTATGCATCATTACTAAAGTTAACTTAATTATCCCGTCAGTATACGTATAGTAAAAAAAGTTAACTTAAGTTTTATTACTTTTCAGTTAAGTGTTATTTTTATTTTATTCTGTTTTTACTGTTGTTTGTTCACTGCGGAGGAAATGCTGCACCTGGGGCGAACCTGGAAAATAGCGCCCCTTAATACATAGAGAACACCCCCCACCTCTTCGTCTTTCTGAAGTATATGGGATTTGATATTTCAATTCACTTTTAAGATCCTATATAAAGAAGATTTTGGTGCCCGCTGTGACTGCTCTTTTTGCCCCCATTCTAATGGCTACTTCCGATAGAAACATGGCACCCAGAGCGACGCATATTATGGGGACCACTGGGCTGGCCAAACTGTCGGCGGTATGAACCGGCGACATATTTCTTTTTAAATTTCTATGACATCACAATTATCTATAAATTATTTGAATTTTTTAATGTTTTTATGTGGAGGAGGGTTAACATCTGCTTGCACATACGCGTTTTGGGGGGTGGGGGGTCCCCGAAAAATGTCAAGAACACCGCCCCACCCGCCGGTATGGTTCCTTGTCCGTACTTGGCATCCAGAAAATTTGGTAGAGGATGATAATTACGGAGATGATAGGTATATAATAATAGTTAGGGAATGATATGTAGGGGATGATAAGTAGTGAAAATAAGTAAGAGATGATAGGTAAGAGATGACAGATAGGGGACGATAAGTAGGAGATGATAGGTAGGACATAACAGTTAGGTGATGATAGGTAGGGGATGATGGTAACGACTGATAGAAGGGGATGATGAGTAGGGATGATAGTATGGGATAATGTGTTGGGGATGATAGTGAGAGATGATATGTATGAGATGATGGTGGTAAAGGGATGATAATAAGGGATGATGAGTAGATAAGGATAAGAAATGTCATATTTCGAATAGAGGCGCCCTATAAGTTAGAAATATATGTAGGTAACATATCACAGTTTGCATATCTGCACAAGGTGATGTTTCACATGTGTATGTTACAATTATGGGAACACTGCACCTATGACACGATTTATAACATAAGTTTAAATAGAATAATGTAAAGAAACCTTAATCCAGCACTTTAGTGGTGTTATCTCCTCGCCTGATAGCATTCTTTAAATCAAATAGAATGTATTCGAACGTAAACAACCTTTTCCCTGTCAAGGGAGAGGTGGGTAAAAGGAGTGGCACGGCACGTTTAATAGGTGGCGTCAATATTATATCAGAGCAAAACAAAGAGGGGACAAGTACTGGCGGTTAAAATTACGTCTTCACATAACCCAGGGCAGATGACCAAAACGTATGATCATACTTGACAACTTCTACAATGATTGTCCAAATTGATGTATATGTATATGTATATGTATATGTATATGTATATGTTAATGTATATGTATATGTATATGTTAATGTATATGTTAATGTATATGTATATGTTAATGTATATGTATATGTATATGTATATTTATATGTATATGTATATGTATATGTTAATGTATATGTATATGTTAATGTATATGTATATGTATATGTATATGTATATGTATATGTTAATGTATATGTTAATGTATATGTATATGTATATGTATATGTTAAACCCACTTCTAATTCAGCAGAAAGAAACTCCCTTTCTAAAAAGATATTTTTTTATTTATTTATTTTTTTTGGTTGTTGTAAAGCTACAGAAGTTAATTTGCATGCATTTGTTTTCTCTGTTATTCCTGAATTTGTATCCTCCCCATTGAAGAACGTGTGATTACCACGGACCGTACCTCGACCGCTACACTTCATATCTATCAAACTTGTCCCAGTAACGCCCAGGGGGGTCTAAGCCTTATATAATCAACTGCGCAGTAAGGCCGCGCAGGGGATTGAAAGGTTTCGCGAAGGCCGTCACGGCCCACTGACTTCTGGTTACGTTCATTCCATAGTAGTAGGTATCTTCCGCACCAGCAACTCGCGGTGTATACATTAGGATACGCCCACTGAGCAGGCACACGTTCCCTTTACACACACATCCGTTAAGCAGTAATAGAGTATGTACGTACGTATGCACGTGTGATCGTATTGAGAAAAAGAAACACACACATACAAAGGAAACGAAACAAACAGATCTACTATAACAGCGGTTCTCAACCTGTGGGCGTGGGTCGCGATCCTTTGGGGGGTCGAACGACCCTTTCCCAGGGGTCGCATTAAGACCACCGGAAAACACATACACTCTCCAGTTATGAAGTAGCAAGTAAAATAATTTTGTGTTTCGGGGGTCGCCACAACATGAGGAACTGTTGTAAAGGGTCGCGGCATTAGGAAGGTTGAGAACCACTGCACTATAACAACAGATCTCATCCGGAACTCCATGGCTTTGATTGTCAGCAAGTTAGGAGGAATGAATGAAAATATATCTCCATAAATGATTAGTCGAACCCTTCCCTACACGCTAATATGAAACAAGACATAGATTCAATTTCGTGGAATTCGTGTTTATGTTACAGTTCTACAGTCTAGATGTATTCTACCCTCCTCAACTGTGGACCACTGCCCTTCTAATTTCTCAACTATCATCTTCATTCGTATCTTTATACTATCTATCCCCAAGTTCGTGTCTTTATACTGTCTATCTCCAAGTTCGTATCTTTATACTATCTATCACAAAGTTCGTATCTTTATACTATCTATCACAAAGTTCGTATCTTTATACTATCTATCACAAAGTTCGTATCTTTATACTATCTATCCCAAGTTCGTATCTTTATACTATCTATCACAAACTTCGTATCTTTATACTCTCTATCCCCAAGTTCGTATCTTTATACTATCTATCCCCAAGTTCGTATCTTTATACTATCTATCCCCAAGTTCGTATCTTTATACTATCTATCTCCAAGTGCTTGTCTTTATACTCTCTATCACCAAGTTCGTATCTTTATACTATTTATCCCCAAAAACGCTCTAGCCTGTTATGATGTGGGTCCGGAAAACATGGCGTCATCATCATTGAACTCAGGAACGTCATTTGAGGGCCTTCGAGGGGTGGGGGAGGGGGGGGATGCGGCAAAAACAAAATGTGTCCCGCTTGTTGAGTTGTTACTAACTGGAGGTACCACAGTACATGGTAATTTAAAATAAAACCTGCAAATTTAGTGGGGTGGGGGGCGCGGGGCATTGCCCCCCCCCCAGCCCTACCTAAACGACGTCCCTGATTGAACCAAACGTTTTATTCAGAGGATTGTTAAAAAAAAATCATGTGTTGAAACTTGTTCAGTCTATGAGACAGACAGGGCGACCAGGTCGGGGGTTTGAACGATACACATGCCACAGAAGCATAAAATTACATAAATTACATTGACAATTTAGTACTAGTTTTATTTTATTTAATTTGATTAGACACACTTTACTTTATGACATTAGATAATGTGTTTTTTTTAATTTTTATTTTGTTATTAATAAGCCGTTTTTAAAAGATAATCTGCCAGAGAAGACATGCAGTTCTTAAGACAATATAATAAATATGTTGAACATATCAGCGATGCTAAGACATTATAATATGTTTAACATGCCAGCGATGCTAAGACATCATAATATGTTTAACATGTCAGCGATGCTAAGACATCATACTATGTTTAACTTGTCAGCGATGCTAAGACATCATAATATGTATAACATGTCAGCGATGCTAAGACATCATAATTTGTTTAACGTGTCAGCGATGCTAAGACATCATACTATGTTTAACATGTCAAAGGCATCATGATGTCCAGCTAGTCACCGATGTCTTCATTGTTTTGAAATGAGAAAACTTTTAATATGGAATTATTCTTCTTGTTTCTACTGATACCGGGCTTTCCATGTCACAGCAACATGTTTACCGGTGTGATAACGTTACACGTGGTTGGGTTTGGGTCACTTGAATGCTGAGTTCTTACAGCCCCAGTTATCATATGTATAACGGGTATGTTTACGGGTGTGTTGGTCCAACTGTATCTGTGTATTTTGTTATCAAGGACGGTTTAAAAAAAAAAAAACTAAAAAAAAACAGCACTGGACGTTAGGTATAAATAGCAATATTTAGAAATAAATCCGTGAACAAAATGACATTATGACTACTCCAACTCAAATTTTCAAATACATCTGACACAGAGCATTATTGGAAAGAGCTGGCTTTAACTTTAAGCTTTCCAATGACACCAAGATGATCTTTCTATCATTTCCAGGAGAAAAGTTATGATTTTGTTAGTGATTTATTTTACCCCACTATTTAGCCTTGACCTTGTATTTCATGTTTGCTCATTGACGCTAAAAGAGGTGCTGGGGGGGGGGAGGCAACGGGGGTGGGCTCGGTAAACAACTGTGATCGTATTATTACTCCTTTTGTACAGCTTTGCTTGTATCATTTTGTACAGCTTTGCTTGTATCATTGTGTACAACTTTGCTTGTATCATTTTGACTATGTAAAAACTCACGAGGCCTCCAACTGCTTAAAAAATCAGTGAACACAGTGACACTATGACTATTAATCCTGTTAAAGGTGTGACAGAGAAAGTGAAACTGAGGTATGACAAAGAAGTGCCCTACAACGTCACACATAAAGGGGCATTAAGGTGCGACAGAGTAGTGTACTGAAGTATGCCAGGATTTAAACTGATTCTGTGCTGACCTTGAGGTCTCATAAATGAAATCCACATTTTTTTTTTTTTTTTACAATTTAAAAACAAACGGTTACGGTTATCTCTCAGCGTCAGGTGGCCATTCGCAATAATTCCGATTTGATTTCTCCAACCATTGTTATGTTTACTTAGTGTTGTCAGTGTTATTAACTATCTTTGAACCAATAACAACAACAATATAAGTTATAAGCTGATGGTGATAAGAGTCGTGCACATAGACTCAGTCGCCCATCCACATAACAACAAGGTTAGAGGCGGAGATCTCATGCGTGAGCATATGAGCCATATCCAATGAAAAGATGACAGGTGTTGACCAGTGTTGTGGGATTTTGGGGGGGGGGGGTGTAATACTCTTTTGTATATAAAGGAATGCCCCAGGAACGACAACTTAGTTAAGGTCGTTCTACGCTAACTCAACTGGTATTGGGAGGGTAAGGAAAGGAAATTAACTTTAATTCAATAGAACTTCTATTGCAAGTTAATGTTTGATCTAGCAACGTCCCACCTATTAATCCCACCAATGTTATCCATTCACTCGTGGACTTATAATGATTTGGTTCCCACCGCGAGCGAATAACTCCATGGATTAAACACTTGTTGACATTGACAATCTGCTAATCCGGTGACAGCCATACTTGGAGTATTTGTACACGACACTAACTTCCCGAAAGTATGTTGTTAGACTATAAAAAATGTAAACAAAAAATAAAAATTATAATTTTAAAGTAAAAAATCGTTTCACAAAACGTTACTTACCAATGTCTGGTTATTCCATAATGCGATCAGAATTTCATCAGTCCATTTGGAACCTTTCACATACACCGTGGATGTCAACACGTTCGCAGTCTAATATAGCACTCTCCAGCCCAACGAAAAGCTAGATAGCCGATCTCACCGTACAGTGAACGCCGAACGTGTCTCCTTCTACGCTGGGGCAAGTGTGTGCACCCCTTCACATTGAGGCGATAACCCTACCGGGCACATTTGGTCTTTAAAAAGGTCCCTTAAAAACGAACGTGTCTCGCACTAGATCAGACCGGGACAATGGAACTGCGCCTGCGCCAGGGCAGGCAGGGATTGATAAGAAAAGGAATATTTATACACACAGACAAGCGACGGTTCCCACATTTAGGGGGGGGGGGGGCGGGCGGGGGTCAGCGATTACTTATTCAGAAACATTTTACATTTCATAGTTTTTTTTTCCAGATATGAAATAGGCTTTGGAATTTTTAAAAATAAACTGAGAAGAAAATTATATGGATTGGAGTGTTGATTTGTTAAGTATTAGGATCAGCTGATTTACAGTTGCCCCATAAGTTATGGCATAACAACCAGGTGGTGTAATTCAATAGAGGCAGAGGTCTTCTTTTAAATCGAATTACTTGACAGTTTCACTGGGTCTGCTCTATCGTACTAGACAGTGTAGCAAATGTGTGTTCTACTCTATTTAAAGACGGATGAGTTAAAAAATATGTTTGTTTCGTATTACAAAAAAACAAACACTATAGTTTTAGGGATTTTCTTCTTGCTCAGCTATAAAATAACTGAACATTTCCGTAAAAGGAGCGTATAAACTTTTAAAACACAAGTATTTAGGCGTTTGCATTCATAAAATTGAATATTTTTGAATTTAGAATAAAAAACTAACAAACGTGAAAAAAAGAATAAATACAGTCTATAAAAACCTTTTTTTTTTCTTAACATCATTTTCCTTCATTAATTTTTATTTTTTGAAATTGAAACTTTGCGACTGCACCCATTAAAGGATAATACATATTTAAACAAACGTGTTTACGTCACATGGACTTAACTATGCATCGTATAATTTGTGCTGATTTTTTTTTTAAATAAATAAATTCGTGTATAGTGGTTTTGCTCTTATCGGGGCGACACAATACATTGGATGTTTCGTCAGCTCCATTATAAATACAAATTACGGTTAACATTGAAACGTAAACTGGGTATAAAGCAAGCGAGTACATACACCTGTCCCACTACAATGATGGCTGCTGCTCGGGTTGTAAGACACGGTTGAGGCAAAGTGTAGACGCCCTCTCTCATCTTTTTACCATCTCCCTGAATCTCAACTGTTTCCATGTCCCTGATTCTCTACTGCATCCTTGTCACTGATTCTCTACTGCAACCTTGTCACTGATTCTCTACTGTAACCTTGTCACTGATTCTCTACTGTATCCTTGTCACTGATTCTCTACTGCAACCTTGTCACTGATTCTCTACTGTATCCTTGTCACTGATTCTCTACTGTATCCTTGTCACTGATTCTCTACTGTAACCTTGTCACTGATTCTCTACTGTATCCTTGTCACTGATTCTCTACTGTAAACTTGTCACTGATTCTCTACTGTATTCTTGTCACTGATTCTGTACTGTATTTAACCTTGTCACTCATTCTATGCTGTATCATTATTCAACATGTTTATCTACAACACATTTGCTTTACACTGAACACACACACACATAATGCACATATTTCGGTAAAAATAATCGCGGTTGCCATAATTCCTTGATTTACGCGCGAGACAGGTGAAATGCGAAACGATAATTTACAGTTATCGGTTTTGAAAAAAGATAACACGCTGTCGATGCTGGACAAATAGCGACTTTCAAATTATCTTTACTATGTTAAAATTGAGACAAAACCCAGATTTCGTATGAATATATAAAAAAAAAGAAATTAACCAATTGTGGTGTAACTTGTTATTGTTTGATAAATCAAGTACTTAAGAGAGAAAAAAAAGAAAATAAAGATGCTGTATAATAATTTCTTACGGCTTAAAATGTATTAAAGTGGTAGTCTGCTCGATAATACTTAGCTAATTCGAACGTAACGCCCTCTGTAAGAATCTATAAAAGCACGTTTGTTTGTCTGAAGAGTGAAGTCACGTGAAAAGAAATCACGGAGGAAAAGTCACTTTAATTTTTTTTTTAAAGTCAAAGGAACAAAAGTCACAGGAACAAATGTCACTGGAACAAAAATCACGGGAACAAAAGTCACAGGAACACATGTCACTGTAAAAAAAAGTCACAGGAAGAAAAATGTCACTGGAACAAAAGTCACGGGAACAAATGTCACTGGGGTCAAAAATCACAGAACAAAAGTCACAGGAACAAAATTCACAGGATTAAATGTCACTGGAACAAAATTCACAGGAACAAAAGTCACCGGAACAAAATTTCTGGGTTAAAAGTCATTGGAACAAATGTTACAGGAAAACGGAACAGGAAAAAAAGTCCTAATGTATGTGTATTAATAGGTCCTACGTGGCAGTGAGTTCGAGTTGTACTATTGATTAAATGTAATTTTATATGTAAGTCTATATAAGTGTCTGTTCAAGACCAAATGCAAGTAAATGGAAGTAAGCGACTGCTCATAAGGATGGCGTTTCGATTTTCACTTGGTGTTTTATGTGTGTGTTTTATGCGTGTGTTTTATGTGTGTATTTTATGTGTGTGTTTTATGTGTGTGTTTTATGCGTGTGTTTTATGTGTGTGTTTTATGTGTGTGTTTTATGTGTGTGTTTTATGTGTGTGTTTTATATATGTGTTTTATGTGTGTGTTTTATATGTATGTTTTATGTGTGTGTTTTATGTGTGTGTTTTATGCTTATGTTTTATGTGTGTGTTTTATTTGTGTGTTTTATGTGAGTGTTATATGCGTGTGTTTTATGTGTGTGTTTTATGCGTGTGTTTTATGCGTGTGTTTTATGTGTGTGTTTTATGCGTGTGTTTTATGTGTGTGTGCTTTATGTGTGTGTTTTATTTGTGTGATGTTTACATATTATAATTCACACATTTAATTCTAAGATATATGATTTATTCATATTTGGTAATGCTGCCATGATGCCATCCATGAATCCCATGAACACGTACAGTACAAATAGAATAACAATAATAAAGGAGTAAGTGATTTGGATAGAGGTTAAGCTCTCGGCTTAAGAGGATCGTGATGTGATTCTCGTTTTTTTTAAAAATAAACTATTTTGCTTGTGAGTGTGTGTGTGTTTGCGATTGAAAAGAATCCGCCTCTGATCTTCCCGACACAGCTCACCTGGTCAACGAATCGAAGGAAGGAAAGGCACTTTCTCGTTTAGGGGTAACACATTTGAGACAGGGCATCAACGGCGTTGGGTCGAAACATTTCCAAATTCATTCTTGGGTCCCAATCTTGTGAACATTGATCCATTATTGTGAACACTGACCCTTTCTTGTGAACATTGACCCAATCTTGTGAACATTGACCAAATCTAGTGAACATTGACCCAATCTTGTGAACATTGACCAAATCTTGTGAACATTGACCCAATCTTGTGAACATTGACCAAATCTTGTGAACATTGACCAAATCTTGTGAACATTGACCCAATCTTGTGAACATTGACCAAATCTTGTGAACATTGACCAAATCTTGTGAACATTGACCCAATCTTGTGAACATTGTCCCAATCGTGTGAACATTGATCAAATCTTGTGAACATTGACTACTTTGCTCCATTGTCAGTTCCAATCATATAAAAATAATATATGCAAATTTATTTGTTTAATCTGTTTTGTTTAGATTAATTGATTAATTAGTCAGTGTGACACTCATACATGATTATATTAATGTGTGTAAATACATCAGCATTTCCCATTTTGTTATTTTCTTCATGTCCCTCATCTTCCTGTGACTTTTTCCACTCAACCTTCACAAGGTCCAACTTTAAAGCAGCAAGAAATGATTGTCTAAATTCTTAGTCCAAGACACCCCCCCCCCCCATCACACACACACACACTCGACCATACTATTTGGATATGCCTGCTACTTCCGGTTAATGACCCTGAGCCCACGTGACAGGCAACGCTGGACGGTGTATCATATTTACCTGGCAGACGACACCTGACCGCGACTCCGAAGTTATTCCACATTTCAATGGTCCAAAGATTGTCAAGTCGCCAGTCTGAATATGGATTTTTGCGTTTTCTCCAAAATGAGTCACCGGCCGATGACGCCACCCCCTCATCATTAACATTTCCAGACCTCACACTCCCAATGTTGTTACGGCCCTGCATGTGTTGATATATTAAGACACAATTAATGGCCTTAAACAAAACTCCGCCATGTTACACGTACGTCGTATCTCAGTCCAGAAGCAGGGAAGGTTATGCAGGTCAATGACGGCGAGAGTAACTCTTTGTATAAATAAATCAGTGAACAGTTGTTGGACACTGGTCTCATTGCTGGAGTGGGCGCTTTCATCTCCACGTCCCTTCAAAATGTTTAGCCAAAAATATTTATTTTAAACTAATCTCTTATTTATGCCACGTAAAAATAAATACATTTCATTATTACTTTTTATTTGCCGTATATACTCGCGTGTAGGATGCAGCAGTAAATCGGTTACCTCAGTATTATAGATAGGATCCAGTGGATGGCTTGCACAAGTCTATATGTTGCACAAGTTGATAGTTAGTGCAAGTGGATAGGTTGCACCAGTAAATAGGTTACCTCATTAGATAGGATCCAGTGGATGGCTGGCACAAGTCTATATGTTGCACAAGTTGATAGTTAGCACAAGTGGATAGGCTGCACCAGTGGATAGCCTGCGCCAGTGGAAATGTTGGCTGAAATATTCATTTGTTACCGTGGCAAATGTCTCGCTACATTTTAAACTTTTAAGAATTGGGGCGCTGGTATGAGAGCGTAAGGGGGGGGGGGAGGACAGCAAAGCTTAGCTCATCCACGGATAATGCTATATTGAGTATTCCCAAGTGTTATGACCTTGTGTCGTCTTCTATTAACCTTGAACCAGTGTCTGGGCTTCAAGCAATTATCGTCTGCAGAGAGACCCCAGAATCGGGGAAGCGAAATGAAAAGGGAATCCCAGACAAGTGGCACGCAACTGAAGTTGGTGGTGAGTGTTAAGGTGACATGTGACATGTGATAAGACGACTACCCAAACATTGGGGCTGTTTTTACTTAGTCTTAAGCGGAGATGTCTGAGGAGGGAGTGTGGGGTCATGGGGAGATATATGTGGAAGGTATTTGGAGTCATGGGGAGATGTATGTGGAAGGAATTTGGAGTCATTGAGAGATTATGTGGAAGGAATTTGAAGTCATGGGGAGGTGTATGTGAAAGGAATTTGGAGTCATGGGGAGATGTATGTGGAAGGAATTTGGAGTCATTGGGAGATGTATGTGGAAGGAATTTGGAGTCATGGGGAGATGTATTTGGAAGGAGTAGGACTTCATGGGGAGATAAATGTGGAAGGACTATGAAGTCATGGGAGGAGATATGTGGGAGGACTATGAAGTCATGGGAGGATATATGTGGGAGGAATCAGTCAGTGTGCTCAAGCTCATACTATTCACGTTCTTATAACACGTGTAGGCTGGAAAATAAAATATGTGTGACATCATTCATTCATCTTATTTTCAAAAATTCACTTCTGTAGACATCACCCAGCAGGATGTCATATTTGGAAGTTAAATCCTCGTTTATCTCACTTTATTCTTTATCTGCAATTTTGTTGTGGTACATATGTCTGGCGTGTTGGCGAGGTACAAAAGTCTGGCCTGTTGGTGTGGTACAAAAGTCTGGCCTGTTGGTGTTGTACAAAAGTCTGGCCTGTTGGTGTGGTACATATGTCTGGCGTGTTGGCGAGGTACATATGTCTGGCGTGGGCGTGGTACATATGTCTGGCTAGTTCATCTAAAACTGAACGCCCCACGACCCCTTCCTCCGATCCCTCCCCTTTCCCGTGGAACCTCTTCATTTAACTTGCCCCTGACCCTTTTTATATGTCAAAGGTTACTGTGTCAATGATATAAGCCTGGATCCCAAAAATAAAATAAAAAAAGATCCCTATTTGCTCCTGTATGTTTTGTTTAGCTCTTTTTTTTTGGTGGGGGGGTGTGTGTGGGCGGGGGATTAGGGGCGTCAGTTCATTGTAGTTAGTCGTCTGCCTGATCAGTTTTGAGGCGCAGTTAAATTGATTCAACACCACTCCATACCCGTGCCAAGAAAAGGCGGAGCCCACGGCGAAGCCTGAAAATTCTAACCATCCCTATTGTTACCAGGGCGGGCCAGTTAAAGCACGAATATCGCGCCCTTCTAGACTTGTATATGTGAAGTTCGTGGGATTTGTTTCGTTTCTTTCACTATTAAAGGCCTATCTTAAGACAAATTTTGAGGGCCACACTGATGTTATCACCCGGAGCTTGTGCACCTTCAACCCTCTCCCCCCTGGCAAGGACCTGCCCCAATCTACACCCTCGGTTGTATGAGGAAAAAATGGTCACCTAAAAAAAAAAAGAGTCACATAATTATTTTTTATATTAACCATAAATTTACTATTTTCTAACGCCACATAAATATTTATTATAGACTGAATATTAAAAAAACGGAAGTGAGCGACGGCTCATGAGGATCGTGGTTTGATTCTCGCTGGGCATTAAATATGTGTGTGTGGTATGTGTATTATATATAAATATTATAATCACATGTTCAATTCTATGATCATTCCTAATTAATTACATTGTTAAGCAGATAGCCGATAAACACAAATATTACAGACTAGATATAGCCCGCCAAACATTGGCGGCAGCAATGCGTGAACTTCCCATCTACTAAAGATACTGGACAAAACATGAACTCAAGTCACGCACGTTTAAGAATCTCAATGTTTGCTACCCCCACCCCCCCCCACCCAAATGATACGTACTTTCACACATTTTATTTCACGCCCATAACAATATTACATATTCTGATGTCCCAACCACTTTTAAACCGAATATATTTTTTTTTACGCCATACTTAAATTGAGACGATTTCATTGTCCGGAAAGAAAGTATCACGCACCAAACGCAGTTGCGTTATATATTTAAACATATCATTTAGCGTAGTTATCGGGAATTATTATTTTCTTAAAGCATTTTCCGAACATTGTTATCAAATCACTATTCTGACGCTATGCACCAACTCTATAACCCAGCGCCTTCCTTGATCTCGACTTTGAACAATCCACATACAAATTCACCAACACAATTTATTGGATTAACTCAACTGTGCTTACCAAACAATTGATATTTTCAGCATTCGATGACTTAAGGGAACACGACTATAAATATTGGTGTCCTTACACATTGATATAAAGGAAACGTTGAAAAGATGTTTCTAGCGTTTTATAGGACTCTATGAAACAATTTCGCTAGCAATATTATATTTTGCAGTCAACGACTGAAGGAAATAGATCACCAGTTGATCTCCCAGTCAACAACTGAGGGATGACGTCACCAAGTGATCTCCCAGTCAACAACTGATGGATGACGTCAACAATTGATCTCCCGGTCAACAACTGAGGGATGACGTCACCAATTGATCTCCCAGTCAAAAACTGAGGATGACGTCACCAAGTGATCTCCCAGTCAACAACTGAGTGATGACGGCACCAGTTGATCTCCCAGTCAACAAGTGAGAAATGACGTTACCAAATTGATCTCCCAGTCAACAACTGAGGGATGACGTCACCAATTGATCTCCCAGTTAACAACTGAGGTATGACGTCACCAATTGATCTCCTAGCCAACAACTGAGGGATGACGTCACCAATGGATCGCACAGTCAACAACTGAGGGATGACGTCACCAACTCATTTCCAATCCTCACCTGATAGACGATATTATACGTCACGCCAATCTCTTGTCACCCCCTCCCGCCCGCCTCCAGAGTTAATCCCGTGGGTTACTTGTACACTTTGACCAATTTGACGCCCTCTTGTACCTAAGTCGCCCGCCCCCCCCCCCTTTTTACGCTGATCACAAAAATATAAGGTTTCATCCGTCGCTCCCCCCACACCCCGGGCCGTGGCTTAAGTCAAGGGTTAGCCCCAATGAGTCACAGGTAGGAAGGTCATTCAACAAGCCAGTAAACATGTTGGATGCAAAGAAGGCGCTGAGAACTTTTTAAAAAAAAAAATATATATATATTTTTAAGGCTTGTTTGGCTTAGCCCGGTCTTTGCGCAGGGGTGAGGTGGAGTAAGTTCGTAGTTAGTTGTGGAAAATTTTTTTTTAAAAAATTGAAGAAAATAAAAATGGGGCATAGATATCAGGAAAGTTCATCTTCCAAAGATGTTTGTTTTAACTCTCATGGGAGAGTGAATAATTCTGATCAAATAATCGCAACTCTATTCAAAGGTATTATATTTCCAGGAAAAATGGTGCTCACGGTGGACCTATCAAACAGTGCAACCATCAAACATTGGAACCATCAAACAGTGCAACCATCAAACAGTGGAATCATCAAACAGTGGAACCATCAAACAGTGCAACCATCAAACAGTGCAACCATCAAACAGTGGAACCATCAAACAGTGGAACCATCAAACAGTGGAAACATCAAACAGTGCAACCACCAAACAGTGCAACCATCAAACAGTGCAACCATCAAACAGTGGAACCATCAAACAATGGAACCATCAAACAGTGGAACCATCAAACAGTGGAACCATCAAACAGTGGAACCATCAAACAGTGCAACCATCAAACAGTGCAACCATCAAACAGTGGAACCATCAAACAGTGGAACCATCAAACAGTGGAAAACATCAAACAGTGGACCCATCAAACAGTGGAAACATCAAACAGTGGAACCATCAAACAGTGGAAACATCAAACAGTGGACCCATCAAACAGTGCAACCATCAAACAGTGCAACCACCAAACAGTGCAACCATCAAACAGTGCAACCATCAAACAGTGGAACCATCAAACAGTGGAACCATCAAACAGTGGAACCATCAAACAGTGGAATTATCAAACAGTGCAACCATCAAACAGTGGAACCATCAAACAGTGAAACATCAAACAGTGGCCCATCAAACAGTGGAACCATCAAACAGTGGAACCATCAAACAGTGGAACCATCAAACAGTGGAACCATCAAACAGTGGAACCATCAAACAGTGGAACCATCAAACAGTGGAACCATCAAACAGTGGAACCATCAAACAGTGGAACCATCAAACAGTGGAACAATCAAACATTGGAACCATCAAACAGTGCAACCATCAAACAGTGCAACCATCAAACAGTGGAACCATCAAACATTGGAACCATCAAACAGTGGAACCATCAAACAGTGGAACCATCAAACAGTGGAACCATCAAACAGTGGAACCATCAAACAGTGGAACCATCAAACAGTGGAACCATCAAACAGTGGAACCATCAAACAGTGGAACAATCAAACATTGGAACCATCAAACAGTGCAACCATCAAACAGTGCAACCATCAAACAGTGGAACCATCAAACATTGGAACCATCAAACAGTGGAACCATCAAACAGTGGAACCATCAAACAGTGGAACCATCAAACAGTGGAACCATCAAACAGACGAACCATCAAACAGTGGAACCATCAATCAGTGCAACCACTAAACAGTGGACCCTTCCAAAAAAGTGTAATCAAAACAGGGGACCCTTCAAACAGTGGACCCATCAAAGACCATTGGCAGGTAGTCTTTCCTTCCGGTGGGTCATGTAGGTGCGCCAGGCGTGACTTTTGGGGGTAACGCTAATTTGCCGGCCGTGCCCCGCGACGCCCGCGGTAAATTGAGTCTGACTTTGGTGTCTGATAATCCTATAGTTTCACCATTCCTGTTCTGTTTTCATGGCGAATATGTGTCTGTTGTTCGTTTTAAGCTCTAGCAAAGGATGGGGTCGATGAAAATAGTCCTTGTCTTATTCTGTGAGAGTTTTTGTATTTCTTGAGTCATTTATTCAAAACAATGTAGGCAGATCGTGGAGTCACAAAAACGTAGATATAGTCATATAGTAGGACTCATGCGGTAGGAGTCATGCAGTAGGAGTCATGCAGTAGGAGTCATGCAGTAGGAGCAGGGCCGGATTAACCTCTAGGCAAACAAGGCACGTGCCTTGGGCACCAAGCGTTTGGGGGCACCACAAGTCCTCAAGAAATTTTTTTCGAACAAATTTAAGTCCAGAAACAACTGAAAATTGAACAAGTGCTATGAAAATGAAGAAATACATTATAATAAAAATTCACATTCAAGTTTGGTACAATCTTGAATGCTTAAAAATTAAGCGCATACAAAATGTAAAAAACTCCTGGTAAATGGTAATGAGCAAAATGCGGACCATGCGGACTCACTAGGATTGTAAATAAACAATGCGGTCATATTCGAATTTTAAAAATTTTTGGGAAGTTTTATAAAAAATGTTAAACCATTTTTATATTTTCAATAAATAATATTAAAATAATAACATTAATTAATTGATTAAATTGACCGGGAACCCCTTAGTAATAGACAAAAATGAGCATGTGAACTTGCAAACGTGTGCTAATTTGTATTCTTCACTAGCAGATCACTTACATAAATCTAGGAATGAATTTGAAAGATTTGAAGAAGCTGCAAAAATAATACCACCAGGTGTAGAATGATGTAGCAGTTCGATATTCTTGTTTGGTCGATGTATCACTATCACAAACATCTCAGTGTTGTGAAGAACTAATAAATGCTTATCCTAAAGATCTGAACAATAATTTATGTACTGAACTACAACAGTTTCATTCATATATTCGCCACATGTTTCCTGCATCAAAATCGGAAAACAAAACGTACAATCATGGAGAATTATACAAAGTAATAGTTAGAGACAACATCGGGTGTACCTTTCCAAATGTTGAAATCGCCTTGCGCATATTTTTAAAATTAATCTTTACTAACTGTTCAACTGAGCGCTCTTTTTCTCAGTTGAAACGTACAAAAAATCCAAATAGATCAACAATGAAACAAGAAAGTTTTGCGTCAAATTTCTTTTTAAACGCTTTATTTTGTTTTACTATATAGTATAGTGAGTTCAAAAAGAAATTTGACGAAAATTTTAACGTGTGAACTGAAAAAAAAGATTCGATCAAATTTCCGTCGATCAATTTTCTGTCGACGAAATTTCTTTGGATCAAATTTCCGGTAACCATGACTACCTAGTACTTTAGATTCACGATTTGGAATGACGGAAAATTAATTATAATACCAGAATGTGAAAGTTCTACCTCTTAATTTATACTATTTAAATAAACTATAAATATGAACTGCCTGGGGCGCTACAGCAGGATTGGAGATGCTAAAGCCGGCTTGGTTGTGATATAACAAGCTTAAGGGTGCTGTACCAGGTTTAGGGTACTATACCAGGCTCGGGGTACTATACCAGGCTTGGCATGCTGTGCCAGGCTTGGGGCGCTATACTAGGTTCGGGGTGCCATAACAGGCTTGTGATGCTATACCAGGATTGGGGTGCTATAGCAGGCTTTGTTAGCTATACCAGGATGGAATATTTTGTGATTCCCCTTTTTTTCGTTCTACTAATTTCTAATTACATGTTTCTCCTCAAATTTCTTTTGAATATCAATAGCAATAAATTATTTTTTCAATATCTGCTCACTCAAAAGCGGGTTTCCGCCATCTGTACTGAACCACACTTAGTAATTTATCTGCTGCCGCTAATTTTACGTAGCTTTTATAAATGTAAACAGTGGAAACGTTTGTTTAGTTATATATAGAGCGCCATCTCTACAATGCTTGCCAATGAAGGAACTGATACATTTTGTCTGTTGTCGTTGGATGGACAGCCAACATTAGCCCTTATTATGAGCCGTTAGACATGATAGCAAAGTACCACGATATTTAGGTCCGCAAACAGTATATATCACAATTATCTTTTGGACGGCAACATTACACATTACCATGAGCTATTGAACAGCAAGAAATACACATTACCATGAGCTATTGAACAGCAAGAAATACACATTACCATGAGCTATTGAACAGCAAGAAATACACATTACCATGAGCTATTGAACAGCAAGAAACACACATTACCACGAGCTATTGAACAGCAAGAAATACACATAACCATGAGCTATTGAAGGTGAATAGAGGTGACCATTGTATCCTTAAGTGTCATTTAGTGTAGGCGCATACAAGACATAATGAATTCGAATTCGTAAAAAAAGACCGTA
The DNA here is from genome assembly GCA_964017045.1 of Omphiscola glabra. Taxonomy (NCBI): domain Eukaryota; kingdom Metazoa; phylum Mollusca; class Gastropoda; family Lymnaeidae; genus Omphiscola; species Omphiscola glabra. The sequence continues at coordinate 23,612,398 of OZ024802.1, forward strand.
CGCTTTCGATCAAGATCTGTTCCTCGATCTGACACCATTTAATGATGGTGCTCCTGTTCTGCTGGCGCGTATTTTGGTGTGGAGATTAGTTGTGTAGCTGTTGCTATGCGCTTTGCATTCGTGGCGTACTTGAGTATGAGAGATGATGTTGTTGGTTGTTATGGGGGTTTTTTTTTTTTAGTAGTTACTGCGTTTGGATATATAGAAATCAGAAGAAAGATCATTGATTTGATTAATAATTACCCCCCCCCCCCTTTTTCCGGCTTAAATGAAGCTATTGAACTGCGTGCCCCGTTAACAGTTTGTAACAGACTCCATCACCACGACTGCAAATTTTAGCTGTTGGATGTTTACAGACAATTTTTTTTTTTTTTTTTAAAATTTTCTTTATTTAGTTATAAAATAAACTGAACGTACCCGTGTCTGTTAATTTGTCTTAATTCTTTTCTTTTTTTTTTTCGACTTGACTTTCAAAAAAAAAAAAAAACATCAACACCTGAGCTGTTGCGATAAAAGTCGGAATTCTGGAAACCATTAAGTCTGGACTGAGGCACAATCTCCAACAGTGGAATCTAAACGATAAGCTAAAACAAAAACAACAACAAAAAAAAAAAAACAGCATAAAAATCCTCAAGAGGTTTTCTTCACCGTTCAATCTTCTCACTGTTCTCACCAGATGGCGTCTCGTGATCACAAGTTATGTAGATACTAGTAGAGCCGACAACCTTTGAAGGGAAACATGGTACCGTCTGTGATGACCGATTCAACAACGATGAATGCCACTGGGATGCGGACGTAGGTCTATCTTCGGGAAAATGTGATTTTAAGAATTTAGAGAAACCTTGCTAGGAGCGGGGGCGGGGAGGGGGGTGGAAGATGTCCCTGAGCGCCAAAAATATTAAGGGCGCCAAAATGTACTTTGATATTATTTTATTGATGAAAATAATGGGTTTGAGAGTTGAAAAAAAGAAAGGGAGGCTCTTTAAAAATGAATTTTGCCCCTGGGCGACGAACACTCTAGTTACGCCTCTGACTGGTACCCGTTAAATAAGGCCGGCTTTGACCTAATTAAGTGTCCATGTACCTGTTAAATACCTATGCCAATCATTAAATTGGACTGACAATTTTCAACGTGCAAGTGGGCTCACCCGGTAACCCCAACATTTCTAAGTAAATGACCGCTTTGTCCACACGCCTATCACTTTCAGTCTCGGTAACCTTAAACGGACACCTGGTGGACACGGTTGAGGGCCTACGTCTTAGGGTCGCTTTGACATTGTGTGTCAACCTAGAGTCACGGTCGAGTCATTTCTGTTGGTGAACCTTTGCACCGGTGCGATCCGTGTGGGTCAGTGTGGCTGTGGTGGAGGGTTGGGGGTTTGTACCGGTGCGGTCCGTGTGGGTCAGTGTGGCTGTGGTGGAGAGTTGGGGGGTTTGTACCGGTGCGGTCCGTGTGGGTCAGTGTGGCTGTGGTGGAAGATTGGGGGTTTGTGACTTCGTGAATCCCCATTAGACTACAATCAGTTATACTAATGATTAGACTATGCTGAAATATTCGTACTGACTTGATGTTTTTCTATATCTGTAACGAAATGCATATTTTCTCTCTACGTATACAAATCTTTTTTTTTTTTTTTTTTTGGAACAGTAGCTCTTATATATTTTGCTTCTGGTGTGTCCTGCTTCCTTTTCACGACCGGCAATCCTCTAAGCAACATGCTTTTGAAATTAAAAGTAATGAATGACAAACACAAAGAAGCCACACAGCGAGCGTTATGCGTCACGTAACGGTTGAACTCAACAAGCAGTAGAAGGAACGGAGGACCGTAGCGGTACTTCAGGTGTCAATGTCCAGTGTCATGTCAATGTACAGTGTTATGTCAATGTCCAGTGTCATGTCAATGTCCAGTGTAATGTCAATGTCCAGTGTCATATCAATGTCCAGTGTTATGTCAATGTCCAGTGTCATGTCAATGTCTCCAGTGTCATGTTAATGTCCAGTGTCATGTCATTGTCCAGTGTAATGTCAATGTCCAGTGTTATGCCAATGTCCAGTGTTATGTCAATGTCCAGTGTAATGTCAATGTCCAGTATAATTTCAATGTACAGTGTTATGTCAATGTCCAGTATAATGTCAATGTCCAGTGTTATATCAATGTCCAGTGTAATGTCAATGTCCAGTGTAATGCCAATGTCCCGTATAATGTCAATGTCCAGTGTAATGTCAATGTCCAGTGTAATGTCAAGGTCCAGTGTTATGTCAATGTCCAGTGTAATGTCAATGTCTAGTGTTATGTCAATGTCCAGTGTAATGTCAATATCCAGTGTTATGTCAATGTCCAGTGTTATGTCAATGTCCAGTGTAATGTCAATGTCCAGTGTTATGTCAATGTCCAGTGTAATGTCAATGTCCAGTGTCATGTCAATGTCCAGTATAATGTCAATGTCCAGTGTTATGTCAATGTCCGTGTCATGTCAATGTCCAGTGTCATTTCAATGTCCAGTGTAATGTCAATGCCCAGTGCAATGTCAATTTCCAGTGTCATGGCAATGTCCAGTATAATGTCAATGGCCAGTATAGTGTCAACGGTATTACACCACTTTCCATAATAGTAAATCTAGGTATATTCAAGCAATTTTAACCCCTCCCATGAACCAATCTAGAACCCTAAGGTATATGATGGACTACACGGGACCTTATTAGTACCGGGGACTTCTAACGACCAGCCCAGGTCTTGTTCAACAATCCCCAGTCATGGGAATTAATCTCTAATCTCACTTGTGACAACGTAACACTACCATCTGATTTATGCCACCTGTCCCTCCTCGCTGCTCGTCCCTCCCGTTGTCCACCGTTAAACCGGAGCCGCTCGGTCTGAGAGCCGGGCAGTAAATTATTATCTAGAGAGCCCACCGGATGATCTCTAACCGGAAGACTGGACAGGGCCGGGCACTTAACTTAACCTGGAGTTTTAGCTGCTCCCCCCCCCCCACTTTTGTTTTCTTCTCCAAAGTCCAGTTTATGGTGCAGGTAATATTATGTGTGATGAGTAAACACCAGAGAAAGCCGTTTTAAAGTTAATTCAATAACACAGAGTTATATTTAGAACTGTTTGAATGACTTTGACTTATTAAGTAATTTCAATACTGGTTGGTTGAAATTTCATGACCTGCTTCAGTTTCGAGTCCATACTGGTTGGGGGGAGGGGCTGGGGTGGGGGGTGGGCTGCGATCCAGCCATGTGAAGTAAATCAATAGTGGAGCAAGATATGTTTAAGCTTGAACACAGAAAATGAGAACGTTAGCCATGAAACTATAAAATTGGTTTTCTACAAAGAGACTGACAGAGATGCATTTTTATTGAAAAAAATTATTCAAAAATGGTTCATTTCTGTTTTGTTTTTTCTGCCATTTTTTTTTTCATATCACAAACTTATCTTGTTTCACCATTTGTTTACTTCGATTTACGACACTATTGGATCAATGTTACAGCTTATTCAGTTCACAATGTAAATTTCACTAATTAAATCACTGGTTTGCCATTGGCCTTAATTATAACTAGTGATAAAGTATAACTTTTTATAATAAAAAAAATATATCTTTTTTCATTACAGTGAATGGAAGTTCACCTTGTATTCCAAAATTTTATCGAAGGTTTGTAGGTTTTGATTTTTCGTTTTGTTACAAGAACGTTTGTTTATGATCAATCTAATGTATACTGAAGGATCGTGGGTTTGTTAGATGATGAGTTCGCAGTGTGATAAAGATTAAGGAGATTATATTACAGTCTACAGTCCTGGCGAATTCACAATGAGCTTCGTCGATGTGTAGGCTGAATACACAATAAAGAGACTTAAAGGAAATTTTATCACCACGAGCAAAGGAAAGACCTATGGGAGAAAATTTTAGCACCGCGAGGAAAGGAAAGACCTACCGGGGAACATGTTAACACCGTGCTCAAAGGAAAGACCTACGGGGGGAAATGTTAGCACCATGAGCAAAGGAAATGCCTATGCATATGGGGCAAAATGTTAGCACCGTGAGCAAAGGAAAGACCTTTGGGAGAAAATGTTAGCACCACGAGCAAAGAAAAGACCTACCGGGGAACATGTTAACACCGTGCGCAAAGGAAAGACCTACGGAGGAATGATAACCAAAGAACATACTTCACTCGTGGAGTAAGTTGTCGTTTTTTTTTTTTTTTTTTTTTTTTTTTCCATTTTTTGGCGGGGAGTTGATCAAACAAAGATTTTATGAGCTTGTGATAAGTGAGGCACAGGCGGAGCCACGCCTTGGTTTAACCCTTTAGTCACAGAGCTATCGAATGTACAGAGTAGCACGCCCAGGTCAAGTCGTACGTGGGCGGAAATGTTCAGTGCGAGTATTAACTGTCGCAGTACCAACTCCCACTCACCGTACTAAACAGTTCAAAGAGTGCAACTCATCACTCATAACTTTAAGGCCTGTCAGTTTTGTCCACAGCTCTGACGTATGATGGCATCAAACATGTTCATATTTTTAGGGAGTAGATATCAGAAATATCACGATCCAAGAAAGTGAAATCCCTCCCCCCCCCCTTTATAAAATAAGTAACTATAAATAAAATTCTTTACCGAAGAAATTGATTGGAAAAAAAAATACATTAAAAAAGAAAAAAATTAAGAGGAAAGAAAACAAACTATTCAGCATCGGCCTGACTGATATAGAAATATATGATTTTATTTCTCCAGATAATCATTTATATCAGTTCATGTTATCAGAATCAGATACGGACAAAACAGTTGTAAACAATGGAACAGAACGGAAGTTTGAATCGGTTGGCGCCACTACTTTTAGCCCCGGTGCCCGCTAACTGCGCTACTGACGACATCATGAAATGAACATACGTACAAATAGTTATGAATTTGTATCTAGATGCTAGGAAAGAACATTTTAATGTTAAGGACAAATATTTCCGAATAATAAAACGTGGAAGATTTAGCGAACTTTAATAGGCGTATCCCAAAGATGACCGCAAAAAAAAGAAAAAAAACAAGAACAGGAAAGATGTCCAGGCCATATGGACGCATGCCAAGAGAATGCAATCAGGTTAGGTTGAAGGAAATATGTGCAACAATGTATGGGAAAACCAACACGCACACAAAAAAAAAAAAAAAAAAAAAAAGGAAGAAAAACGTAACAGAACAACGAACGTGTCGGCAAGAAGCCTTCTTCAGCGAGCAAACACCGAGTAACACAAATATAAAGATTAAAATTATCACTTGGCTGAGTTGTAGTATCCGAGAGAGGACAGCACAAGGAATTTAATGGACCATAAGTAGGTTTTCTCCATATCTTTTTATATTTCCCTTTTGTTCATCTAAGACTGAACATATTCATGGCATATTTCCTTTGCTCTACTCAACCAGTCCTGTTGATTATACAGGGTCGGTCCGACGGTTTCGGGCTCCCCAAGGAAAGCTTAAAATTTGCGCCCCTCTTAAGTACAATTAAACAAATGTGTGCAATGAAATCTGGGGATTAGGTCATGAGTTGTTGGATTTTTTAAACAGTGAACACAATTTTTTTTTCTTTGCTTGTATTTGGACGGAATGAGCAATTAGCCTACTGTGGGCAGTATGAGCAATTAGCCTACTGTGGGCAGTATGAGCAATTAGCCTACTGTGGGCAGTATGAGCAATAAGCCTACTGTGGGCAGTATGAGCAATAAGCCTACTGTGGGCAGTATGAGCAATTAGCCTACTGTGGGCAGTATGAGCAATAAGCCTACTGTGGGCAGTATGAGCAATTAGCCTACTGTGGGCAGTATGAGCAATTAGCCTACTGTGGGCAGTATGAGCAATTAGCCTACTGTGGGCAGTATGAGCAATAAGCCTACTGTGGGAAGTATGAGCAATAAGCCTACTGTGGGCAGTATGAGCAATTAGCCTACTGTGGGCAGTATGAGCAATAAGCCTACTGTGGGCAGTATGAGCAATTAGCCTACTGTGGGAAGTATGCGCAATAAGCCTACTGTGGGCAGTATGAGCAATAAGCCTACTGTGGGCAGTATGAGCAATTAGCCTACTGTGGGAAGTATGAGCAATAAGCCTACTGTGGGAAGTATGAGCAATAAGCCTACTGTGGGCAGTATGAGCAATTAGCCTACTGTGGGCAGTATGAGCAATAAGCCTACTGTGGGCAGTATGAGCAATTAGCCTACTGTGGGAAGTATGCGCAATAAGCCTACTGTGGGCAGTATGAGCAATAAGCCTACTGTGGGCAGTATGAGCAATTAGCCTACTGTGGGAAGTATGAGCAATAAGCCTACTGTGGGAAGTATGAGCAATAAGCCTACTGTGGGAAGTATGAGCAATAAGCCTACTGTGGGAAGTATGAGCAATAAGCCTACTGTGGGCAGTATGAGCAATAAGCCTACTGTGGGCAGTATGAGCAATTAGCCTACTGTGGGAAGTATGCGCAATAAGCCTACTGTGGGCAGTATGAGCAATAAGCCTACTGTGGGCAGTATGAGCAATTAGCCTACTGTGGGAAGTATGAGCAATAAGCCTACTGTGGGAAGTATGAGCAATAAGCCTACTGTGGGAAGTATGAGCAATAAGCCTACTGTGGGAAGTATGAGCAATAAGCCTACTGTGGGCAGTATGAGCAATAAGCCTACTGTGGGCAGTATGAGCAATTAGCCTACTGTGGGAAGTATGAGCAATAAGCCTACTGTGGGAAGTATGAGCAATAAGCCTACTGTGGGAAGTATGAGCAATAAGCCTACTGTGGGCAGTATGAGCAATAAGCCTACTGTGGGAAGTATGAGCAATTAGCCTACTGTGGGCAGTATGAGCAATAAGCCTACTGTGGGAAGTATGAGCAATAAGCCTACTGTGGGCAGTATGAGCAATAAGCCTACTGTGGGCAGTATGAGCAATAAGCCTACTATGGGCAGTATGAGCAATTAGCCTACTGTGGGAAGTATGAGCAATAAGCCTACTGTGGGCAGTATGAGCAATAAGCCTACTGTGAGCAGTATGAGCAATTAGCCTACTGTGGGAAGTATGAGCAATAAGCCTACTGTGGGAAGTATGAGCAATAAGCCTACTGTGGGAAGTATGAGCAATAAGCCTACCGTGGGCAGTATGAGCAATAAGCCTACTGTGGGCAGTATGAGCAATAAGCCTACCGTGGGCAGTATGAGCAATTAGCCTACCGTGGGCAGTATGAGCAATTAGCGTACCGTGGGCAGTATGAGCAATGAGCCAACCGTGGGCAGTATGAGCAACTAGCCAACCGTGGGCAGTACGTTGCATTGCAATTTCTATTTTTATTCCATGGCGCCCACGTCCAATGCTCTTTCTAATTTTGAAAGACTTTTGATGGCGCCTTAAGCACATGGCACCCCTCGGGGCAACTTCCCGAGTTGCCGGTACCTTGAGACACTCTGTGGATATGTCGCGCAATGGAACAATCCTGATCTCTGCATTGCAGTGCAATTTAGAATATTTGTTTGTATCTTTTAGAAATTGATCTATAATTAAAACCATTTTTCCCCCTTTAATATTGGATCGGACGAAAGGTCAGCCAAGTAAGCAAATGTCAAAGACATCGTGACGATGACATGGGTGATCAGTAGGTCTTTAGACAGTACACGAGCGTCATTAGGTTTGGAGCACCGTCAAATCAATTGCGAAATTGTAAAAAAAAAATTAAAAAATCTTATGATCGGGTTACAGAAAGAAATGGACTAAATTCAGTTTGAAAATCGAGCAACTAAACTTTGTTAAGATGTATTGTTTCTAAGTTCCTGATATCGATGTCGTGCTACCTACGTACCAGAGTATCAGAAACCAACGCTGAAGAATGACGTAGGGAAATTTCTAAAAATTTCTTTCCTATTTTAATTATTGGAATTATTTATTAATATTATTATTACTTTATACATTGATTTGGGACCTTGTTTGGAAAAGGGTGTTGCAGGGTTTGGGGGGGGGGTATTTTTTATGTACGCTGGTTAACCATTTGCCTTATAATAATGAAAATTAATTAAACAAGAATCGCATTCCGACCCCCCCCCCCCCCCCCCCACATTTCGGGCAACCACTTCCTGCTTCAGTGGATATGTGTCTGATATCTGGAACAAACGAGAAAAAAAAACATGAAGCAAAAACATTAAATTTTAAAACCATTTGTTGAATGGAAGAAGTCACAACTTATTAAAAAAATATCAATTGAACACATATCTATTAAACACATAACAATTAAACACACAACAATTAAACAACACACGATAAATCCACAATAAATAAAAGACAATTGCACTAGAAACGCCCCCCCCCCCCTTTTCCGATACTAAGGACAACAAAGAATTCAGGTGATGTTTACATAACTACCACCCAACGCCCCCCTCCCCACTAGCTGCGAAACTCTTACACCATTTCACATTTCAAGCTGTCAATTCTACTGACAACATTTCTGGCTCATCCACTGACGAATGACTCACAAGGTGGCGTGCCGAGTTCAAGAAATCCGAGGTAAATGCGATCTCTTCACCTACCTGAACCATTAAGCCCGTAATTGTAGAGGTCGTGACGTGTTTGGAACCTTGAAGTCACGGCACATTGTGTCCCGCCCCCCCCCCAAACCCCCCACCACACCCCTGTACCGCGCCGTTTGTGAAAATCCTGGGTTCATTTCAAAGCCGGGGTCAAATATGTATTGTGGTTTCTTCCCAAGCTTGTACAAGGGAGAGAGCCCATCCCAACCTGAATTCTGACATAGTTGTGGTTATCGATTCTGTGAGACATTTTTTTGCCTAACAAAGCACCGTAGTAACTTCTCCTGTATTCCCTGCAAGCTCCTTCTAATTAAAGTACAATACAAGCGTAGAGATGCCGAGGCCATTATTTTTAGCGAGAACTCGAGAAAAAATAATATATATATATAAACATAAAAGAAAAAAAGGGAGGGGGAATATCAGTTTAAATCTTTTCTCCCCTATCAAAAAAAAAAAAAAAAAGAAATTACCATACATTCTCGCAAACAACAGCCCTTAACAGCAAACAGCCCCCCCCCCCCCCCCCGCCCCAAAAAAACCCACCACAGTTGGGCAACCATTTCTTGCACCAGTGAATTTATCTGATTTCTGAAACTAAAACATTTATATATGTAACAGAAAACATTACATCTGAATGCCGTTAATTAAATTAGAAAGAAGAACAACTTAAGCTAATATCAATAAAACTAATATCAATTAAACAAATATCAATTGCAAAAATATCAATTAAAAAAAAATATAAATTACAAAAATATCAATTACAAAAATTTAAATTACAAAATTATAAATGACAAAAATATAAATTACAAAAATATAAATTACAAAAAATATCAATTACAAAAATATCAATTGCAAAAATATCATTACAAAAATGTAAATTACAAAATTATAAATTACAAAAATATAAATTAAAAAAATATAAATTACAAAAATATCAATTACAAAAATATCAATTAAACGTAAAGCGATAAATCCGTTAATGGAGAAAACTGATATGAAATAAGTTGGTAATGGAGTCCACGTCAACATTGTAGTTAAAGAACGACAAGGCCAATAACCAAATCCGCTCATTTAGAACCGCCAATCTCAGAAATAAAATTAGGAAAAGACTGGTACTTGCAATGACCCTTCACCTCTGGGTTGGTTGAAACACGACATGAGTCCCTTTCTTCCCCAAGGCTTTACTCCACCTCGGTACCTTGCATACATCGGTACCTTGCATACGTCGGTACCTTGCATACATCGGTACCTTGCATACGTCGGTACCTTGCATACATCGGTACCTTGCATACGTCGGTACCTTGCGTACATTGTGACAAAAATAATTTTTAGACCAGAAAAAAAAGAAAGGAAAGAGGAACTGTTCATGCTTGCTTAAACTTTTCTGTTGATAATCAGGAGACGTTCAACACAGACGAGAATGTCTTATAAACTATAAGCATAAAATAAACACACTTTATACAAACGACAAACGGATTTTAACACAGTCATAGAAACAAAGTCGCACGGAAAATTATTTTTGCATCGTCTCAGTTTCAAAAGGTTGTTTGTTTTTCTTTTTGTTGTTCTTGCTGTTATTGTTGTTTTTAGTCGAATGTTTTCCCCGAAACATTTCTGGAGATATAGGTCACATGTCCATGTTTCTTTGTTTGTTGATTTAAATATGCAATTTTTCAATTTATTGTCACACACCCCCCCCCCCCTCCCCGATGGTGTCATTAGGTTTGGTGCGCACCTCCTAGCTACGCAACTGCTTTAAATGGTTAAAAAGTCAATTTTTATTAATTTTTTTTTTACTGTTTCGATTCATGTACTTAGAATCGCCCGACCACATTGCATTTAGTTTCAATAGAGAGCTCTGTGTCTCAGAATTTAGATAAATATAGCTTCCGGTCACTTAAGAAAGTTACCAAATAATAAAATCGGTGTTGAATCATGGTCAAAACGTTATTCTTCTGACCTCATCATAGGGTCACCTCATTTCTGACACATCAATCTTGAACTTCTAATAAAGAATGTATTTCGATTGGTTATATGTGTGGAAAATTTACGTGTGATCGTTATCCTTTTATAGGAAATTCGGTAAGAACGAGCCGTGTGTGCGCTGTAAATATGCAATTTTTCAATTTGGTTTCGCCCTCGGAGATGGTGACTCCCAGTGCGGTCCGCATCCCCCACACCCCCTAGCTGTGCCCCTTGTTGCTATGACTAAAGTGGCGTAGCTAGAGTGAGTGCCGCCAACAAAATAAGACAAACACTATGCAGTTGGTGGAAAAAGTAAATGTAAGCAAGTTTTCCCCTAACCCCCTTTTTAACTACGCTAGTTTCTGATGAGCTCAATTACTTGAATTACATCACGCCCCCCCCCCCCCTCAAACCTTTTCTACTTAAATATGTTCGAATGAACAGTCTAAGAGCCCAAGAGGCTAAACGGGGCACGCGAAGGCAAAGGACCACCACCCCACACCCAAAACAATAATTTGTATTGGCTTGGGTATTCTGTTGTTGCCACACAGGCCTACAAAGATCGGTAATAGACACATGCCTACACAGGCAGGTAATAGACACATGCCTACACAGGCAGGTAATAGACACAGGCCTACACAGACAGGTAATAGACACAGGCCTACACAGACAGGTAATAGACACATGCCTACATAGGCAGGTAATAGACACATGTTTACGCAGACAGGAAATAGACACAGGTCTACACAGACAGGTAATAGACACAGGTCTACACAGGCAGGTAATAGACACAGGCCTACACAGACATATAATAGACACCGACCTACACAGACAGGTAATAGACACATGTCTACACAGGCAGGTAATGGACACAGGCCTACACAGACAGGTAATAGGCACAGACCTACACAGACAGGTAATAGACACAGACCTATACAGACAGGAAATAGACACAGACCTACACAGACATGTAATAGACACAGACCTACACAGACAGGTAATAGACACAGACCTACACAGACAGGTAATAGACACAGGTCTACACAGACATGTAATAGACACAGGTCTACACAGGCAGGTAATAGACACAGGCCTACACAGACATATAATAGACACCGACCTACACAGACAGGTAATAGACACATGTCTACACAGGAAGGTAATGGACACAGGCCTACACAGACAGGTAATAGGCACAGACCTACACAGACAGGTAATAGACACATGCCTACACAGACAGGTAATAGACACAGACCTACACAGATAGGTAATATACACAGGTCTACACAGACAGGTAATAGACACAGGCCTACACAGACAGGTAATAGACACAGACCTACACAGACAGGTAATAGACACAGAACTACACAGACAGGTAATAGACACAGACCTATACAGACAGGTAATAGACACATACCTACACAGACAGGTAATAGACACAGACCTACACAGACAGGTAATAGACACAGACCTACACAGACAGGTAATAGACACAGACCTACACAGACAGGTAATAGACACAGACCTACACTGGCTTGTAGACTTTATTTTGAAAACATAAAAAAAAAAACCCAAAAACTTTGACCTCAAAACGAAGCACAGGAAAACGGTACAACAAAATGGGGGCCTATTTTTTAAGGAGCGTGTCCCACGTTGGTCAGATGCTGGCCCCATTGATGTGTTGATTTCTAAAGGGGTTTCCAATATCCACTTAACATACGGGGGAACTCGGAGGACGGAAGGAATGTCGGTTTCTGTATGAGTACTCGCTAAATAATGTTGCAAAGAATGAACAGTGTTAATGGGATTTGTTTGTGAATATCTAATTTAATTAAAAAAAATTTGGGGTAGACAGTTTTCTTAGGTTAGACTTAAGTTTTTTTGTAATTATTTTTGTTGTTGTTTTGTTTTGTATTTCTGTGGTAGCTTGACTGAAAATTCCTGTATATTATCTTCGCTTCAGTTCGTGGCTGGCTGGCTGGCTATCAAAATCTTCGGATATCCAGTTAACCCACTTTCCGTTAACCTATCGAACTGAAATGTGACACATATACTCGTTGGCAATGACAACACATTCTTTCAAATTTTCAGCCCCATCTCCCATTGCTTTATTATTACATTTTGTAAAGGATTTTTAAATCTTTGAACAAATGGAAGTGTATTATATATATATATATATATATATATATTTAAAGGGCACTATTTAACATTTGATGTGTGTATTTGTCTTTCTAATCAGAATTTGACAAAGTGTTGTGCAAGTTTTTGCGACCAAATAGTAATGGTAATCCGGTTTGTAACTGATGATGAAAATAATGTTGAAACAGGTTATTAAAAGAAACGATGGCCGAAAGACATAATACTTAGCATATTAAAACATGTAATTAGCTAATCATTTTTTTTTACAGAAGCCATCAAGTTTGTACTGCAGCTCTGTACCAATGGGGACATACATCTTGTTGACCTCTGATTATAGTCCTAGGTAAAATATTTGAGCGCAATAAGAGCAATTGTAAATATATATATATATTTTAAAAAATTATGAAATTCACATATTTTGTTCGTATCGCACATTATACACACCAAACCTCCTTATTCCCATGGCGCCCCCCCCCCAATTTCTTTAAGGATATCATAACTCATAACGTAATTCAAGAACTCATTTTTAACATTAAAAAAAATGCTACTTGTAAGCCGGCTCCCTTAAGTTGTGATTGTTTTAAAGTAATTACTATGCCCGTCCAATGCCTTGCTGGCACTGATGTAAACTTATATTAAAAAAAAATAACTGTTGAAATAGTTTTTTTTTTTTTTTTACCTGCTTTGTAAGTAAACTTGATATTTACCAATAATTTGTCCCGTTTTTAAAGAGCATGTCTCTCAAAGCGCCATAATTAGCGTGTGACAAGACTCAAGGGCAGTAACTTTTTTTTTTTAAAATCCCGCAAGAATATGGGAGTGATGGGACTTCGAAGGTCATTTCTTCTACTACAGCACTGTTTTCCCGTGTTAATATTTCTTTTTCTTTTTTTTTTGTATTGTTTTTTTCTTTTTTTTTTTTTGAGACCTAAAAAAAAACGAAAGTGTGTACATTTATGAATTATCATAATAGTTTCAGTGTAGTTTTGGTTCCTTCATAAATGCCGTTACGCGTCTGTAGTGGTTGGGGGAGGAGATGGGTTTGGGGGGGGGGGGGGGGTGGCGGAGGAGAAAGTTTTAACATGTTTTCTACCTTGTTTTGATAAAACTGTCCAACTTGTGTTTCAAGTTTGACACATTTGGTGGTGGAAAAAAAACAACCTGGAAAGGGGGGGGGGGGGGTGAATTTAAATACAGCGTTATTTATAAATTGGTCCTTTCTTAATGTAAAGTGTCAATTGTAAAAAAAAAATAAAAAAAAAAAGATACTACAGTTGACATGCAGTCTTCCAATTTAGTCCTGTATGAAGAGCCTGATAAGTTTTCATTGACATAATATACAAAATAACTCTCCTCAATGACATAATATACATTGTGGTTCTCCACTCAGAAACGTTTACCGTGACTTGGATTAGACAGTACTAGAGGTGCCGTAGAAGTGTGTGGGAAATTCCACCATTGGATGTGTCACGTCATGGCTGGACACAGCTCACAGTAAATTAGAAACGATGAGGCAACACATCTTGCTGATACGTTCTATGGTTGAAGCGTGGACGTTTTAGAATGATAACACGGTGACCCAATGTTTGATGTGTAACGTGTGCCGTGAGTTGTGTTACGTGTGATGTCTGACGTGTGATTTCGGCTTGTGAAGTGGGCTGTGTTATGTGGGCTGTGTTATGTGCGCTGTGTTATGTGGGCTTTGTGATGTGGGCTGTGTTATGTGGGCTTTGTTATGTGGGCTGTGTTATGTGGGCTTTGTGATGTGTGATGTGAGCTGTGTGATGTGGGCTGTGTTATGTGGGCTGTGATATGTAGCTTGTGTGATATGGGCTTTGTGATGTAGACTGTTTGATGTGGGGTGTGTTATGTAGCTTGTGTGATATGGGCTTTGTGATGTAGACTGTTTGATGTGGGGTGTGTTATGTGGGATGTGTGATGTGTGCTTTGTGATGTGTGCTTTGTAATGTGTGCTTTGTAATGCGAGCTGTGTAATGCGAGCTGTGTAATGCGAGCTGTGTAATGCGAGCTGTGTAATGCGAGCTGTGTAATGCGAGCTGTGTAATGCGAGCTGTGTAATGCGAGCTGTGTAATGCGAGCTGTGTAATGCGAGCTGTGTAATGCGAGCTGTGTAATGCGAGCTGTGTAATGCGAGCTGTGTAATGTGTGCAGCCCACATCAGACAAGCCACATTACACAGCTCACACCACACAGCTCACACCACACAGCTCACACCACACAGCTCACACCACACAGCTCACACCACACAGCTCACACCACACAGCTCACACCACACAGCTCACACCACACAGCTCACACCACACAGCTCACACCACACAGCTCACACCACACAGCTCACACCACACAGCTCACACCACACAGCTCACACCACACAGCTCACACCACACAGCTCACACCACACAGCTCACACCACACAGCTCACACCACACAGCTCACACCACACAGCTCACACCACACAGCTCACACCACACAGCTCACACCACACTGCTCACACCACACAGCTCACACCACACAGCTCACACCACACAGCTCACACCACACAGCTCACACCACACAGCTCACACCACACAGCTCACACCACACAGCTCACACCACACAGCTCACACCACACAGCTCACACCACACAGCTCACACCACACAGCTCACACCACACAGCTCACACCACACAGCTCACAGTACAAAGTCCACCCAAAAACAGCTTACAGCTCACAGTACAAAGGCCACCTAACACAGCTTTCATGCCCGCACATATTTTCTTTTATATGTTGGCGTGTTTCTTGGAGTAAAATAAAACTATAACATTTGTACGATATTTCAACTCATTTCAATAAACTCCTTTTTGTGTCCTGTTCTGCTGTCTGCACCTTTCCTGACTGATCAAATTAAACAGAAAAAAGCAGTGGTTCCCAATCTGTGCTAACATCATGGGCTTCACGGCCGCTCAGGAGACCGTCTGATCCCTATTAACTTATAGACGTAAGGTAACCCTTAATGTTTTCTCCCATAGAAACTGATTCTAAGAGGGCTCGGCGAGTCAAAATGGCCGGGAACCACTCATATAAAGAAACTTCTTGAAATATCCACTCCACTGACTAACACACAACATCACATTTATGAGGAAGTCCACGCCGTCTGTGAATGGAATGTGTTAGAGGACACCTCTTCAAAATGTACAAGATGAACCTCCAACCGGCCCGACACCGTCAACTATACCTCACAAAAAGCGGAGCGAAGGTGATAAATTTCAAAGAGGAAGCAAAAGTCAACCAAACCTTTTAACTACAAAGCGCTGACAATGATATACCTGAAATAACGTGCTTGTCTTGTTAACGGGAAAAAAAATGAAAAGATTTGTTGATGCGAACATTACCGATATCAAGTCACATTTCTTATTGTCTGGAGTCTAGACACTGATCATTAACTAGCAACGGACTGTTGTCTAGAATTTCACTATCGTCTAGAAATGCACTGTTGTCTAGAAATCGACTGTTATCTAGCGGGATAAAAGCCACAGAAAAAAATACCATACATTATATTTCTAGCATAAGCTTTTATTAATCAGAGTGGATAACTGTAATTGGACAATAGCGAATGGCCCATTCGAATCTCGGTTCGATTCTCGCTTTGGATGTAATGTGTGTTTGTTCTTTTTATATATATTTTTTTATTAAGCTTACATATTTACAATTCACACATTTAATTACATCATGTATTCATACAGTGTTATGCATGAAGATTTTTAAATACATTTTTTTTGTTATTAGCTAACCTTATTGTTTACTGATGACGAAACAAGCGCGTGGACTTTTCAAGTCTCCAGGCAGGAGATGCCACGAACTACTTGCTCAACGCAAGCGACACTAACAGACAAAGACATTTTAAATTCAGTGGGATAGTGATGTATGTTATGTAGTGGAATAGTGATGTATGTTTTGTAGTGGAATAGTGATATATGTTTTGTAGTGGAATAGTGATATATGTTTTGTAGTGGAATAGTGATATATGTTTTGTATGGAATAGTGATATATGTTTTGTAGTGGAATAGTGATATATGTTTTGTAGTGGAATAGTGATGTATGTTTTGTAGTGGAATAGTGATGTATGTTTTGTAGTGGAATAGTGATGTATGTTTTGTAGTGGAATAGTGATGTATGTTTTGTAGTGGAATAGTGATATATGTTTTGTAGTGGAATAGTGATATATGTTTTGTAGTGGAATAGTGATGTATGTTTTGTAGTGGAATAGTGATGTATGTTTTGTAGTGGAATAGTGATGTATGTTTTGTAGTGGAATAGTGATATATGTTTTGTAGTGGAATAGTGATATATGTTTTGGTAGTGGAATAGTGATGTATGTTTTGTAGTGGAATAGTGATATATGTTTTGTAGTGGAATAGTGATATATGTTTTGTAGTGGAATAGTGATATATGTTTTGTAGTGGAATAGTGATGTATGTTTTGTAGTGGAATAGTGATGTATGTTTTGTAGTGGAATAGTGATGTATGCTATGAAGTGAAATAGTGATGTATGCTATGAAGTGAAATAGTGATGTATGCTATGAAGTGAAATAGCGATGTATGCTATGAAGTGAAATATTGATGTATGCTATGTAGTTGACAAGTTGTGCATATGTTTGCCGTTGAAGGCTTTCTGCCGTTTTGCTTAGTCTTTATTCAGGTCCCCCCCCCCCCTTTTTTTTTTCACCAAACCCTGTGTTGTTTATTTCCCAAATGCAACTGAACTAAGCCACACATTTCTTTAACAACTTAACTATACCTACTATTGTTTAACAAAGTAACCAAGCCATCTTTTGTTTTTACAGTGTAGCTAGGTTAAGTTTTCTTTTACTGCTTAACCATAGCCAAAAGTTGTTTAACAGGCTAGAGACAAAGTAATGGGCCTATTACGTTATTTTGTAGAAATGAGTTTGTGTTGACAGTAGGTTGAAACTTTGTCTGCTTCGTTAAGTAATCACTTGCTCTTGAAGTCTTCTCGTGAATTTCAACATTTTTATATCTTCCAAGACTTGCGAAGTTAACATCTTGGCTAAACCAATAATCGTTTGACATCTTCTGACTAAACAAAAGATTCTTTATCATTTTTAAACTAAATAAATTATTGTTTAACATCATTTAATTAAACAAACAATTGTTTAGCGTCGTTTACCTAGTTGTAAAAGTGTTGGACTGCGATAAAGCTTTAAAATGTAATAATTTTCGTGTCTACTTAATCATTTAACTAAACTATTGTTTAACGTCATACTTTTGACTACACAAAATAGTGTTTCGCATTTTTTAAAACTAAATTAACTATTGTTTAACATCTTTTGAATAAACAAGCTATTGTTTCACAATTTTTAACTAAATGAACTATTGTTTAACTTTTTTAAAACTAAACAATCTTTTGTTTAATATCCTTTAACCTAATCAACTACCGTTTAAAATCTTAACTAAACCAAGTATTGCTCAAAATCAACCATTGTTCAACATGTTAATCACAAATTAAAGGACATAAAGTATATTGTTGTGACTAAACTTTTATTTCTCATAAACCGATAAACAAACAAGATATTCTAAGTAACATTAGATCTGGATTAACAGGATAATTGTCACCAGCAGTGGTGGTGTGTTTTGTCACTAGCAGCGGTGCTGTGTTTTGTCACCAGCAGCGGTGCTTGGTTTTGTCACCAGCAGTGCTGCTGGGTTTTTTGTTGTTGACGGTAACTAAATCTGGGCATCTTCGTCCCTTATAATTAATTACTCTTGAAATCTTCTCATTAATTCAACAGATCAGATATTCAAAGATCTGCGAAGTCTACCGCCTGAACATTATCTGGTCCGTCTCGTTGGGAAACAAAACTAGATATATTTTTTTTTCCCATGGCCCTAAATCACACGAAGGGAATAACTTTAAAAAACATTTAAACATAAAATGTAAAATACGCTACTTTTAATAAGCTTTATTAAAATTAAAATTTATTGTTCTTATTGCAAATTCTTTTGACTTGAGCAGCTGCATGCTTGGCTTATGTACTGACATATGTACAGACGTTGTACCGACATATGGGCTGACATTTAAAGCACTTGGCTGATGCTGATCCACGACAGACTTCTTGGATTACGTCCGCACTTCGCCATCTTGTGATGCTGATGATGAGAAAGAAAATAGACCGGCGTAAGTGTCATATGGAACTGTGGAATTGCCACATTAAATAGTGTACGTTTCAAATAAAACAGTGTAAGTGTCATATGGAATAGTGTACGTTTCAAATGAAACAGTGTAAGTGTCATATGGAATAGTGTACGTTTCAAATAAAACAGTGTAAGTGTCATATGGAATAGTGTACGTTTCAAATGAAACAGTGTAAGTGTCATATGGAATAGTGTACGTTTCAAATAAAACAGTGTAAGTGTCATATGGAATAGTGTACGTTTCAAATGAAACAGTGTAAGTGTCATATGGAGCAGTGCAAGTGTCACATGGAACAGTGCAAGTGTCACACGGAACAGTGCAAGTGTCACATGGAACAGTGCAAGTGTCACATGGAACAGTGCAAGTGTCACATGAAACAGTGCAAGTGTCACATGGCACAGTGCAAGTGTCACATGGAACAGTGCAAGTGTCACATGGAACAGTGCAAGTGTCACATGGAACAGTGCAAGTGTCACATGGCACAGTGCAAGTACGATATAGATCAGAGTATTTCTTGACTGGTGGTGGACAGCAGGGCAGAATGGTGGAAACAGTAAAACCTATGGGAAACATCAACGGCAGGAGACACCAGACCGGGGAAGGTATCAGACTAGTGGAGAAAACAGACACAAGTTAAGACAAACAGCAACAGTTCGTGCTGCACATAGACAAGATATGGCCAGATACAAAAAATTATAAAACTTGGTTTCTGAAATCGCTTCATTATTTGGATTTTTCAAGTCGAATTAAACATGTATTAACGCGAATGGCCGCCAGACTTTACTAGGTCAACAAAAGTGATCTAAATAAAAGATCACTTCTGAAATGGACACATTTACCGGACTTTGTTAACGGTCAACATTCTATCAATGAATTTGGTTTCAAGCTGCTCGCTGAAAAGTTTGAAAAAAAAATGTATAAAAAATGGATGTAACAATCAAATACATATTATTTACCCAACTTTTTTTTTTAGAAGAACTAGATTATAAACTCTATGATTAAAAAAAAAATGTAAAAAAAAATTAAAAATAAAAAATTAATCCGCCAGGGGTCGCTCTCTTTTATAAAATTTGATCTACAGCATTTCCATCGAATTCATCGGATGTCTTTCGTAGTACGTATCATCTGTCAAATTTTCAATACCCTCCCCCACAAAATCACTGGGATGAATGTCATTATTTAAAAAACAAAAACATATCGCAAGTACAAATGTTGGTGTAATAATTTCTTCTTTTTTTTTTTCTGAAATACTTGGTGGAATAAATCTGCGGTGTAAAAGCGGGCGGGACATTAGAATATTCATCAAATAAAATTATTTAAAATACTTTTAATAAGGTTTTATATGAAAAAAAACTTTGTGAAAAATCGTCTTTTTTTTCCTGGTTATGTCCCTCTTTAGACGGTGTAACATAAGAAGTCATTAAAATGGTCCACGATTCATGCACCGCTTGAGACAAAAATCACACACAGACAAAAACTTCCTCATTAAAAGGTGTGAAATGACGATCACGGTCGAGACCCCCAATTATCATTAATATTTCAACAATGAAATTTCTTTATGGCGACCGTTGCGTTTATGGTTTATCAAACAGGTTTACTGGCCATCTCCAAGCCTTATTATAAGTAAATCATTTCATTTCTTCTTTCTGTTGTGCACCCCCCCCCCCTCCCCTTAAACCCATCTATGCTCATGGTTGAATTGTAATAGAACAACAAAAACATTTTTGGAGCAGACAAAGTAATTCATAAATGAAAGTAAATAAAAAGAAAAAAGAAGAAAAAACAACAGGAGCTTCCCAGCCCATTATACTGTAACCTTCCCACAGAAGTGATACCACAAACGGTACCATTCTGAGAAGCCCTGTTATAAAACTGAATCGTCAAATACCTCTCTTAATGCACTTATAATGTCTTCCTAAAGACCAAGACCCCCCCCAAAACAGTGACGTCATGTTCTAAGGAAGCTTGTTAACGCGTAGACGACCCTCCGAGTCGACCACTTCACGGGGCGGTAATGACTGGTTCACAAAGTTGTCGAGGACGAAAATTGTTGCGCCCCTTGTCAGCCACACGTCTTCCCCAACAAACGCTGGCCAGAGTGTGGTCGATGCAGTGTGAGAGAGGAATTCAATGGACTTATGCAAATTGACGACCTACGGGATCGCGAGTGGATACAAATAATAATGTTGATGATTTTTTTTTTTTTTTTTTATCTCGCCGAGTGCTCGTCTGAGCTGTTATCTCGAGCGGCGAGTCGATGGCTATCCCCAACAATTCCCGAGGTCGTTCGAGAGCTAAATTTGTCGGCCGAGAGTCGTGTTGGGTCTTGACAAGGTACAGAACTTGTTCTTTGGGGGAGAAGGGGGCAGGTGGTTGCAGACAATGAAATTTGAGAGCAGGAAATGTGGGAGTGTTTGACGGGCTGCTTGAGCAGTGCTAAGCCACCCCCGAGTTTGAAGTGATGGGGACAGCGAAGAATAGAAATGCATTTGTTGATAAAGAAATGGGTATTGCATAAGAGTGTGGGTAAATAGAGATAGAATGTAGTTGAAGAGAGTCAAATGCCCTTTGGGGGAATAGGGCAGTGAGAGCTAGGGGAAGACGCTTAAAATGACATTGTTGATCGACATTGTTTTCTATGTTTAAAAATAACTTCACTGTGTTCGATCTGATCAGGGCTTCTAATTGTGCACACAAAGTAGCATGAGACACATAGAGATTTTCTAGATGACAACGCGTGTGACCAAGAAAAAATAATGCCATTTTGTACAAAAAATGTATGCGACACTTATAGCGTTTCTGGATGACAACATTTATGACAAACCTGTCATTTTTGTGCTTGACAAGTGTGTCCTTGCGACAAAACTTCAATTCGATCAAACATTAACAGCTATTCCTTTGAACGCCATTGTTCTTAACTAACCATAAACTGCTCATATTTATATTCGAAAATGGCGAATGGCAGGCGTAAACTCTTCATCCGTGTTTTTACTAATTCAAGATAACAAACGAAGGACTGCATGCAAGCTGTGCTGAAGGAAATAGTGGAACAAGGCACACGGCAGCTGGAATCGAAAGACAGGACAAGAAGCTAAGGACGCTTCGGATAAGAGCCTTCCTCGGCAGACAGGACAAGAGGACAAGGACGCTTCGGATAAGAGACTTCCTCGGCAGACAGGACAAGAGGACAAGAACGCTTCGGATAAGAGCCTTCCTCAGCAGACAGGACAAGAGGACAAGGACGCTTCGGATGAGATCCTTCCTCAGCAGATAAGACAAGAGGACAAGGACACTTCGGATAAGAAACTTCCTCGGCAGACAGGACACATGAAAATACGACAAGAAATGGAAACGAGTTTTAAACCTTTATGCGATCGGCCATTGTTGCTGCCGTAAGTTAATGTAAATTCTGCGACGCCGATGCTTCAAACGAATATGATGTGATGAGCTGTCTAGGGAACCAAACTTATCATCCGAATATGATGTGATATGATAGTACATTCAATTATCTTTCATTTGATACCTTATTTGATCTTACAAACCCAACAATAATATTTTTAATCGTTTTTTAATCCCAACCTCTCAATTCTGGTACCCGTGTACCTATAGGTGCAACCTGATTATATACTATTATTATTCATCATCAACCAAAAATCGTTTTCAAACATTTTCAAGAACAAAAGGTTAGAAAACTAGATCGTTTGTTCCACAATCTAAGAAATAATATTAGGAATGTTCCATTGTGTCAAAAATTGGCCCGTGATTTCTAAACATTTCCTCCAAATATTTCCTCTAAACATTTCCTTTACACATTTCCTCTAAACATTTCCTCTGAACATTACCATTTATTATCATATCGCCGATGTCACGGAATAAAGCCAATTTCTAAAAATTGATAAACTTTTTTTTTTTAAATAAGGCATGTCCACAAATCAACCTTTGACCTCTCTTCTTATCCCGTCATCTTACAATTCCGTTCTGTGTCAAGCTTCGAGTCATAACTGTTTGCACAGCTTCATCAGTTTTTTTTAAATTTTTTGTCGTGAGCCGTTAAACGTGGTCGTGTCTTCTTAGCCCTCAACGCTGTCTCGTCCAACGGAGGACATTTTTCTGCGTGTGTTCTTTTTAATGCGGATTTTCATTTTCGAGTTTGACCTGACATGGCGCGCGCTCACAAGAGCGCCTGAAGGGGGGCGCTCATAAGGGGTGCGAAGGGTGGGGGAGGGGGTCATGTTTTCAACTTTTTGTGTGCTTTCGATGTTCCTTAATTGTCTTTTCATCAGAGCTCTCTACCCACACTCTTCTTTTGGGACACAGCGAATGTCCTATTGGAGAAGTTGAGATTTTTTGATTTTATGAATGAGGTAGAAAACAAAAGTATGGCAACACAAATTTGAATTTATCATTCATTAGGATACAATAAGTTGTATAATCTTTTGGGGGGTAAAAATACATTGCTGCCCATTAAAGGTCAGGGGAATTCGGTTGCTCTAGTTGAAAATATTTGTGTTTTTTTTCTTCTTTTTTTTAACCAACTACACAATTATGGAGTTTACTGTTCCCTGGAGGCAAGCGATTATTATATTTTGATTCTCCTGGCATCCATATCCACATCCAACAAATGACGTCACGCATGATTTCTCCACCTGTAAGCCAGATACATTTTATATCTAAATATAAAATACTCTCTTATACAACCAGTAAATAATCGTGTACATACAAAATCGAATACGGGCCGAGTCGTCCATGCTGCGACTCAAACAATTTCAGGATCCACAAGTTGCCCATTTAAAACGAAAAGTTTGAGACCTATGTGACAGTGAGCTCACGAACTCAATAACGCAGTAGTAGATCTAAATGTAATGGGAAAGTTCCGATAGTTATTTCTGAATCAGGATCTCATGTCGAGTAAAAGCTAGGGTCGCCGTCGTTAGATTTTTTAATAAGAATAAAGTCAGACAACGTAAGGCATAAGTTGACATTGAATGTCAGGTCTGGAAGGGGATATCGTGTGGTTGGGATTGTAAGGGGGAGGAGTGGCTAGGAAGGGGTAAGATGGTTATACGTTTTTTAGGGGGGGGGCAAGGTGAGTCGAAATTGTGTCTAAGTTGGGGAAAATGGTCAGATAGTGCCTTAGCGGTGTGGGGGTGGGTGAGGTGTCTGGTTGTTTCTAAGACGGGGAATGGGGGGGGGGGGTGAGATGGTGTCAAAGGGGATGGGAAATTGGTGTCTGCGTGGCAGAAAGGAAGATGTGAACGTATAGTACAGAACACAAAAGTCGTAAAATTGAAACAAACTCAAAGGCAGCGTTCTGTTAATTCTATTGAAATTCGATCATAATTTTTGATTTTTTTTTTTTAAACAATAAATTTATTAACATGAGATTCTAATTCTTTACTTAAAGAGTTCGACCAAATTTTTTTTTTCATTTATCGACCCGGATTACAAAATATGCAATTCGATGGGATTATTGGACATCAGCAAAATAAAATTGCGTTCATCGTCCCCAGTATGTTTGATAATTTACTTTGAGATGTTATTAAAACAATTGGGATTACCCAAAATAACATATTTTATGTTCAAAGAGTCTACACGGGAAATCAGCATGAAGGTGGCAATAAAGGCACAATAATAATAATAATATTAATAATAATAATAATACTCTACGCTACTCTGTGTACATTAATGCACACGTGCCAGTATGCAAATTCAAAATCATCTATTAAAATAAATATCCTGCTTTAACAACTTTCTCGGAGATTTTCGAAAAATCTTCAGAAACGTGGTTCTTAAAACACGTTTTATATGTTGACAGAAATCCATTACTTCTCTGTGTTACGCTGTTAATGTCTTGTCATTTTTTTTTTTGGGGGGGGGGGGGGGGGGGGGGGAATTCAAGAAATTTGCAGAATTTATATTGTTAACTAATAATACATACGGTGCAATGGTGAGTTCAAAAAGCGCATAGTATTCCCGATAACAACGCTAAATGAGATTCTCAAAAATACCTCAAGTGAGTTTAGTGCGCAATATTTGCTTTTGTTTTACTCATTTAGGTCAAATTTGAATTTTATGTGACAATACGGGGGGGGGGGGGGGGGCGTGGGGAAGGGAAGTGTAGCACTAAATGGATCCTAATAAGTTCCTTTCTTAAATGCCTATTTTGTCAAGTAGCTTTAGTAGATTGCAGGTTCACGCACTGGCGCCGGCAATGTTTGGTGGGCTGCAGCAAAGTTGTAAAATAATCGAAAACTTTCGTTGTCTGCCCCAAGTGTCGGCAGTTCTGATGAGCTGTCATCGGCTGTCATTTTTTTTCCATTCGACAACAGGCAAACCCTGTTGATTACTGATCATGCCAAGTAGTCGTTTCAGCTGGGAACAAATTCATCAATAAAACAAAGTCACGTATAGCAAACCTCACACTACACCATTTATTAAAGTTAACCCTAAATAGAGAGTTATAAGGCTGAGTCGTATGTTTTGTTTTTAAAAAAAAAACTGCGTAAATAATTTAAAAAAACCAAAGAAACTGGATTTTTATTTCATTTGAAAATTAGTTTCCTCGTTTGCGTTCGCAATTGAGTTTTCACATTCTTGAAATTACAAGTAGCAAATTACTCAGACCTTCTAGTGGTGACGTCAGTTGTGTGAGGAAACACAATCGCTAAAGTGAGTTTATTTCTCTTCCGGACAGAACTGGACAAAGCGGGACAGAGCGGGACAGAATTTGACAAAACGAGGACATTGGTCGTATCTTTAAGTGACGAGCTGGGGTTGGGGGGGGGGGGGGGGGGGAGGGGGAAGAAGAAAAAAAGATGTTGAGCTGCAGTAGACAGTAAGCAAGATTAGCATTTGAAAAACGACGGCTTATTTAATCAAGCACGCCAAGTACAACGCGAGAACTTGTCCGACACGTCAACGGGCGCTCCCCAACTCACCACCCCTCCTCCGCCACTCGTAACGTTGAAGTCTCGGTCCATGTCCGAGAAAAGACGTTGCCATAACCAAAACGGGTTTTCTCTGGCCCCGGTGAACTTCCCCGGTGGTAAAAGTTAATAGAAAGCGTGTGAGGTGAGCATCCCTGCTAAATTACGCTGACAATCAAGGAACTCACGGGAACCAGATTTCTATTGTGTGAGTCACGGAATCTCAACCCCCCATCCCCCGACCCCCATTCCCCCCCCCCCTCGGGACATGGGCATAAATTGGTTCCACGTAGTCAATGTGACATCAGCTGTCGATTTTTTTGTTATTGCTCTAAATTTCTTACTATCGATGACTGTCTCACTAAAACTGACTTTCTCACTCAAAACCTGCTGTCTCACTAAAACTGAATTTCTCACCAAAACTGTCAGCCTCACTAAAACTGACGTTCTCACCAACAACGACCGCCTCATTTATCACTGACTTTCTAGCTGGCACTGGAGGACTTACTAACACTTGACGGCCCAACTACCATTCGACCGCCTCATTTATCACTGACTTTCTAGCTGGCACTGGAGGACTTACTAACACTTGACGGCCCAACTACCATTCGACCGCCTCATTAACAGCTGACAGTCTCAATAATACTTGACTGTTTCATTAAAACTTGACGGTCTCAGGAACACTTGACTCTCTCACTGAAAAGTGACCGACCTCACTAGCATTGAGACTCAAGGGCTAGTTGAAGAAACACAGAAAAAAAACACATATTTTAAAGATCTTTCAATCAATCCCATTAATTGGTTTAATTAGGTTTAACATCTTTCAATCAACTCCACCTATTGTTTTAGCAAGGTTTAATAACTAAGTGGCAGGCGCTTCTCAATAGAAATGATGTAACAGAGACTCAGAACATTCGTGTGATAGATAGGGTAAAGCGCGGTACATTACCTATAACTCAAACTAACTGAAATGCAAAAGGTGCGCAACGTTGTGTGCTTGGAACTATCCAGGCAATTTTACGCATGCACAGCGACTGGCCATCCCGAGACCAACATGTGATGAGCAGCTTGCACCCTATTCTTGATTCTGACTCTGGCGTCGTTCTACTCCTCTCCCCCCCCCCCACCCTGGGACAGATATGTCCGCATGTGACCACTGTCAGGAAGTCTGATCATCCGATTCAAATTGAGACTTCTGCAGAGGTAGCAAAGCTACTTCTTAGTCATTTCACCGGTCACTTCACCGGTCACTTCACCGGTCACTTCACCGGTCACTTCACCGGTCACTTCACACCGCTTCGTATGGAAATCGCGTGTTGAATTCTTTTTTTTTAAAATTGTTAAGTAAATTTTATTATGGGATGGTAATGGGCGATTCATGTTCATTACTGCTCGGCTTGTGTAGTGTTTAAATTTAATTCCTTGTCAAGATCAGCTCAATCAATGAAGCCCCTTAATAATGATATCGCCATAGTAAAAGGTACTTGTTATGTCTTTTGTAGACTCCACGACTGCGTGCGTTTACAGCTAAATGTTATATTTCTATCGGTCTAATTACACATGCTGAATAGCGCTGTGTTTCCAATAGAATCAGCGTCCAACGCTTATACTTGATAGCGCTCGAGTTACACGTACCGCCATGCGTTAAAATCTTACATAGACCCGATTGGGCGACCTTATCTTTGTTAAAGCCAAGTATCTAGAATTTGTAGGTTTACTTAATCATCGATGGCTTCAGGATGTCCGTGTTTCCGGGGGGGGGGGGCAAGTGCCCCACCTTGCCACTACGTGCGGGCGCCCATGCGGCTACGTATACAATCTAGATAAATAAGTAGGCTTTTCGGGCAAATATCGACACACGGTGTTTAAGCATTGAACTGTGTGCACCCAAGAACAGTTTTGCCGTTTTGTGCTGTTTTTCTTCACATTACGTTTATTAGTATTATGCTACCTATTCTCTATAAAGGCCTTTAGTTTTCTAATGCGGTCAGCATAGTGCCGCCGGTGGCATTATTTAATTGTTCAACAGATTTTAAACAGAGTTACTGAACGCATCGTGGATAAAAATTGTATAACAACAAGACACCCGACCGGGACGGAACCAAAATAATTGCAAAACACTTTAATCATAGTCAAATTAATGGCTCAATAATGCAGGCGTACTTTTTTAAAGCACTTTTATTCAAATTTCGTTCGCTGTCGATTCCAAATTTATATGATTAAAACTCATTGTATGAATTGTATGAAAACCCAAAATAATCTATTCATGTATGTACTTTTCAAATATGCAATTTAAAAAAAATAAAAAATTATTCATTATTTTTTAAAATATTTATTTCCATTTGATTTAGGAGATTTGAAACAATTTATCCAAGTGTCTCATAAATCTGTAATGTTTATGTCATTAAAATGTCAATGGCAGATACATTTGTTATGGATAAGACTATCCGCCTCCTTGATGGATAATTTCAACCATTGTTAATTTTTTTAATAGAAAAAGCAATTATTACAGAAGATCGTGACAAAATTTCACGCATTGTTATGTGACGTAGCTTAAGGAAAAGAAACAAAAACATCATCGCACTAAGATCAATCTATCACCACCAACACCAAACAGCGAGGCAGTAGGCGAGGGAGACAACCTTACTAATTAACCGCCCCGTAACTATCTGCCGAGTTTTCAACAGTCGAGTTAGTTGTTAAACGTCTTCGGGGCCCGGGGGGGGGGGGGGAGGGGGGATTGTAATCGTTGACGGTGTCAAGAAATCGAACCGTAATGCTATGATTAGGAGTCGGTGCTCACGGGGAGAAACTTTTAAAT
This sequence comes from Omphiscola glabra, assembly GCA_964017045.1. Taxonomy (NCBI): domain Eukaryota; kingdom Metazoa; phylum Mollusca; class Gastropoda; family Lymnaeidae; genus Omphiscola; species Omphiscola glabra. The sequence goes on from OZ024802.1 coordinate 23,641,007, forward strand.
GGGGCATTATAGTTCGACAATCATTCTAGCACATCGGGGAGTGAACTCTTGACAGTTTCTAGGTCAGTGCTTCTCAAACTTTCAAACAACGCAAACGCACTAAACTCACAAAACAAACAAAGAAACAAAAGCTAACCAAGTAACCGCCCTTGTTACAGGCTGTAAATTCAGCCATGCAGTTGGCTTTCTTTACCGAGTGGTTATCGATTACTTTGAGATTTTTTAAATTGAATTTCTCATGGAAAACAAAGTTTTGTAATAATTTTGCTTCGTTCGGGCTCTTTCTGTCTGAGTCTCAGTTGTGTCAAAGCTTCGATGTTGTTCACAAAGTGTTAAGGACAGGCCGAAAGGGAACGCATCCGGAAGCAATACTCTCAGCAATACTCTCAGCAATGGTCTCAGCAATACTCTCAGCAATACTCTCAGCAATATTCTCAGCAATACTCTCAGCAATACTCTCAGCAGTATTATCAGCAATATTCTCAGCAATACTCTCAGCAATATTGTCAGCAATACTCTCAGCAATACTATCAGCAATACTCTCAGCAATATTCTCAGCAATACTCTCAGCAATACTCTCAGCAATACTCTCAGCAATATTCTCAACAATATTCTCAGCAATACTCTCAGCAATATTCTCAGCAATATTCTCGGCAATATTCTCAGCAATACTCTCAGCAATATTCTCAGCAATACTCTCAGCCAATGAAGTGAAAGTCCATGTTAAGTTAATCTTCCGCAGACGCAAGTCTCCGATCGAAGTAATGCTCGCAGTGAAGGACATCTTCCTTATGAAGGACATCTCCCTGGGGAGGACATCTCCCAGTGAAGGACATATTCCTTAGTGAAAGACATCTCCCAGGGAGGACATCTCCCAGCGAAGGACATATTCCTTAGTGAAAGACATCTCCCAGGGGAGGACATCTCGCAGTGAAGCGCATCTCCCAGTGAAGGACATATCCCAGTGAGTCACATCTCCCAATGAAGGACATATTCCTTAGTGAAAGACATCTCCCAGGGGAGGACATCTCGCAGTGAAGCGCATCTCCCAGTGAAGTACATCTCCCAGTGAAGGACATCTCGAAGTGAAGAACATCTCCCAGTGAAGGACATCTCTGGGTGATGTAAATCTCCCAGTATAGTAAAGCTCCAATCGGAGCTAATTTTTTTGGAAAATAATTGTCCCAGGTGTGCAAATCTCAATGTCTCAAAGTTTCAAGTTACGAATCAAGTAGACCTCCAGGTGCAGTGTTATAACGTGATGTGTTTACGGAGCCCGAGGCCTGAGGAATGAAGCTGTTGCAGTTGTATGACATCAATTACTGGAATAGCAATGCACCAACTCAGGGATCCTCACGCTGTCTCGGGGTAGATATGTAACTGAGATGGGGGTTTTTCTGATGTCAAAATCCTTTTTTTTTTGCCGGGGAAAGATGATATTTATAGAAGAGATTTTATCATTTCCTGTCAAATATTTTTACCGAAATATCGCATCACTGTATAAAAAAATATGACAGGATTAATAGGACATACATACATATTCTTTCTTTTTTGTCATTAATTCATAAGGAAATAATTAAATGAAATGATGATGATGCCATATTTAAATATAATGTGTGTTTCTGGTTTTTTTTTTTTTTTATAATTTATTTGATGGATTTTTAACTGTGGGTTATTCCAATTTTTAACTTCTGAATAAAATAAGCTTCGGTTTTTGAAAATGTCCCAACTTATTCATACATCAATGTCTACATGTAGCAGTGAAGTTTTGTGTCTTGAAAGTGGTGGAACCAAAATAAGATGTTGAGTTGTTATTCATTTTTTTTTTTTTTGCATTACAATTTTGAAGTGGAACGTTAATTTATTAAACGCCACCCAATGTTGAAGAGGTGGGTATTAAAAATTTAGTGATTATTTACGTTAAGTGAATTTGTTTTCTTCTTTTGTTGAGTACCCACAACACATTTAGTTAGGTCGTGCTGACTGGTTTCGCGAGTGAGCATTTTACTATTATCTCTTTATGAATTAAAAAAAATATATAATATAGACTATTATAGCGTAGGGCTTGGCTTATTATTTTTTTTTTTACTTCAACGTAGGGCTAATTTTAGCCACGACAACTTGTCTGCTGGTATGACCCTGATAATGACGTCGCCCCTTAAATGTGCTCTGTCAAACCTTCCTGCCCACCACCTTTATTGGCAGGGAGAATTATCCTTCTCTAACGACAGCTTACCCTTTACCATTCCGTCGGGAACTGGCTTATCCTAATCCACATTTATAACGTTTAGCCTTCTTAAATATGCTCTTCGCGTAAATGTTTCTCAGGTGATTCGCATGGAGTACAACCGGTTAGGAAAAAAAAATATATTTTCGGAGAGCAAGAAGCTCGATCCACTTTTTCATCATCGGCTACTTCTGCCGCCAAGGATATGTCAACATGGATGGGATGAGGATACCACGAACTTTCAGGAAATAAATAATTCGGTTACCGGAAATTTGATCGAAAGAAATTTCGTCGAGGGAAAATTGATTGACGGAAATTTGATCGAACCGAAATTCGGTCGAATCGTTTTTTCAGTTCACACGTTTAAATTATCGTCAAATTTCTTTTTGAACGCACTACACTAGATAGTAAAACGAAATAATGCGTTCAAAAAGAAATTTGAAGCAAAATTTTAACGTGTGGACATAAAAAAAGATTCGACCAAATATCTGTTCGATCAAATTTCCGTCGATCAATTTTCCGTCGACGAAACTTCTTTCGATCAAATTTCCGGATACGAAATAGTCCAGATTGAAATTAAACTATGTTATATATATATGATGCTGATGCCATATATATATATATATATATATCGAGGATTGAAAAAAACGGGATTTTTGAAAAAAATCGGAATTTATCAAAAGTGGGCATTATCAACAAGGAATCTACTCTGTTTTACAAAGAAACAAACAAAAATTGCCGGTGCCCCATATAAACCATCCAAGGTCAACTTGATGATACGTAAATATACAGTATTGGCGAGGTGCACATTAATTGACTTATCCGGGTAAAAAAATAACTTACCTAAAGATGGTTGACTCCGTTGAAGATACTCCTTGATGGCGTGCAGGTCAAGGTTATCGGTAGATCTCTTGCCCCACGACGAGAATGCCGTCCAAGGACGCTTGTCCTCAAGATGGGTCCTCGCGCGAGGTCTGCCGAGTTGCTGAAAGGCTAGCCTCCAGTTGTTGACGGGATGGCGTTTTTCAAAAGCATCAAAATTACGCTTGCCCCAAACACCCATGTCTTTCCATCTTTTATCTATATCAGTATCCGTGCTTCGTTTGCCCCAGACACCCATGTCTTTCCATCTCTTATCCATATCAGTATCCATGCTTCGTTTCCCCCAGACACCCATGTCTTTCCATCTCTTATCCATATCAGTATCCATGCTTCGTTTGCCCCAAACACCCATGTCTTTCCATCTTTTATCCACATCAGTATCCATGCTTCTTTTCCCCCAGACACCCATGTCTTTCCATCTCTTATCAATATCAGTATCCATGTCTCGTTTGCCCCAAACACCCATATCTTTCCATCTCTTATCCATATCAGTATCCATGCTTCGTTTGCCCCAAACACCCATGTCTTTCCACCTTTTATCCTCATCAGTATCCATGCTTCGTTTCCCCCAGACACCCATGTCTTTCCATCTCTTATCCATATCAGTATCCATGTCTCGTTTGCCCCAAACACCCATGTCTTTCCATCTCTTATCCATATCAGTATCCATGTCTCGTTTGCCCCAAACACCCATGTCTTTCCATCTCTTATCCATATCAGTATCCATGTCTTGTTTGCCCCATGCAGAAAGGTCTTTCCAACTGTCATCCATGCTTCGTTTCCCCCAGACGCCCATGTCTTTCCATCTCTTATCCATATCAGTATCCATGTCTCGCTTCCCCCATGCAGCCATATCTTTCCATCTCTTATCCATATCAGTATCTGTGTCTCGCTTTCCCCGTGGAGACGTGTCTTTCCAACTGTTATCCATGCCCCGCTTCCCCCATGCAGCCACGTCTTTCCATCTTTTATCCACATCAGAATCCAGGTCCCGTTTGCCCCAGACGCCCATGTCTTTCCATCTTTTGTTCATATCCATATCTCGTTTTCCCCATACACGCATGTCTTTCCACTTCTTTTCAAGATCTGGATCGACGTCTCTCTTTCCCCACACTGCCATCTGCTTCCAGCGTTTCTGTTCGTCCAATCCACTGCTGTTTTCATCCTCTGTCGACCTCTTGCCCCACGAAGAGAACGCGTTCCACTGACGCTTGTATTGAGAGCTGTTCTCCGATGATTGGTTGTCCGATTCTGGATAACTATCCGCTTTGACCCACTTCGAAAGTTCCGCCCAATTTTGGGTGCCCCGTAAGCTGGTGTCTGCGTCTCGAGTTGCGTCGTCGAAATCTCTAAATGTCTGAATGAACGTGGCCGGCTGCTTCGCCGAATCTGAACGAACGTCGCCGAAAGTGTTCTGTTTGGAAAGTTCTGTCGAGTCGGTGATAGCTTTGGATGGAGGTTCGTTGATGACACTGGGTAGGTACGATGACCTTGCTGCAGACGACGTGTCTTGTGTTAGGGACAAGATAACGATTTGAAGTACTGTTAACCTAAGTGCTGTGAACTGTCTTGAATCCCTGGCCATTTTCCCTGATAAATACATTTTGGTTCCGTTTAAAAGTTTCTGGAAAGAGAAAAAAAGAAAGAAAAAAAAAAGAAATGATTTTGTTAAATATAGAAGATAAATATGTCATCTTTAATTTGATGTAAGTTTTCAAATAATTTCTTTCGAAATACATAATGTTCAATTATTTAAAGCCAACCTTAATTTCGACATTTTTTAGCAATGTAAATTATGTCAATGAATAATGTAGCATTCCATTTCGATAAACGTGTCAGAAACAATTGACCAAAATGTGAAACTTTAAAAAAAAAAAAATTACCCAAATATAAAACTCAAAGACGAAAAAAATATTCGATTATATGCATTTGCATTATTTTCTTCGCAATGTGAGTGAAGTAGTGTACTTATAAGGGAGAGATCTGTCGAGTATGGGAGTTCATGACTAATTTTTGTGACTGAATGTTATGTTTATTACGTGCGATGTGTGTTCGAGAGTTTTAATTAGTTAGTGAACGCTCTTCCCGCGCTTGACTTAGTGACGTTTTTTTAATGCTGATTGTGACGTATTGTCTAAACTGCATTGTGACGTAAGCTTTAGTCGTGCGGCAGTCGTGAATGGAATTTGCGGAAGAAGGATGTGTTTTATTTCTGTCTGACAGCGAGCTGCGCTTTCTGCGTGTATTTATTGAAGTTGAACCCAGTATATATAATTATTTATTAAAGTTATAATTATTACAAAAAGGACTTGACGAATTACTCAATCCAGCCTTGAGAGGCGTTGACAGGGGCATTATTTTCTTCACCACGTGACTGAAGTAGTGCACTTAGAAGGGTGGGGTCCACCTCCACGTATGCCCCAATAAGTATTCATTAAGGCAAATACATTTTTACGGGGCACTTTCTCTATGGTTCACCAAAACGAAGCAGCGCCTTTCACAGGCGCCCTGTTCGTTTGTCCGAAAGAAGCACCGACGTCAAAGTGTATTGCTACTGACGGACAGCGAATTTAGTTGCAATCTCTATTCTACAACCTGTGAATTGTGGTCAATGTTTCCAAAAGCAAATAGTTCAACCGAATGGCGACGAACAAAAGATATTTTACTTCATAAAAGGTGTGATCGTTTAGTTTTGTTTTTAAATTGGTGACAGTTAGGGTTTCGAAGAGAGAGAAAAAACAACACATTTCAAATGATATTTAGAATGAAAGTTCTAGCGTTGATTAACGAACGATTCCAATTTAACGTCTTAATTTTCGAGTCTCCCCTGGTGTTATTTCCGTCCTGAGACAGCAACTTTGTTTCCGTACAAAATGTGACTACGTTTTCTTCCCTCTCGTTCTATCTATCCCCGGCAAAGAAATGAGACTTACACAATTATTGTCTCTTGTCTCTTTAACCATCGCATAAAAAAAAATTAATACTTTTTTTAATACTTGCTAAATAGTTAAAGGTTTCTTTCTCTCGCTCTCCGTTTTCACTAAAGTCTTCAATTCAGCAAAGTGTTACCAAACACCCCTTTCGTTTTCTTCAGTCTTTCTCTCCATCCCGATGGCTTTGCTTAGAGCAACAACAAACAGAACCAGGAACCAGTCAAATGCATTAATTTCCATTACTCGGCCGTTTTTCTTCATTTTCGACGACTTGCGACGTCCTATGGAAGAATGTTTTTGATCGGATTACAGAGTTATGGGCTCCAGTTAAAGCGTGAGGTCTGGACAGAGAACGTCACGTGGGATAGCAGACGACGCCTTCGTTTGTGTATTAACGATCAAGATTTATAATATATATATATAAAACATTTAAAAAAATATAGTCGTACAATTTGTGCTATTCCGATTGGTCATACGCGATTACGCCACGTTATTTCTGTGATAGTACGTACTTGTAGTTATTTATAGATGGCCTAAGTAGCCCGAGAGTAAATGGAAAGGAGATCTGATTAGTATAGGGATTCAACAAACGTTGCTCATTTGATTGTTCAATTATTGTGAACATTTATTGCAACAACAACAAACAAAACTTTTTTAAAAAAAATTTTCTTTAAATGTGGCAAATTATTTTAAAAATTATAATTTAAGTATCCAGGAGATACATCTTTTCAAAACGCCGTTGAGACTTTGCATAATAAATGCATATACCAATCGTGTTTTTTTAAAAAAAATAAAAATCATACCAAAATGGTATCGGTGCGGAAAATACTCTTATATTGTGTACTAAATTTTACACAAGATTAAACAAGTTGATATTCATTTGATAAATTTGAAAGGACAATGTAAGATATTAGTTTTACTGATTATGATGAGACGTATGAATCAAAGAATAAGGACAGTGCTTAGCAGGCAATTATAAACGATAACAAGCGAGTAAATAATGGTTTAAAATAAATAGTTTTATTAAATTCAAATTTCAAAAGGGAAAGCGTAAAAAGAAATAATTAAAATATAGAAAGAAATGATCTGAAATCTAACTATTCTCATCTAGACATGTCGTACGCAAATTTGATGATTTCCGGAATAGATTCATGATTATTTAACTCTTGCAATCAAAGTGTGAATAGTGGGCCTCCCATCAACGTGTGAATAGCTTAGCCTCACATCAACGTAGGAATAGCTTAGCCTCACATCAACGTGGGAATAGCTTTGCCTCCCATCAACGTGTGAATAGCTTAGCCTCACATCAACGTGGGAATAGCTTAGCCTCACATCAACGTGGGAATAGCTTTGCCTCCCATCAACGTGGGAATAGCTTTGCCTCCCATTAATGTGTGATTAGCTTTGCCTCCCTCAACGTGTGAATAGCATTGCCTCACATCAGCGTGTGAATAGATTTGCCTCCCATCAGCGTGTGTATAGTTATGTCTCCTATCAAAGTGTACATAACTCATCCATCAAAGTGTACTTAAGTCATCTTTAATCAAAGTGTACATAACTCATCCATCAATGTGTACTTAACTCATCCTTCATCAAAGTGTACATAACTCATCCTACATCAAAGTGTACATAACTCATCCATCAATGTGTACTTAACTGATCCTTCATCAAAGTGTACTTAACTGATCCTTCATCAAAGTGTACTTAACTGATCCTTCATCAAAGTGTACTTAACTGATCCTTCATCAATGTGTACTTAACTCATCATTCATCAAAGTGTACTTAACTGATCCTTCATCAAAGTGTACTTAACTGATCCATCATCAAAGTGTACATAACTCATCCTTCATCAAAGTCTTCTCAAAACTAAACTCCATTATTCAAACTCCTTTCCTTGATTGGCCAGTTTCTCCCCAAGTCCCATCACTCTCTAACTTATTAAAGAAATATTTACCATATTACTTATCTCCCATTATTATTCATATTCATATCTGTGACGTAATGAACGACAACAGTAAATATAAGATGAAACTCCGGAGCATGGTAGTTTTAAAAACAAATAGAGTTGACCTTACGGGGTGACGGCAATTTATTTTAATCCGGTGATCTGACTAGACATCTTTACATCATTCCGGTGTTCCTCTATCAGACCACTCGTCCGACCTTCCCTCCCTCCATGATCTAGGTGTTCATCCGACTATCTAATTACGCGACCATCCGACCTACCATCATTTCTGTCTCTTTTCGTTTTCTGTTTACCCCAACGATCCACTCATCCAGCCTGCCATCCTACCATCACTCTAGTGTATATCCAACAATTAACTCATATGCTTGTCAGTGTCTATTTTTCTGTGCATCAAACACACCCAAACGTTTCTCTTACTTTAATAAGATCAACATAAACACATCAAACCTACACAAACAAATAACACATAACAAAAATACTACAACAACTACAAATTGTACCCCCCCCCCCTTTTCCCCAAATAACATTTAGACTCAATAGAGGCAAATACGAGTCCATATTTCAAACTTATTTTCATTTTCTTGGATCGCTGAGATAAACCACATGGAGCGTTGACGTGATATGTTTGTTCCCTTATCTTCTCCACCTACGCACCCTCCCTTACGCCTGCTCTGAACACCCCCAGTAAGAAATGGAAACAGAAACGGATGGGGATGGAGGAAATGACAGTACACAGGATGCTGCATTTAGGGTTTAGCGAATAATTTTAATCGAAGAGAATATAGCTGACGGGCGAGGGAAGGCGCGAAGGAAGAAATGGGGCGGCCACAGGAATAGATAGCTTTTGTGGGAAGAGAGAGAGAGGGGAGGGACCACCCCAATACAGCCGAAGCCTAATTCTAGTGTTACGTCCATGGCCCGGTGGCCCTCTGGCGGTGCACACACCCCAAACCGGAAACAAATTCGTTACCTCCCCTGGTCCATCACTCCCTCTCCAAACTCAGAAGCCTGCTATTAAGGGCAATTACTCCGGCGTTCTTTATTACCGGGATATCTCAGGCTTTTGCGCCAGTATTAACAGCTCCTGATTTTGTGGGACGGCTCTGGCACCGGGGGAAAAGAGAGTATTCTTGACGTATGGACGGACGCTCGGCCAGTGAACACTCGACAAAATCAAGACCATCAAAGGAAGACCAAACTCTCCCGCACCCACCAAACCGACATCAGTAGATCAACAAATTCTGCGATTTTTTTAAAAGATTTTTTTTTTTTGGAGTTTTGATAAATCCCTGCTCTGATAGCAATTTAGATCAAGTTGGATTTCATTAGGGAATGGGGGGATTTTGTCATGCACTCGAAGTAGCAAATTGTTTGACGGGATCAGAAATGACAACAGCGGTTACTGCCACGACGCTGTCCGCTGATTAAGGTTGCAGTTGATCAGAACTGCGTTGGCGGACTACCGGCGTAATGCTCTAATCTCTCTCTCTCTGTCTCCCCCTCTCTCTCAATCTCTTTTCATCTCTTTCATTCCGTTTCTCTCAACATATATTTATACACCGCGTTTCAGTCGATGTTTAAAATAGATAAGAAAGTTACAAATCGGTAAACGATGGCGATAGAACCGTAATGCAGGTGAAACCAGCAAGATTTATTAGAGACCACCGAAGTAGACTGGGGTAAATGAGACCCCCATAATAGAATCGAGTAAATATAAGACCCCGAAATTTCCTAGAGTAAATGTGACCACTGACAGCAATGTTTAGCAGTTTAGAGCAATTTCTTAGTAGAATTGCAAACTTGAAATGATATTCCTTGACTAGATGCTAATTACAGATTGTAGACATTTAAAAAAAAATTCAATCAAAGTTCATCCAAAGCTCGAAACATTTCTTTACATTTTATTTATTCAACTTTTAGAAGCAATTTTCACATTGCTTTTTTTTTAGCCTTTGACTACTGAAAAAATTGTTCATATATTAAAAGAGGGACAATTTGAAAAAGGTAAAAAAAAACGATTGCTGATAACATTATGCTTTAAACAAAAAAATTCTGCTATGTAACGTATTATTACAAATGTGTATAAAAATGATTTCATAAGGTAAGTTTGATCAGTGATACTTTTATTGAAAACAATCAGTGTCACGTGAGTAATCTTTACTAAAGATATGGAGTTCAAGTGGGGGAAATAGCAGAAATAAAGGGACATGATTCAGATAGAAGTGACGCTTTTCAAAAATGCTATTCCATTGTTGTTAAGAGTTGAGTTTTCCTAGTGTAACTCTTCATTTTGTGTATTATTACTCCGGTTGTAATTTAATTATATTGTGGGTAAGGATTATTTAAGGATGAATTGTAATCTATTGCTTCCCTTGTAGATTATCGTCACTTCAGACAGTGCCCACGATTCCACATGTAGGCAATCAACACCCCATACAGTACCCACGATTCCACATGTAGGAAATCATCACTTCAGTCCGTAACCACGATTTAACTTGTAGGCAATCATCACCCCATACAGTACCCACGATTCCACATCTAGGCTATTATCACATGTAGGCAATCATCCCCTCAGACAGTACCCACGATTCCACATGAAGGCAATCATCCCCTCAGACAGTACCAACGATTTCACATGTAGGCAATCATCCCATCAGACAGTACCCACGATTTCACATGTAGGCAATCATCCCCTCAGACAGTACCCACGATTTCACATGTAGGCAATCATCCCCTCAAACAGTACCCACGATTTCTCACAGAAAACCAGTGTTAAGAGCGCGTTGACGAAACCACCGTTTCCTGTCATCTTTATGATAACATTCTGTTAAATCAAATTTCCGTATATAAACTTCTGTAAATCATTTTCTTTAAATTAAATTCTGAAAAGCAGACTCTATTAATCAAAGTGTGTACGTCACAGCTGTGTTTTGTGCCATAGAAGCAGTGCAAAATTTTTAAATATATATTTTAAGACAGTAGAATTTTAAGGTATCGATACCAATTTGAAGCATTTATGATGAAATATAAACAATAACATCATACTTGACAGAAGATAATATTCTTTGGGTATTCGTTTTTGCAATTTGACTTTTCATTTTTGCCTAATGATCTCTACCATTTTGTCAGGCTGTGAGAGTTTTGAAAATTCATCATTGGAAGTATATAATGTCAAGATGTCTAAATATTTATTTATTGACTTTGTTGCTTTTTCAGTTGGGCCTATGTGCCATATTATTCTATCCAAAGGAATGTAGCCACAGGTGAGATAACTTACAAATTTCGAAAAACTGACATCACTGGTTTTTATAAATGAGGTAAATTAATTTTTTTCGTGTTAAATTTACAATTCCCCAAAAGTTTCGCAAACACTTCGCATCAATAATTTTAACCTGAATTCTCAATATTCTAACAATTTTGTACCGCCATGACACTAACGATTTCGTGCGTGTTAGCACCATGAAAACCATTGTTCCGTGCCAAGATGAATGCGGGACATCATCGCCTCCTCCAAGTTATTGCTTCTCTATCATCAGACCAGCAATTAAACAATGGCCGGACGCGATGCGGTTGTACCTTATGCCCATTCACCTCAGATCTTTGAAAAACTATCGAAATTCAATGACCGATTATGCCGCCCCCCCCCACCACCACCCTCACCGGCCCTTCTCAAACGGCTCGTTCATCTTAAGTACGGAGCACTAAGGGCCTACCACTTTAAGCTCGTCAACTGTTGAAGGGGGAAACAAGCACCGAACATCGACTAACGTCCAAATCGAGAAAACGATACTCTCCCCTCGACGTCGAAACCGACGCGGACCCGTCATCGAAACATACTCTCTTGACAACAATGTACACCATGTTAAACATGAACCCAAAAAAAAGAAAAAGAAAAACTTCAATGACGATCAATGTCTGTATTCCGGTCTGAGGGTCACCGCGGGCCGGCAACAAGAAAGCTAAGGAGCGTATAAAACACTCGTTGCGATCGAAGTGTGAATGGGGCCATCAACGACTCGAGACTTGGACAGGCTAATGCCTATGACGAGTTGACAGGGAGGCGCCCAGCTTCAGCCGCTAGAAACATCTTTACAGCTGTACGCAACTCACAGACGGCTTCGATGGGTTTACAAAAAAAAAAGTTTTTTTTTTTTTTTAATGCGTGATGCAAGATGGCCGCTAGTTGGGATCAAGTAATTAAAGACTCAGCCGTTTGAGGAGCGTTACATGAGCGTTACGTAATAAGGCGTAGCTCACAAATTGAAGAAATGGGGAATGGACATGGAAGCCACAGATTGGTTCGCACCCGTTGGATCTCTTCATTCAAAAACAAATATTCCTCTCTAGTTCCATGCATTCATTTTTTTTTCTAATGCATCAAATTACTTTAAAATAAAACCCCTACTGTCTATGATCTATTAAATGCCATTACTTTAACCAAAAACCCTAAATTCCCCATTCATCATGGTTACAACTCACCAACCTACTCAGAATAAGTTGTTTCAAACCTTTTCACAGTCGGGTTTACAGCATGTCTACATCTCAGCATCGCCATAGCAACATCGGGACATAACTCTACAACAGTTACGGGTGATCAATGTTGGAGTTTTTATTTTTATTATTATTATTATTTTTTATTTAAAGATCACCGTTGATTGATTGACTGATTGAAGATCGGTGAACTTGGCGGAAAATCCTCAAATTTCCCAATGCCCAGCCCTCGGATACAAATTGTGTTTGACATCGGCGTCTCCTTTAAAGATGCTTTAGTGACAAAACATGTACGGTTTATTTAGCCGGCATTAATAAATTTTATATTGCATCACTTGAAATATACAATTGGAATATTATTAGATAATCCCATTCCCATGGTGTTTAATGCTGCTTGCAGTCCACGGAAAAGAGCTGTATTGCTAAATCACTTGATCACTTAACCAGCTTTATACCTTTTCAAGAAAAAACGCTTTATATTAACTTCGCCTTTTTTCCCCTCGTGTGTTTCTGTGTTCAAGGCAAAATATTCGGACGGTTAATTGACCCACTTCCCGTCGTTCCATTGAATTAAAACTTGGCACATACACTCGTTTCCGACGACAGCGCGGGGAAAATGACGTAAATGTCAATGTGCTGTCACCGGAGGTTTACCCATTGAAATAACCGTTTCTTAATAAACCACGTACAAATTTACATACATTTTACATACATGACCGAACTGTTATGGGAACAAATTTCATAGCTGTGATCTTGAAAAAAAAAAGTGCGTGGCCTAAGTCCAACCCATGACACAAGTTGACCACGTTTCGTAGATAGCTGACAGGACATATGATGGCAGCAGTTGACATTATGTAACGCATGGTTCGTTTGGCAGCAGATGCCAGATGTAGCACTTCGCTCAGTGGCAGTATTAGACAGATGTCATGCTTGACGGCAGAGCTCTAGCTATTCCAAAGACATGCGCATTATTTGATGTGCTGTATTTGTAAGCGAACCCCCCCAAAAAAGTGGGTACTCTAAATATTGGAAGTACGGTAGTCGTAGTGAAACACCCGATACTAAAGAGCAATGGTGGATTGAAAAATATGCGCAATGACTGGATAATACAATTCGATATATAATTGTACTGCCACCTTCCGCATCCCACGCCCCCCCCCCCCCCAGTATTATAAGATAAAATACACATATAACATGTTTGTAGAATTCATTTGGATTGAATCTTGGTTTAACAAAAAAATTGTTTAAATAAATGAAATCAAGTTATTAGGTTTTGATTATAATTTTATGATAATCCAGTTAGTCGACGCCGCCGAATACTTCAACAAGGGAGCCCCAAACAACATTTAGACCTTGAAGCGACGCTGAGTCAGTCGAATGCTACGTTTGATCGTTTCATCTAGGGGAGGATTTGCTCCTAATCTCGGATGATCGTAACATGAAGTGGCCAAAGACGGGTCGTTTGTCAAGCTTTAAAATTTGATCGAACCTGTTGATAACATCGTGGCCATATCATTGGTCCGAAGTTAAGGCAACATTTTAACTTTATGTTACATGAAAAAAAAGGGGAGATGTTCTGAAGGCATAGAATTTAGTAGCTTTTCCGATATGGGCTGGGATTTTGTAATACTTGTGGAAAAGCTAGATGATATGGTATGGTGGTAGGATATTTAGGTAAGAGGCTCGTAAAATATTAGTACTATTCAGTGTAGTGGATTGTATGATGGTGGGATATTTATGTATTGGACTCGTAAAATAGTAGGACATTATAGTGTAGTGTATTGTATGATGGTGGGATATTTAGGTAAAGACTCGTGAAATAGTAGGAAATTATATTAGTCGATGGGTAAAAACTTCGTAAAATAGTAGGGCATTAAATTGTAGTAAATTAGGTTAATAGGTTATTAGGTGTGTAGAATATTATTATAAGTTCGAAATATTTTTTTTTTTGCAATGACATAGTATAAATTATGTTAGTAAGATAGCAGACAAAGAAAAAGATGGGAAGATAACATCAAAGAGTGGACGGGATTAAAACTAGTCGAGGCCGTACCAAGTGCAGAAGACAGAGAGGAATGGAGAAGGATAGTTTTCATGTCATCTGTGGCGCCCCAAAGGTCCAAGGACTAAGGGACATGATGATGATGATGATGATTAAGATAGCAGGATATTGAGATGCTGAAATAATTAGTAGTTAGGAGGATACACATTTCTTAGGAACGTTTGCTAGTGAGATTTTGAAATTGTGTGGTTTAGGATAAATGATTATGTAAAATATTTAAACTATCTGTACATTTTTTTAAAAAAGGCTTAAATTCATCAACTTGTCGTTTCCAAAAAACATAAACTAACTGAAGGAGTTGCCTGTAGACTGAAGCTTTATGTATGAAGCTATGGCTGTCGAAATATCTATTTCGATACATTTTTTAAAAATGAAGTTAGAGCATCACACACAAGGGGGGGGGGGGCGGAAGAGAAGGGGAAGACAGACGTCCAATAGAGTGAGAGAAACTGAGAGAGCGTTAAGCTTATGTTTACGCCTGAGGAGCCAACAAAAACGCCACGTCACAAAACTACAACTACGACAAATTTAAATAAATGCCGCTTAGGAATTTTGATAAGGCGACTTCTTCATTTGATATTTGCAGCCGTTGTGTGTCTCAACTATTCCAAGGGGCAGCTTCAAGAAAGCTGTTATGAAATGGGCAGTTCTCAGATATGTCGTGGAAAGCTGCCAGATCATGGGAACTAACATTGACAAATCAAAGATTTAGGCACTCACATGCACATTTCCAAGATCTTGGCACTTACATGCACAGTCCCAAGATCTTCGCACTTACATGCACAGTTCCCAGATCTAGGCACTTACATGCACAGTTCCATGACCTCGGCACTTACATGCACAGTTTCAAGATCTCGGCACTGACAATGGTCTTCCTTTTCTTCCTATTATGCATTTTTGCCCTGTCTTTAGCATAGGACGTCCGCAGTAATTTTCCATTCATCACGGTCCTGTGCTTTCCTTTCCAAATGATTCCAGGTGTATCCCATATTTTGCGTGTCTGCCTCTAGCTCGCGTCTTTATGTATTCTTTTGCCTTTCTCTCTTTCTTTTCCCCTGTGAATTCCCTGTTACGGATTGTCTGGGGAGGCTATCTGGCGGTTTTCGGAGAGTATGCCGTATCCACCTCCATCTTTTCTTTATGATGTCTTCATTAATGGGAACCTTGTAAATCCTTTCTAGTAGATCTTTGTTTGTGATGGCATTTTGCCATTTGATGATCAAGATCTTTCTAAAGAATGTGTCTATGAAGATTTTGTACTTTCTGTGTAATGATCGCTGTTGTTTTCCACGTTTCTACTCCATAAAGTAGGACTGTTTTGACATTTGTGATAAAGATTCTGACTTTGGTTTGCAGCTTTAGCTCCTACGACTCCCATATTTTCTTTCATAGCACAAATGCTGATCTAGCTTTTCCAATTCTAGACCTTACGTCCACATAGGTTGCGACATTTATATCGAAGGTGCTGCCTAAGTATGGGAAGGACTCCACTTCTTCCAGTGCCTTTCCTGTCAGAGTGATAAGTTCCAAGATCTCTCACTAACATGGACAGCTCCAAGATCTCAACACTAACATGGACAGTTCCAAGATCTCAGCAGTAAAATGGACAGTTCACACATCTCAACACTAACATAGACTTAGTTCCAAGATTTCGATACTAACATGGACAGTTCACAGATATCCACACTAACATAGACGTAATTCCAAGATCTCAACACTAACATGGACAGTTCAAGATCTAAACACTAACATGGACAGTTCCAAGATCTCAACACTAACATGGACAGTTAACAGATCTCAACACTAACATGGACAGTTCCAAGATCTCAACACTAACGTGGACAGGTCAACTATCTCAACATTACCATGGACAGTTCCAAGATCTCAACGCTAACATGAGGATTTCGAAGGTCTTGACACTAGCATGCGGGGAGTTACAATATCTGGGCACTAACTTGGTGGAGGTATGGCAGGTGGGCTTCCGAGATCTCAACACTAAAATAAGGAGTTCCAAGATACCGGCCTTACTTTTCCTTACTTTACTTTTCTTAACACTACTTTTCTTTACTTTACTTTTCTTTACACTACTTTACAGCAGAATTGGTTAAAGTCGGTCCAGGTTTCTAACCGCACTTCGGCTCTCAGTTTCTGTATGAAAAATGTGTAATTATTTCTGGTATTGAGCGACGTGCACAAAGAGAATGGGCCTGCTGTCATTCTAAAAATGAATACTTCCATTTCTTGTCTTGTCTCAGGTGTACCTGATGTGACACAACTGGTCAGGCGTACCGGTTAGTGTTATACACCAATTCGAGTAGTGTCATACACCTATTCGAGTAGTGTTATACACCACATCAAGTGGAGTTATACCCCTATTCGATAATAATAGTGCTATACACCAATTCGAGTAGTGTTATACACCAATTCAATTAGTATTATACACCAATTCGATTAGAGTTATACACCAATTCGAGTATAATAGTGTTATACACCTATTTGAGTTGTGTTATACACCAATTCAAGTAGTGTTATACACCTCTTCGAGTAGAGCTATACACAAGTCCAATTCTTGCTGTTATTTTGACAGTGTAATGTCATCTTTTTAAATGAGTGGATTACAAAAGATACACATAAGTTTCAAATAAAATATTGGATGACACATCCCACTCTCTTCATCACAGACACCCAAGACCACATCCCACTCTCTTCATCACAGACACCTAAGACCACATCCCACTCTCTTCATCACAGACACCTAAGACCACATCCCACCCTCTTCATCACAGACACCTAAGACCACATCCCACCCTCTTCATCACAGACGCCTAAGACCACATCCCACCCTCTTCATCACAGACACCTAAGACCACATCCCACCCTCTTCATCACAGACACCTAAGACCACATCCCACTCTCTTCATCACAGACACCTAAGATCACATCCCACTCTCTTCATCACAGACACCTAAGACCACATCCCACCCTCTTCATCACAGACACCTAAGGCCACATCCCACTCTCTTCATCACAGACACCTAAGACCACATCCCACCCTCTTCATCACAGACACCTAAGATCACACCCCACCCTCTTCATCACAGACACCTAAGACCACATCCCACTCTCTTTATCACAGACACCCAAGACCACACCCCACCCTCTTCATCACAGACACCTAAGACCACATCCCACTCTCTTCATCACAGACACCCAAGACACATCCCACTCTCTTCATCACAGACACCTCAGATCAGCTCGACCGGTGCGAATTCTTTCTCTTAAAGTTTGGACCTAAAGAAATAAAAATTATTTTGTTCCCCCAGTCCTTTCAAACTTACCAGCGTGCTTCGCTCAGCGGTTACCAAATCTAAATGATCACACATGAAGTCATTATTGCCACTAAAGGGGTTAATCGGTAACTCATGTTTATACATGCTAGAGAAATAATTTAAATGACGTATGTTTACATTTTTTTTCATTGTAAGTATTGTCTTATTTTTTGTTCAATACGCATTTTGAACACTGTGCTGATAATGATTATGTACAGTCAGAGGCGTAACAACGGCTTGGCATTGGGGCAGTTGCCAAGGGCGCCGGCCTGCGCCTGTTTAAAAGGGCGCTGCTAAATCTCTAATTTTTAAATTTTTATTATTTAAAAAATAAATTAGCCAAAGGCGCCAAAAACCCAGTTACGCCTCTGTGTACAATGTAATAAAGAAAAAAAACACATTTCCATTTGTTGTGATTAGTTAAAGCAGCGGTTCTCAGCCTGTGGGTCGCGACCCCTTTAAGTGGTCGAACGACCCTTTCCCAGGGGTCGCCTAAGACCATCGGATAACACATATGCTCTACAGCTATGAAGAAGCAACGAAAATAATTTTATGTCGGGGGGGGGGGGGGTCGCCACAACATTAGGAAATGTATTAAAGGGTCGCGGCATTAGGATGGTTGAGACCCACTGAGTTAAAGAATCTTATCTTATCTAAATAGTCTTAAATAAGACATTCACTATTTACTTTCAAAATTTGACCATTATCCGGGAGGCGGATGAAGCGGGGAATAGTACCACTGAAAAGTTTAGTTCCTTCATAAATAATTTTGAGTGGGAGGTGGTTCAGGAGTGGAAAATATCATTAGTTTTGGTTATTTCGGTACTGTTTCTTTCTCTCAGCATTGGACACTTTACATCCGTCTGTCCATGGACCCCCCCCCCCCCCACAGCATTTACTGTTTTACAATTTTATCTAAAAAAAAATATTTGCGAACTGGACATGACGTGTCACATGACGGGCTCAGCTTGTGTGGGCTTTAAGTGTCTCCATAATTATTTTCTCCGTAGGTTCGGAAGTCAATACATTTTGTAAAAAGTTCCTTGTCGCTGTGGGAATAATGCCCGGACATGATATACTTCGTTGATACTCTTCAAACCGTCACCTCCCACGTAGAGGGGGCATCTGTATGCGTGTATGTGTGTGAGCTTGCGTGGATGTGTGTGGATACGTATGTAATGTTCGTGGATTTGTTTGACTGGTTGTGTGTGTCTGTGTGTGTGTAGATGTGTATTGGTGTGTGTAGTGTGTGTGCGTGGATTTGTTTGAGCGGTGGTCCATGTCTAGATGTGTGTGTGCGTCTGTGTGCGTCTGTGTGCTGGTGATGTGTATAAGAAGAATCATGGGGGCGGGGACAAAATCTCCGAGATGCGTAGTTCGGAACATGGGCCATGACGTCACAGATTGATCAGGGCCATTGGGGGGTCAGAGAGTCAGTATGTTGACGCTTAG
Organism: Omphiscola glabra; assembly: GCA_964017045.1. Taxonomy (NCBI): domain Eukaryota; kingdom Metazoa; phylum Mollusca; class Gastropoda; family Lymnaeidae; genus Omphiscola; species Omphiscola glabra. The sequence continues at coordinate 23,660,349 of OZ024802.1, forward strand.
TAGAAGCAGAGAGTAAGCCACAGTCATGATGTCAGATTCGTGTATTAGGGGGGTCAACGTATTGAAATTTTCGGAGATACAGACACTGAGAAATGTCCTGATGGCTTGATTGTCGATTGAAATTTTCCTCACTTTAAGTAACGTAATGTGTGTGTGTGTGTGTGTTACTATGACATGGTCGGATTATCTTCCTGATACGCTTTCATTAGGATTGGACGATTGGTCAATATTGATAACTCCAAAGAAACTATACGTCACGGCTGAGATAATTTTTCTCAATGAATGATTGCTACCGAATCCAGGCCCATGGCAATAATTACTATGCATTCCATTGGACTCTTTGTCTACGGTACACATATTTTCAAATGAAGCAAAAAAAAATAAACAAAATAAAAGCAACAATTACTAACGTATTGTTAAGTAACAATTGAACTTACAATTAAACAACTCCTAAAAACAAAGTTTTCGAATAAATCCTTTATATCAGAACCATTTCAAAAAGAAGAAAAAAAATGGTACCTATAACTGCTAAATGTGTTGACCTGCGTTAAGGCGAAAGCAAACGAGAAATAAAAAAAAAAAAATTGAAATCCTAATTTGAATCGTACCCTTGACCCTGCTACTTACGGTTTGACAACAACGATTAAAAAAAAAAAACAACACACGTCTGGCCTAGTTATCATGATAAATCAACTTTCTGAAAAATATTACGTTAATTTTTTTTTTTTTGCAGTGCGGAGTCATTGATTCGACAAGTAGCTCCTTATCTTGGAATTGTAAATGCCGTGGTTTCTCGCTTTCTGTTACACTATCATTTACAGACATAGCTTTATTTCAACCCCCGCCCCCCACCACCACTTTTTTTGGAGGGTGGGGGGGGGGGGGGCTACCATCAAACATCACCAGTGACTTCTTTGTCATTTCTCTCAAACACTTACTACACGTTCAAGATAATGGAGACCTCTTTACAATTTGGCTGCCCACTTTTGCATTTATAAGTTTGTTGTTTTTCTTCTCTCTAGACCAGCGGTTCTACACCTGTGGGTTTCGACCCCTTGGGGGGGTCGAATGACCCTTTCACTGGGGTCGCCTAAGACCATCGGAAAACGCATATATGAAGGGGCAACGAAAATAATTTTGTGGTTATGGGTCGCCAACAGACGAGGATTTGTGTAAAGGGTCGCGGCATTAGGAAGGTTGAGAACCACTGCTCTAGACATTCCAAGAATTGGGGCTTAACGAACGATGTGGTTGTTTGTTTTACATTCTGATGAGATTCAAGTGAAACTTTTAAGGTTTTAAGTTTCCCATTTTTTTTCTCATCACCAGAAACTGGATGATTAATAATGCACTAGATATAGCCCGCCGAACATTTGGCGACAGCAATGCGTGAACTTCTCATCTAGTAAAAGTATACTTGACAAAACATGATCTCAAGTAACGCACATTTAAGAATCCCAATCAGTGCTTTACCCCTCCCCCCCCTGATACGTCACTGCACACTTGTATTTCACGCCCATGAATTATATTAATTATTCTGATGTCCCAACTTCTTTTAAACCGAATATATATTACACCCTACTTAAATTGAGACGATTTCATTTTCCGAAAAGAGAATATAACGCACCAAACGCAGTTGGGTCAAGATGTATTAGCTTCCAGGTCAAAATGTAAGCGTTAGAGAACAAGTCATGATGTAAGCGTTAGAGAATAAGTCATGATGTAAGCGTTAGAGGACAAGTCATGATGTAAGCGTTAGAGGACAAGTCATGATGTAAGCGTTAGAGAACAAGTCATGATGTAAGCGTTAGAGAATAAGTCATGATGTAAGCGTTAGAGAATAAGTCATGATGTAAGCGTTAGAGGACAAGTCATGATGTAAGCGTTAGAGAACAAGTCATGATGTAAGCGTTAGAGAATAAGTCATGATGTAAGCGTTAGAGGACAAGTCATGATGTAAGCGTTAGAGAACAAGTCATGATGTAAGCGTTAGAGAATAAGTCATGATGTGCTGGGTGGCCGAGTGGTCTAAACTGAGCAAATCTCAAGTTGATGGTCTGGAGTTCAATCCCCGCCAAAGCCCAGTCAAGCAAACACACCACCAGCAGCCCGGGTGGATGGGACTCGTTAACCTTGGACGGCAACTCATCTAAGAGAAGGAAACTCTGAATTCAAACCCGGCGATGGAGTCCCGATAGGCGGATAACATTGATACAATGAAACATTCCGGCAACTTCCGGGTGGATGGGACTCGTTAACCTTGGACGGCAACTCATCTAAGAGAAGGCAACTCTGAATTCAAAACCCAGGAGATGGGGAGATGGAGTTCACATGCGCCTAACTGGCAGCAGTGATGCCTCTCGAACATCGAACCTTGTAACGCGCTTCTAGCCTTTGGGGATTAAGCGTGATTTCTCAAATAAACTTCATTATTATTATTATTATAATTATGATGTAAGCGTTAGAGGACAAGTCATGATGTAAGCGTTAGAGGACAAGTCATGATGTAAGCGTTAGAGAACAAGTCATGATGTAAGCGTTAGAGAATAAGTCATGATGTAAGCGTTAGAGGACAAGTCATGATGTAAGCGTTAGAGGACAAGTCATGATGTAAGCGTTAGAGAACAAGTCATGATGTAAGCGTTAGAGAACAAGTCATGATGTAAGCGTTAGAGAATAAGTCATGATGTAAGCGTTAGAGAACAAGTCAATATGTAAACAGTAAAGAACAAGCCATGATATAATCGTTAGAGAATAAGTCATGATGTGGGCGTTACAGAACAAGCTAAACGATAAAGTCTTATTGTTAAGACCAAGCTCCTGCTAATCGACTTTCCGACCATTCTGTAGTTACTCCCTAGGTGGCGTATTAGAGTAACCATTCAGCAGTCACTCCCTAGGTGGCATATTCCAGTAATCAACATAAGTCACTTGACATTTATACCAACTTTAAAATCACCACATTTATGTTTGCGCTTTTTGAACGGCCAGGGGGTCCATATAATGTGTCTCATTCAGTTGAACGGCCGGGTGTCCGAAATAATGTGTCTTATTTATCTCATGTTTAAAAGATGCGAACGCTCTAAAACATTTTTATGTCGCTGATGGTGTTGTTGCTGTTGCAGTTGATGCTGTTGTAGTTGATGCTGTTGTTGTCCCATCCCCTATTTATCGTGCGATATAATTTTTTTTCGGGCAGCAACACTTCTTGCTACGCCCATGCACTCTGCCAATGTCTTTAGATCATCTCTGACCTGTTTGTGTCCCGCCAACTGACAGATTTACACGTCACTCAAGATATGTCGGCCGTCAAAGCTTCGGGTTTTATTAACTGCGGGGCATGTTTATCGTGTGACAGTTGACACCGGTATAATTTTTTCATCTGCCCGAATATCAGACTATGTTTGACAGATTAGATTTGACAACCAAGTGTCACAAACGCGAATTCTATTTTTGGGGTTGACCAGAAACAATCTTCGCTGAAATAGTTCTATTGAGTAGTTTCTTTTTTATCGCTGCGACTACACAACTTGCCGGAATGTGTTCAAAAGCCGACATTGTTGAAAACTTAAGCCATAGAATACTCACGCTTATAAAAATGTTGCTCCGCGAATTGATTTGGTCATTGTCTTTCTTTGGGTCAGTTGGTTACAGGGGTCCTCAAACTACGGCCCGCGGGGCCAGATCCGAACACGCCAAGCGTCTTTAACTACCTCCCGGCTTGAATACATTGCTCATCATCTTAAATATTGCTTTATTTGTTCCTGTTCTGTGTTTCGTAACAAGTAAGATAAGCGCACTATGCATACGATTTCGTTCACATTTTTCCTTGTTCAAATATAGTCCATCCACCAAACATTGTCCGAGGGACAGGGAACCTGTGACCCCCATAGTGTCTCAAGGAAAGTGAACGAGCCTTCTGACTTAAAACTTTTAGGACCCCCACCCCCTTACCCCGTGTGAGCACAACCACTGAAGTATAACTACCACTGGAATGGACATTCGCGCAACATTTAAATGCAGAGCATTATACAATATATCCCTGGGATTGGCAACATAGCCTCCAATCAACAACGCTGTAACCAGCAATCATCCACAGAGAGGAAGCTTTTCACTCCCACACCTTGAGAAGACGACAATCTCCCTTTGATTCATGCCATCAAGGTAATGCGCTGATTTAATGTAGGGCAATTTCGGACTTCGTGCTATTTAAACCCGGAATAATTTTGCTTTTCCTAAGGCTTCTTATATATAAATATAAATATATATTTCTTTAATTTATGAGATCTGAAAATAAAGGATATATTCATAGCCAAGCGATCGGTAAGATCCCTTCTATTCAATGATTCTCAAAATGTGCATATTTGACCAATGTAAAAAGCTTTCGAGGCTCTTTTCGCTTTAATTATGATATTTGAACATATGGATGTTGGTATAACAAAATTTCCACATTACTAAGCCGACCGACAGCCTTCATAATTTGGATAATTCAAATGTGCAGCTAGCAACCGCATCCCCCCTCCCCCCACTTTTTTTGGAGCTCCTGAATGAGATGATAGCATCGAGTTTTTGCTTCGAGCACCACACGTACATCTCTGTTGTTAAAGAAAGCATTCATCCATTTTAACTCTCGGCTGTGTGCGCAATTATCTGATCCAGTGGCGTAGAAAGGCAACGTGGCGCAAAAAGGGGGGGGGGGTGTGGTACACCCCGGGCCACACTTTTTTTTCTTCATAATGAGGAGCGCATTTTCGGCCAACGGCAGAGTTTTTTTTTTGTGTGTAAAGGGGGGGGGGGCGTAAAATACTCGTCCCACCCACGGCGGCCCTAATCCTAGCTACGCCACTGATTCGATCAGAGTCCCGTGTATCAACACAGTTATAATTGAGGGCGCTCGCGATGAACAGGAATTAACTTACCTTCTTGAATCAGAACAGATTGTACTTGTTACCATGCAGCTACTGAGGGCAATAAAGTGCTTCGTTTAAAATTGAGCACGGCTTATATATTGTAACACTATCAGCAGCCCTAGAGATCGTCAATGTAATGAAGTATCATTTAAAAAAAAAAATTATACATTTTTTGTTCTAAAGGTAACAAATAGAAATGTGCCAATGCTGCAGCTACGTGCTAATACGGGTGTGGGGGTGTGGGGTGGGGTGAGCACATTGAACCCCATTTCTCTAAAGCTTGTGTTCTCAAACCAAAGGGGTAGCGACCCCCAGGTTGGAAACCGCTGCCCTAAAGCCTTCTCGTCGAATGTTTAATTGAAATTTGTAGTTGTTGTTTTTTCTTCCATATATGACGTTGCCACTGAGCTTAAGGTTTTAATCCCCAGCTCCACCCCCCCACGTCTCCCTTTAGTCAACCCAGGATTTTCTTCTGTCCCAGCTTGAGAGAATCCTGTATAATACTGCCGGCTTTCATCGCTGTACAACATGTTAAGTTGAGAACGAAATAATGTTAGCATTCGGTAATAATCTAATGCTGAATTGATTTGTTCTTATAGAAGGGAGCTACCATTGTTAAATATGTCAATAGTTTCTAGCTGACATATTATGGTTTTATATATATATATATATATATATTCATACATATAAATATACATGTATACATTATATTTTACTAGCAAATACATCCGGCTTTCCTCGGGTCTGCATCAGAAAAAAGTCTCACAAAGCGTAATAAGCAAAGTCGAAGCCAAAGACATTTCGCAAAAGAAATCAAATTTGAATCCTCCCCCCTTCTCCCCCCCCCCCAGCCCAATTAAAGGCCAGATTATTAATAAATTGTGTCAACATTGAATTTGGGGGGGGGGGGGGGGGTGAGGCGTCTCCCCGTTTCAGGTACTGTTCCTACAAAGCTGGGAGTTCTTGTTACTGTACGCCTGCTAAGCTGAAAGTTGATCAGGTGTCCAAACCAGTTAAATTTGTTTTTGAGCCACATACGGGCTGATGGCGATTGCACCAACGATTTGTCTCGTTGCTTTGCTCCGAGTAAGGCCCCCTTTCTTATTTCGTAAGCAGCTCGCTTTTAAACTTATCATCTCGCTTTTAAACTTATCATCTCGCAGGTGATTGTTTTCTCTCTCGAGACTATTCATTCAGAGCCCAGGGTTTGACACTGTAACACTACCGCGGGATTATCGAATGTCTTTAATAAAAATTTAGACTTGAGCTCATTTTGTCTTGTATTTAAGAAGCTTATTATAATAAATGTACTCCACACACATCTACTGTATAAAGTTTGTAATTAAAAAAAAATAAGAGAAGACTCCATGACTGTCAACTGCTAGGTACCTCAAAGCAACATTTATCCACGCCCCTGGACAACGTGATAATTCTAATGTATTATTTATAAATTTAATTTTTTTAGGTAGAAAAATATTTATTTGAATTGGGTGCATCAAATAAAAGTGCATAAAAAGCCTTACTGTCATAAATGTCTGAAAGCGCACCGATCTGACTAAAGGTTTATTAAAAATGCGTAAACCAAACATAAACTGAAATAAAATAGTATTGTTTGTGCTTATGACCTCTCTACACTTTATGGCTCTCTTTAAAATGCAGTTTTTGGGATATAGGGATAGTGACAAAACTTTCCAGAGGCTATCCTTTTGTCAGGATGTATGGAGTCGTGATTACGAAATGGAGTCGTTGGTTACATAATTTGGGGGTGTTGGTGCATAAGGGCGGTGCTTGGTCGATTTTGATTTGTTTCTTACACCTAGGATCGTTGCTCATCACGGGATCGCAGGTTGAAACAAATGGGTCGTTGGTCACTCTTTACGGTGGGTCATTACATCGGGAGGAGGGGGGTTTCTGTTCACCGTGGTCAAACCTTAGTGTCGCTCGTCACCATCGTGGTCAATTACGGGATGGATCTAAACCCCGTGACCCATATCAAGGCCACGAGATAACGTTGATCTTTGATCCACCGTGCGAATTCCGCCGGTTGTGCCACAGCTCTCAGTGACGTCAAGTGCCATAAATCGAACCAGTCCCACCATCCTCATCCCACCCTGAATTCTAAATAGGGAGCTCAGTAGTGAAACTCACCAAATAATAGTCCAAAAATAATTGCCCTGAAATGCCCACTGCCTCAAACGAAGAACCAAAAACACGACACGATACATGACTTCAGAAATGTTTAAGTGAAACAATGACTTCAGAAATGTTTAAGTGAAACAATGACTTCAGAAATGTTTAAGTGAAACAATGACTTCAGAAATGTTTAAGTGAAACAATGACTTCAGATATGTTTAAGTGAAACAATGACTTCAGAAATGTTTAAGTGAAACAATGACTTCAGATATGTTTAAGTGAAACAATGACTTCAGAAAAGTTTAAGTGAAACAATGACTTCAGAAATGTTTAAGTGAAACAATGACTTCAGATATGTTTAAGTGAAACAATGACTTCAGAAATGTTTAAGTGAAACAATGACTTCAGAAATGTTTAAGTGAAACAATGACTTCAGATATGTTTAAGTGAAACAATGACTTCAGATATGTTGAACTGAAACAATGACTTCAGAAATGTTTAAGTGAAACAATGACTTCAGATATGTTTAAGTGAAACAATGACTTCAGAAATGTTTAAGTGAAACAATGACTTCAGATATGTTTAAGTGAAACAATGACTTCAGAAATGTTTAAGTGAAACAATGACTTCAGAAATGTTTAAGTGAAACAATGACTTCAGATATGTTTAAGTGAAACAATGACTTCAGATATGTTGAACTGAAACAATGACTTCAGAAATGTTTAAGTGAAACCATGACTTCAGAAATGTTGAACTGAAACAATGACTTCAGAAATGTTTAAGTGAAACCATGACTTCAGATATGTTGAACTGAAACAATGACTTCAGAAATGTTGAACTGAAACAATGACTTCAGATATGTTTAAGTGAAACCATGACTTCAGAAATGTTGAACTGAAACAATGACTTCAGAAATGTTGAACTGAAACAATGACTTCAGAAATGTTTAAGTGAAACCATGACTTCAGAAATGTTAAACTGAAACAATGACTTCAGAAATGTTGAAGTGAAACCATGACTTCAGAAATGTTGAACTGAAACAATGACTTCAGAAATGTTTAAGTGAAACCATGACTTCAGATATGTTGAACTGAAACAATGATTTCAGAAATGTTTAAGTGAAACCATGACCTCAGATATGTTGAACTGAAACAATGATTTCAGAAATGTTTAAGTGAAACCATGACTTCAGATATGTTGAACTGAAACAATGATTTCAGAAATGTTTAATTGAAACCATGACCTCAGATATGTTGAACTGAAACAATGATTTCAGAAATGTTTAAGTGAAACCATGATCTCAGATATGTTGAACTGAAACCATGACTACAGAACTGTTGAAATAAAATCATGACTTCAGATATATTGATATTAAACCATGATTTCAGACATTTTGAAATGAAACCATGATTTCAGAAATGTTGAAGTAAAACCACGACTTCAAACATGCCGAAAGGAAACAATGACTTCAGAATAGTCAAAATGAAACCATGATTTCGGAAATGTTGAAGTGAAACCATGACTTCAGAAATGTTGAAAGGAAACCATGACTTCGGCATTGTTGAAATGAAACCACGACTTCACAATTGTATTACAACTTTTTATCGTTTAATTATTATTTAAACTTTTAAATGGCTTGACATGTAAATAGTGATGGAATGGTTGGGGCGAATACACATTTGTTTTGTTGTATTTAATTAATGTATGTTAATTTTTAAGTTCATGATTATGTTTGTTAAATTGTATGTACAGCGTGGTGAGCCCCAGCCCTAGGCTGGGTTACGACGCTGTAGAAAACTACCAATAATAATAATAATAATAATAATAATAATAATAATAAAAAATAATACGCGTTATTCTGCCATTGTGTAACATTACGTCACTGTACTAACTTTGGAACTCTCGAGCCCATCACTTCGCTTCTGTCAATGTTCACCAACGCAGAACAATATGGCCTCACAACTCGGACATGACGTGACTGATATGCCCTTGTTACTCGGACATGACGTCACTGACACATCCGTGTAACTCGGACATTTCAAGAATGTATTCATGTAACTCGGTGAGCTTAAAACAAAAGATTTTTCTGGAAACATTCTCTGAAATTCTGTCCAGTCATTTGTTCACCACTCGTCGAATTGGGACACTTCAACAAACAGACGGTCTCCAGGGGTTTCTTCTTTTGGGCTCTATCAAATCCCCGGAAATGTCAGGACCCACCAGAGCGTGACCAAGTCATGAGCCTGACGTCATGAATTGCCGGGGACTTTTTTCTTCTACTTTTTTTGACCGGTTCATAAGAACTGAAATCACAAGCATTCGAATGACCCAAATGACCTGTTTGATGGCCCACTGAAGGAATGAGCCACACAAAAAAAGGAATAGTGAGTAATAATTAGAAATTCAAAAGTCATTCAATTCGAATCAGTGCTTCTGATCCATCAGCTGAGCAGGGGTTAGAGTTTCGAAGTGGGGCGCCGAGTTTGAAGATGCTGTTCTGTGCATCATGGATTGTTGGCAGTAGCGTATCTAGGGTTAGAGTCGCCTGGGGTGGGCCAAGATTTTGCCCCCCCCCCCCCCGCCTTTTTTCAACAAAATAACTTAGCAGTGTGTGTGTGTGTATTTTTGTGTGCTCAGGTGCGTAGCCAAGGATAGTTTCGTCCGGTTGGGCAAGAGATTTTTGCAGCGCCATTCCACGCAAAAAAAAAAAACAACAAAAAAACAACACAACTATTTTGCATTTGGCCGAAAAAACCGCCCCTTCATATAACAGAAAAAGTGCCACCCGTTGCAGAACGCCCATCAGCACCCCAATTCTTTTCCTAAGCCACTGGGGTTTATGGCTTTGTAACAACAAGTTAATTATGATAAACGTTTTAAGAAAATCTTTGGAACAATACGGTTAAGTTACAATTACAATGTGGGGAAAAAATAAGGCATTAGATTTATATTTGTAAATTCAAACACTCTTTTGAATTAATCATTTTTAATGATCCATACCAGAATACAGGCGGCGGTACTAGAATGCGGTTACATTAATATATATACATTTGATTAACATACGTTTCATGATGAGATAATAGGGTAAAATTTCCATACCGTCTAACCGATTTGTGTCTCAAAGTAGGGTGTAAAATTCCGACAGGTCCGAAAATTGGGAAATATATATGAGCCGATGATTAAAATTGATAGCTGGAGGAACACTCTGTAGACATGAGAGATGGATCGATACCTGGAATGGACAGTAAAAAGATTGTATCGATTCGATCCTTAATCTCACCTTGAACGATTACTCCGCCGGACCGTGGTTTCGGTCGTACGTCATACGCCTAAGACCTTAAGACTTGAAATCCTCAAATTTGTGGTGCTTAATTTATCTATTCGTTATGGTGTTTATTTTCAAAGGTAGTAAACCGTGGCTTAAGTCCACGGCCTTAGGATACATACGTTATGGTCCGATTTTTCATTTTTTTTTTTTTGCATAGTGCATACAGCTTCACGATAAATTCAATACGTCTTTGAAGATAATAAATTTATTCTCTGCAAACGTTTCCAGAGATAAAGAACTCAAAAAGGCAAATATTTGAAATAAAAGATACGGGACTTCTTTTATTCTGTGTGTGGTTGAACACCTCCGGTCTCAGATCACTACGCGACCAGTCAGATCAATTCGGTTTGGCCAGCTGTTTGGAAACCATCTTGTATCCTGTTCAAATGTTTGATAAGATGTGTTGTTTAACTTTTTTTGTCGGGCTGGCTGTAATGACCGTGTAGGAGATATTGCTTTTATCATCTCCCTTGACAACTGTATCGGTTGTACATTTAAAATCACGCCATCATAGTTTAGGTTGTCCCCCTCCCCCCCAGCCCCTCAAGGGAAAGGCTAGATTGCTGGAAAACTAACTTCAAAGCAAGCAAACGAATCAGAAGAAAATTGAATTTATAATACATTCTAATTGTAGCTTAGAACGTTTTAGTGCAGTGTGGTCGTTGTAGTGGAAGAATACGAAGCAGTTATTAACTGGAAAAATGCATTCCACATACATTTCACATATATTCATACATTTATCAAAGCGGCAACAGCTGTATCTTAAAATATTATTCAGAAATGAGAAAAATGCCGTGTCAACAATTTAGTTCTGACCGACTCTGCTTACTTCCGCACCACACTCTACTTACTGACTGACCTATAAGCTGAAAAAGTCGCTTGCCAAGTGTCCAGAGCATCTCGACGGGATACTGATCAAATATTCAATGTTTAATGTCGTTTCCGGCGGAGAACTCATTGGAAATGTCAAACTCATATATTTGACCACTGATCAAAATACTATTTTTTTTGTATATTGCCACGGCGCACAGGTCGTCTGTAACAACATGTGGGAAATAGTAAACACAAGTGTTGTATAACGTTAATACCCAATAACGAGTCCAGCATGTGAGTAGTCATAGGCAGACACCGATCGAGACCGAAGAGTGCATAGTTATGACAAGGGCGCCACTAGATGCTTAGGTTACCCATACAATTGTGACGTGTGTATGTATTTTCCTAATACTATCAGGGGCGTCTGGGTCTGGGGTCTGACAAGTGAACTTTCGCCACATCTAATGCCATTGGGAGGCTCTTCTTAAAAATGCATCCGTTTTCCCCGATCAATACCCACCAGCCTTAACCATCGTCCAGGTTAGGACTTAGGGTTCTGACGAGATGACCTCAAAGCTTAAAGGATAGTGTACACAAAATGTTTCGCAAAAAAATTCATTTTGCGTAATGAAATTTTATTTTTTGTTTTAATTTGATTTAATTTAATAAGAGATGGAAAACAAAAAAGATCTCCTGCTGGTACTTAAATAGCGAGTTCCTCGTGGACACTACCTGAATTCTGAAATAAAGATGACCATAGACTAATCATTTGGCGCCCGTCTAGCGTGTATTGCAGTATGTCATCCCTACGAAAACTTGTCTGACAACACTTTATCGTATCTGAGAATGTATATCTCCGGTTCGCGTTATTATAATTTAAATGTATTTTAAACGTTAAAAAATAATATTTTTTTATCCATCGTTCCACCATTATTAACATCAGACAGAACGGTGGCCAATACACGCGGAAGGGATTGTGCTTTCAATGACAGTCTTAATGTCCGCGCATTGTATTACGTGGTTCATGTCAGTCATTCCCACCGGATGTGGAGATCATATGGTCAGTTGATGTCCAGGCGAATGAGAATCAGTAAAGTCACGTTAAAATTGTTCTATTTCCCTTAAGGACGAGTGTTCTTAGGATGTATTATTATGACTCTGCTTGTAAACATCCGAACTGGTCTTGTACTAATATAGTTTGGTTCACTACGGCCAAAGTTTGAAATTTTGAACAGTTCTTCTTCAAGTGGAATCATATTTTTTAAAAAAAGCTACTTTCAGTGTCAATGGCTGTGTCTTGTCTTTCCCGCACTGTGCGCTTGTCTACTTCCCTGGGCACTATAAACCATATCGATATCCCGTTCCCTCTTGATCCGCCGAGCAATTAGGTCTATGTAATTATACTAATCACTGGCGCCCTCAGGGGCAGGGGACTGACAACTCAGGCTCTTCCGTCCTAAGAAATTCTGGCGTCGAGGCAATGAAAGAAAACTCCCAGTATAGAAACAATATTTTTTTTTTTGCATTAAAGAACAAAATATTTCGATAATCCATCATTAGCATGACGTCACATTGTCCCAAGTCATTGTTGGGCATTCTATTTTGTGCAGTAGCAAGAGTGCAGGCTCAACTCAAATTTTTTCAGTTGATTCATGGCTACGGGAGCTAAGATAGTGTTGTATTAATCAGAGAGGCTTCTTATTTAAAGACTAATTCTGAAACGTATACCCTGATCAAACAGACAAATAATCTTATCGCGATGGTGACTTCATTTTGTAGGCATTAAAATTTGGTTTGACTCGCCGTGCCAATCCGTGGCACGTGTTACGTGTCGGAAGAGACACGCACAGAGTTTTAACGTAGTTTAGATGTTTTTTTCTTAACCCCGGCCTTTTTATAGCCTCAAGCGCCTCAACCCACCCCCACCCACCGGGTTCATGAACAACATATCGATGTTATTGATATTGTTCGTTCATGGTGATACAAGAAGACATCCAACAGGTTTTTTTGTGTCTTTTCTTTCTGAACTGAGGTCATTAAATCTAATCAATTTTAAATTAATGGATTTTGTGTTCTATCAAAATGGAGGGTTCAATGAAACTGTTAGGCATACCCCCGCCCACAATGGTCCACATTACCTTGATCTCCAACACGTCAGACAACCCCCGGTTCTTTGGATGATGTATGATTATAATTGAAAGTCGGTTAGTTTTTATACAGAAAGTTATTAGGCATAATCTCTGTATACAGCTGGTGTCTCCAAAATCACTGTCTACAGCGCGCGTGTCTCCAAATCACTGTCTACCGCGCGTGTGTCTCCAATACACTGTCTACAGCGCGTGTGTCTCCAAATCACTGTCAACAGTGCGTGTGTCTCCAAATGACTGTCTACAGCGCGTGTGTCTCCAAATCACTGTCTACAGCGCGTGTGTCTCCAAATCACTGCCTACAGCGCGTGTGTCTCCAAATCACTGTCACTTGCCTAATTGTCTCCAAATCACTGTCTCTTGCAAGTGTGTCTCCAAATCACTGTCTCTTGCAAGTGCGTCTCGAAATCACTGTCTCTTGCACGTGTGTCTCCAAATGACTGTCTCTTGCACGTGTGTCTCCAAATCACTGTCTATTGCACGTGTCTCCAAATTCCTGTCTATTGCGTGTCTCCAAATCCCTATCTATTGCGTGTCTCTAAGACTTTTTTCGAAAATCGCCTGCCCTAGCAGTTTTTATTTAATTACTAAAGCGAGGTCTTCACCGGGTGCAGTTTATTACACCCAGTACGGGTATTGGGAGAAAATACCCGGTGAAACCAAGTGTTACCCAGTCCGGGTATTGGGAGAAAATACCCGGTGAGACCAAGTGTTACACAGTCCGGGTATTGGGAGAAAATATCCGGTGAGACCAAGTGTTACACAGTCCGGATATTGGGAGAAAATACCGGGTGAGACCAAGCGTTACAAAAAGAGTTTTCTATATGTCCAGACCTTTAAGCAATAGTCCTACATACAGTCCTAAAGACAGTGCTACAAACAGTCCTACAACCAGTCCTATGCAATACCCATTGCTCTGTAATGATTAATAATATAATGGTCGCCTCCCCTGAAATATATTTTTTTTTACTTGAACTCACACGTCACGCAAGAGAGTCTTTTTTTTTTTTCATTCAGTGCTATTAATATAAAACATATGGAGTTGGGGAGGGGCCTGTTTTGAAGATGAAGCAGGACACACCAGAAGCAAAATATATATAAGAAGAGTTTAAAGCGTTAAGTTTTTGTGAATATTGTAATAGGGGGAAGGGGTCAAGGGTGGGCAAGGTGGTGATCAGCGATGGTCAGGGAGATGTGCAAGAGTGGGCATGTGTGGGCAGTGTGTTGGTCAGCGTTGGTCAGTGTCATGGTCAAGGGTGGACAGTTTGGTGGACAAGGGTGGTCAGGTGTGGGCAGGGTGTTGGTCAGGGTAATGATAAGGAGTGGACAGGGTGGTGTCAGGAGTTGGCATGATGGTGGGAAAGGGTAAGACTGTACTCAATTTTTAGTAGATGAAAAGAATACAAACCATTTGAGTGAGTTAAAAATTAGGATCAGTTTTACGATTCAATTAAAAGACAGAATACACATCCAGACATTTAGACATGTAGAAATTTAGACATTTGAACATTTAGACATGTAGACATTTAGACATTTTGGTTAGCGCGAGTAAAACAACACAAGAACAACAGAAATTGAATTTATTGCATTTTTGATTTCCATTTGGATAAGATTTAAAGATAGTATCGGGTTTCATTTTTATGGAATAGGATTTAGAATTTCATCGCTAATAAAATTTTTTTATCTTGGCTTCAAATACATTCAATGTAATTGCAATTTCTTGAAGTATGAGCATGTCACAGCAGTAAAGTAAAGGGGTTAAGGCCATATGTTCTCTATAGTTTAAACACAATTTAAAACTTGCATGCTGAGCCTTTCAAAACGAAAGAAAAACGATTCAAACTGAAATAATTTAACCAGAAGGAAAAGAGGGATCCCGACATTCCAAATAAGAATAGTACAAGTATGCCGTAGAAAAAGGGTAATGTGTATTGGAGTTGTATTTCGTGATGCTAAAGTGGTTTCACTTGATGAACAATTACTTTTAACATTGGACGTTTTCATTTTTAGCAACTGTCAGACACAGGGAAGGGTCTTGAAGCTACACATTTAGGCTAATTTCTTCTGAACCCGGGTCGTCTGCCGTTTATTTTAAAAGAGGACTTCACTTCCGCTGTAATCATTTATTTCTCTTGGTGTCAAGATAACGTATTGCGTCAAACGACTCTTTAAGGCACTTCCTATAAAATTCACAAACGGTTAGAATATATTTTTTGTCTATGTCGCCGAGTTTTGGTTCTGAAATCTATAACCTTGAATGTTCTGTTCTGTTTCATTGGAAGACCAAACAAACACCCAAATGTCTGCTACGCTTGACAACGTTAAAGTAAATCTTGAAAAATCCACCTGCCATGCCAGTGCCCCTCCCCCGGGCCACCCCCTCTTCCCATTTTGGAATAAATAGTATAAACTTAAATAAGCAAACTCTTTGTTTTACGTTTCTCGAAAAGAGGTGGCGTTACCATTACACTCGTTTTAAGAGCAATTTTTTTTTTCCAAACTGGAGATGTTTCTCTGGAATATATACTTGAATGTTAATATCAGCATATTGGTACACATACAAATCATTGAATATGCATGCATAAGGTTTGAGCCTTTCTCCATTAAGAAATGTTTTCGCAAAAATAAATAAATAATTATTTAAAATTTTAAAAAAAAGAGAAATTGTTTGTTTTTTTTAAACTTAAAATTTCACTTTCAGCTGACATGTTGAAATGCCAGTTTTCTCCCCTCAAATCCCCAATGTGGGAGTAGAGCAACTCCCCCGAGACGCCACCCCCTGTAAAATTGATTGCCCTCCCCAACACCCAGAGGCGACGTTGTTTACTTCCAATTATGTACAAACAGTTTTACATATTATTACAACACCTACTGGATAATCTGTCTCAGACAATGCTGGCAAATCTAATTGACTTTCTTTTAGTTCGCCTCAATCCTACGCCAAATAATTGTCCTGATGGCCGTTTCATTGATTTGAAAACACCGCTTCACTTAGAGCTGTACTGAATTAGAACCATCGTTATCATAACACATTAGCTGTTACAAAAAAGTACTACAATCTCCGGCCTTCATTCAATACATTCAGTCCTGCAGTGGTTCTAAACCTTTTTTTAGTTTGCACAACCCCCCCCCCCCGCCCCCAAGACATAAGAATTGAATCAACTTCAACAGAGAATATTGACAGTTTAAAAAAAAATTACTTTTACATTTGTTCATATGAGTGGTGTGCGTCTTTGTTTGTGTAGAAAAATTTTTGATGTTTTTTTTTAAATAGAGTTTAAGGCTAATAACTCTCAGGTTGGATTATGGGAATCAGTGGCACAGAAAAATTATGGTTTCAGGGGCATTCGCTCCAGGCAGCTCCTTTTTTCTTTATATGAATAGGTGATAGAATTTTCGGCCAACTTCAGAGTTCTTTCATGGAAAAAAAAAGGTGAGGGGGGGGGGGGGAAACAGGGCCATGTCCAGATGTCACTGACATTATCTACGCATTACATAGAACCCTACAAATCTACAATTTGATAAAAAAGCAGAGTTAAAAAGTGATTTTAATTAACTTAAGTCTTCCCTTAACAATAGTGCATAAGTTATGCATTTATAGAAGCAACGACACATCAAAATATAAGCGCACACAGTCTTCCAAATATAGGAGCAACCAGACTTCCAAATATAGGAGCAACCAGACTTCCAAATATAGGAGCAACCAGACTTCCAAATATAGGAGCAACTAGACTTCCAAATATAGGAGCAACCAGACTTCCAAATATAGAAGCAACCAGACTTCCAAATATAGGAGCAACCAGACTTCCAAATATAGGAGCATCCAGACTTCCAAATATTGGAGCATCCAGACTTCCAAATATAGGAGCATCCAGACTTCCAAATATAGGAGCAACCAGACTTCCAAATATAGGAGCAACCAGACTTTCAAATATAGGAGCATCCAGACTTCCAAATATAGGAGCAACCAGACTTCCAAATATAGGAGCAACCAGACTTCCAAATATAGGAGCAACTAGACTTCCAAATATAGGAGCATTCAGACTTCCAAATATAGGAGCAACCAGACTTCCAAATATAGGCGCAACCAGACTTCCAAATATAGGAGCAACCAGACTTCCAAATATAGGAGCATCCAGACTTCCAAATATAGGAGCATCCAGACTTCCAAATATAGGAGCATCCAGACTTCCAAATATAGGAGCAACCAGACTTTCAAATATAGGAGCAACCAGACTTCCAAATATAGGAGCAACCAGACTTCCAAATATAGGAGCAACCAGACTTCCAAATATAGGAGCATCCAGACTTCCAAATATAGGAGCAACCAGACTTCCAAATATAGGAGCAACCAGACTTCCAAATATAGGAGCAATCAGACTTCCAAATATAGGAGCAACCAGACTTCCAAATATAGGAGCAACCAGACTTCCAAATACAGGAGCATCCAGACATCGAAATATTGGAGCATCCAGACTTCCAAATATAGGAGCATCCAGACTTCCAAATATAGGAGCAACCAGACTTCCAAATATAGGAGCAACCAGACTTCCAAATATAGGAGCATCCAGACATCGAAATATTGGAGCATTCCGAAATTGAAATATTGGAGCATTCAGACATCGAAATATTGTAGCATTCAGACATCGAAATATAGGAACATCCAGACATCGAAATATAGGAGCATCCAGACATCGAAATAAATGAGCATTCAGACATCGAAATATTGGAACATTCCGAAATCGAAATATTGGAGCATTCAGACATCGAAATATTGGAGCATTCAGACATCGAAATATAGGAACATCCAGACATCGAAATATAGGAGCATCCAGACATCGAAATAAATGAGCACCCAGACAACCTTAGAGGTACCACATCATGAGTCAGCTGCGATCAGCTGGCCTGAAAGAAGGCTCTTGGGAATATGCTTGACTTTGAGAGGGACCATGGGATATCATCCTTAATAACAGCTGCTGTCACACACACTGTCTAGACTCAGCGTTGGGAGGCAGGTGGGTAGGTGAAGAGCAGTACCCAGAGACGAAGTAAGCAGTCTGCCGGCCAACAACATGCTGACGATAGTTTTGACGACACGAACGCTGTAGTGTGTGGATGACAAAAACCGGTTCACATATAAAACTTTAAGCACAGATAAGAAGATTGATTGTGTAAACAAAATATGTGTTGAAAAATTTTGTATGTGGTGGAGTGAGATTGCGCCATATATTCCGATTGCGCACCAGTGCGTCAATTGACAATATCCTCTTATATTGGGAGGTGAGCACCAAGAATTTCTTTTGCGCAATATTTTGAATAGATGAACAAAAAAAAAGTGCGCACAACATAACAACGACGATGTAACACAAAATAAATTGCAATTTCCGTTAGCAAAGGTCAACCACCGTGTAAGGACACAATCATGCAGACTACAAAAAAGCTGGCTTCACCAAAATGGCTTCACGTGTCATTTAATTAATAGTTCGCTCTATTTATTTATTCTTAATGCACACAATTCTCAACAATTACACTGTGTGACGTGCCACGACACACATAAACAAATAATATAGATTTTAATACAGATATAACTACATTACAATTTTTTTAAAGGTTTCGGTCTATGTGCGTTTTATCACCGGGTTGGTGTGGGGGGGGGGACCGAAAAGAATCTAGGACACCGATGGCTCCCGATGGAATGTGGGGGGATAGGTCTGAAGACGGAGCTAGCACCATCCCCAGAATTATTTTTAAATTCAAAATGAAAGGATGCATTTTGGCGCACACCTCAAGTTAGTTTTGCATAATTCTACACTGATTTGTAGAGTAACAGAAGAAATGCTAATGTAAGATGCTCCATGACCTGCTTGTTTTATCCAGTTCTTTTTTTTTTTTTTTTTATGTTAATATTTCAGATAACTCTTGTGAATCCAGTTGTATAAATAATCGGACCACAAGGAGGGCCTGTAGGCCGAAGCAGTGCCGTCACATTAACACACACACAAATATGCAAGCAAAGTCAATCAAGCAAGATGTTCATGTTTTATACAGCTGACCGGGCCACATGGCCTAATTTAAAAAGAAGGTCTTGCTTATTGGGCTATTGGCGCCTGCGAGTAGTGTGCGGGCCAGGATCCGCCGTCAGGCCCGCCAGGCCCACCGTTAGGCTGACAGCATCAACCGATATTGTTTTAATAATTTTATGATTTGTAAATGTACCAATGATAAGATCGCAAGTATATTTAATGCGCTCATAACTATTGTCTGAGTGACATTTTTTTTTCTTCAAAACAAGAATTTTTATTTTTGTTCACAAAACTACCTCCATGGTTAAGCCCATTTTGTTGAGGTGCCCCCCCCCCCCTTTTTTTCCCGAATTGAAGAAAAATTTTGAAGAGAATTAGTGTACAGGAGCATTTATTTAAAAAAAAAAGGGAAAATAAATTCTTTCAAACCTTTTCATTTGTCCGGCAAAAAACGCCTTCCTGGCATAGGCGTAGCTATGATATTTTGCGCCCGCGGAGGAACTATAAAATTGGCGTATTTCATTGAATAAGGAAAACAAGTAAAATTTTAATTAAACATGGTATTTAAAGAAGCACATTTTTAGAAATTATAGTACATGACCCACTCAGTCACTGTCGTAGACTGGTTTACATAGTCCACAAAAGCTTTATTTTTCCTGATTTCACTGTCGCAAACTGGTCAATAACGCAATCAAAATAAGTTTTTTCCAATGTTCCTCTTTCAACGCTAAGAAGAGCAAGATCGCTGAGACGATCCTGTCCCAATGACGCACGCAAATGCGACAAAGTAAGTAGGCTATCGGATGACACGTCAAAATTGAGCCGCGGCACCGATCTTCTGATCGATTTATTACCACTGTTTACTTATTATAATGTAACGCTGTAAACCTCATTTTGGCTCCCCTGAACCTTAACGCCCCGGGACATATGTACCCCATGCACCCCCCCTCGCTACGCCTCCGCTTCCGGGTGTCGGGTTCCATCATCCAACGATCTAACTGACACCCCATTTTGGGCATTGAATCCAGAGCAGTGGGATCAGAACAATACCGCTAAGACTAATTATAATTAAGGCTTTCTTTAGAAGCCTGCATGGAATTGGAGTCATGGGAGTTACGTTGCTACAGGTCGACTCAGAACAAGGTGTCCAAAACGTAAGGAATGAATCTTCTGTTTAGCCTTGTGATCCGGTTACCGGAAATTTGATCGAAAGAAATTTCATCGACGGAAAATTGATCGACGGTAATTTGATCGAACGGAAGTTTGGTCGAATCTTTTTTTCTGTTCAGACGTTAAAATGTTCGTCAAATTTCTTTTTGAACGCACTATACTATATAGTAAAACAAAATAATGCTTTCAAAAATAAATTTGACGCAAAATTTTAACGTTTTTGGGTTGTGTTTTGTTTTTCATTATTATTATAAAGACCATGTCATATCATCACGAATGCGTCATCAGGATTATTTATCATTATCACCATTATTCAATTATTATTATCATTCTTCATTATTATTTTCACTTTTCATTGTTATTATCATTTTTTTAAAATATTTTTTAAGGCAGTAGAAAAACCTTCACACTGCTAAAGACGAAACAAAATATATGAGAAATGTCAATAGCGACTTAAGTTATATAAAAATGTTTCTCAAAAATATAGGTTGCTAACTGACCACTCCCCTGATTAGCAGTTCTAAAATTCTGGGTAGTGATTCAAGAAGCCAAGAAAGTATGTCAGAGGTCAGTTCGGACCTTCAAATAGCCAAATATAGAACACATTGTTTTTTTTTCTCTAAATGTAGTATGCTTAAAAATGAGTAAACACGCCTGATAAGTTCTTTTTAAAAAAAAATAATTACATTTTTAAAAAAAAATAAAAATCATAAAAAAAAAATTAATATTGCAATTAAAATTAATAATAGTTAACTTAAACTCTTTTTCTTAATTTCTAGGGGGAAAAAAATCATGTTTTGCAAATGTTGTTCATAGGTTAACAATACTTATAAGGTTGAAGAACGCTATCCTAGATGCTAGGGTAAATGTTAGGGTTAAAAAACACAACCCTAGACAAACTATGTCAGGAAATTACTTATGCAAATAATTTCCTTCGGGGGGGGGGGGGGGCAGCCTGAGGATTGCCTGTGAAATGCTATATTAATTTTTTTTAAAATTAAGATTATTTTTTATTGTAAGTTCAACAAACACTGGTCACAATACTTGAAAATGGCTTTCTCCTTGATCTACTATATGACCTTGCGTCGCCAATATTCAACTAAGTGTCAACCCCACCCCCCTCTCCCCCCCCCCCAGTCGTGGACACCGAAATGGTTACTTTGTCCTGCGACTTTTCAAACCGAATGGTCGGCTCCTACCAGCCGGGGCTACGTAATTGTCTTTCTAATAGACGCCCCTATTTGGGCTGTGCTATTCGCCTTTAAAGTCCAATTGAATCCCGCCGGTTTGCGCCTCTTGGGCAATAGCGAGCGCATATTTCCAGGCTGATTCCTTCAAATGTATTACCATTTCATTGGGGTTATGCCAAATAGAGAGAGAGGGGACACAAAAAACTCGGTGGGGTGGGGCGAGAACGTCAGATTTCTAGTTAAATATTTCCTAAAGATTTAGGAAGAAGAAGAGTGTGTGGTGGGGGGGGGGGTGGGGGGGCGACTAAACAATTCTTTTGAATGTAGGCGAGAGGAGTGCGACTCTTAATTTCTGCATTCTTTTATCTCGTACAAAGATGTATTACATTTTTATTCTATTCTTGGCCTCGAACGGAACTCGCATAAATGACCCAAATGCCTGACTTCGACACCGGGATGCAAAGATGAAATAAATCCATAGGATGTTAACATCCGTTCGTCTTTTTCTTCTGAGTTGTTTCATACAATAAAAAATGATAATCATATTAAAAAATAAGGTGTGGGGATGATTTTGCGGAAGAGGGGAGGTGGGGGGGGGGAGCAAGTTCGTCTTGCCATAGCCTGAATTCGCCACTGATTTTTTTTTTAAATCACACAATGGGGAAACAGATAAAAGTGTGAGAACTTATCAAAAATGGAGTTACACGTTAGCGGATAGAATCTACGATTATCAGTCAGAATACAAATTTTGCTTGTCATTTGTTTTGTTCAATTTTCTACTCAATATTTCAATTTATTCAAGAAAAAAAAAAAAAAAAAAAGGGCCGATCAAAGCTCATATTCTTATGCGAATGACTTGACCCTCTTGTCCGAAACACAAAATAAAACAACTAAATTTAATGAACCTGTACATCCTAAAATAAATGATATTACAGCCACAATGACAAACCTTGAATAGATAACAAGTGCCACCCCCCCCCCCCCACAACCCACCACCAAAACGTCCTAGACCCCCCGACCGCCCCCCCCCCATACACCACCAACATGGCCGTCATAAGTCTGTTTTCTTGTAACCACGCGTTAGAGTGGGGAATGGGGGGTTTTGGGGGAGGGGGGGTCAATCCATTTGGTCTAATACCCGGGACCAGACAAAACTGAAATGAGGGACGGAGACAGCCGGGGCTTCACGTCAACCCAGGTATATTTTGCCGGGCCCCGGAGGCACGCAGCGGTTTGGGGGTTGATGGGGGGAGGGGAAGTAATCCCCATCGAAAAAAAGGAACCCAAAAACAATTGGTGAGCTTAAGGCGTGTGGAGAGTGTTGTCCCTTGTTTTTGTTTCAGATTTGTTTAATTGGAACTTCAATAAGCCTTGTTGGAAGCCCACGGTTAAGAGGCAGCAAGGAATGTCAATGTAGAAGTCTCTTGCTACAATTGTTTTATTTTTAGATCGATACACCACAGTTGTTATTTTTGTATTGGCACAATGTGCTATCTGTGCCATTTCTGAAAGTGCACGCAAGAATATCGTCCAAGATATAGGCATACAATTTAGTCACAGAAATATTTCGAGAATTAGTCACAAAATTAGTCACATAAATTGTCATATAAATCGTAATTAGTCATAGAATTAGTTACATAAATAATCATATAATGAGTCATAGAAATAATCATATAAATAGTTACTGAAATAGTCATATGATTAGTCAAGGAAAGAGTCACAGAAACAGGCTTAGAAAA
Source organism: Omphiscola glabra (assembly GCA_964017045.1). NCBI lineage: Eukaryota > Metazoa > Mollusca > Gastropoda > Lymnaeidae > Omphiscola > Omphiscola glabra. The sequence goes on from OZ024802.1 coordinate 23,683,802, forward strand.
AGTTACAGAAATAGTCATTGACTTAGTCAAAGAAATAGTCATAGACTTAGTCAAATAAATATATATAGAAATAGTCATAGACTTAGTCAAATAAATAGTCATAGTAGACTTAGTCAAAGAAATAGTTAGAGAAAAGTCATAGACTTAGTCAAAGAAATAGTTATGGACTTGGTCAAAGAAATAGTTATATAAATAGTTGCAGAAAGAGACAGAGATATTTACAAAAATAAACATTAGCTTAGACAAAGAAAGAATCATAGAAATAGAATAGTTATAGAAAAACTCATACACTTAGTCAAAAAAGAGTCATCTAATTTACAGAAAAAGTCATATACTTAGTGAAAGAAAGAATCAAAGAAATAGTGACAGAAAGTCATCGGCTTACTCAAAGAAAGAGTTATAGAATTAGTTACAGAAACAGTGATAGACTTAGTCAAAGAAAGAGTCATAGAATTAGTTACAGGAACACTGATAGACTTAACCAAAGAAAGAGTCATAGAATTAGTTACAGAAACAGCGATAGACTTAGTCAAAGAAAGAGTCATAGAATTAGTTACAGAAACAGTGATGGTCTTAGTCAAAGAAAGAGTCATATAATTAGTATTGTCATGACGTCTTGAACCATTCGTTTATCTTTGGAGAACAACGTCTTGTTTGACCTACTTAATTGAGTAGGTCATTATCATTTTCCGGACGATTCACCCACGCAAGCCCCATTCTCGTGTTCACTTGGTGACGTCAGAGATTGCTTTCGTTCATGCGATGACAAATTAGTTGACGGTTTTGCGCTTTCACCAAACGAACAAGTGGACAGTTGGAAACTTAATAACAAGGTTTTAAAAATAAAATCGTAGAAGTGAACGCAGAATCCACAACTGACCTTTCTTCGTTGTGCCTGATCAGATCGTAGACAAGACCTAAAGTCATAACTTTTTCATTGTTTCAAAATCATATGAATGACACATTGTCATGTGATAACACACAGTTGTCGACAACTGGCTTTTTATCATTTCTTGATAAAATCAATGCCCATCGAATTGTTAAAACTGGATTTTCATTTTGACACCATCCGCGAACGGTAACAATCTGATGGTAACATTCTGATGGCAACATTATGAATGTAATATTCGTATGGCAACATTCTGATTGTAAAACTTTATGATGCTAACATTTTGATTGTAACATTCTGATGGCAACATTCTGATTGTATTATTATGATGGCTACATTCTAATCGAAAATTCTGATTTATGTTAAATCATGAAGATCAGTACCATCACATCGGAAGACTAAAATTAGCACAATCATATCGGAAGGCTAAAATTAGCATTATCATATCGGGAGGCTTAAATCAGCACCATCAAATCGGAATTCTATTTTGCAACGTGATCGTTTTCTCAGAGTCTGACGATTCGCGATTAAGACAGCCAATCAAAAAAAAAAAAAAAAAAAAAAAAAAATATTTCCCCATCAAAATAATGATCTCCATTGCGCACCGCATTGTGTCGCTCATGCGCATCACATTCTGTCACCCAACTGAACGCGTCTCCACACCGAGCTTCGTCCGGTGGTGGAAGATATTAGCTCCTGATTACAACGGACAACTGCCAGTTGTCCGCAGTTGTCCGCGGGTGTTAAGTTACTGATGGTCGATAGAGCATGTATTAATCGTCAGATCTATTGACAGGTCTTTACAGCCGCAAATTTTATAGCTCAACAGCGCTTGTTGTTCTGTTGGTTTCCCGGGCACGCTAATCCTTTCACGGGTTTTAGACCAGGGATTTTTCTATTACCGCTTCCTTAAAACCTTGAATCTTTGCAATAAACTAAAATGTAACAACTATACTCCCAAAGACAAAGTTACATTGTAACATTTTAATTGTAAAAAAAAATGGGTTTTTATTGATTTTTTTCCTTTCTTTTTCTTTCCTTTTTTTTCACGTTTTTTTTCTTTTTAGTTTTTTCTTCTTCTTTTTTTTTTATTTATTTCTTCAATATGAAATGACCAGTTAATGAAATTCCGCTAGAATCTGACTATTACGCGTTACTAACCATGCGATTCTTGGCAAGCCGTTACCATTCTAAGGCAAACTATGACACTTTGTGTAGACTTTAATAAATCGAATATGGATTTGTGGGGAGGGGAGAAATGTTCAATGGAATCTGAATAGGTTGGCAATAATTTTACAATCTGAGGAGTCGAGAGACACTGGTACACTAGACATGGCTACATGGTATATGAATTACACGGTCACATATATATTTGCACGACTAATGCCTCAACCCTGTGACCTTCACCCTAACTGTATAACCATAAAACCCACAATTGAGTAACCGTTACCATAATTGTAAAGCCGTAATAGGTTACTTTTGACAGAACTCTTAACTGTTATGCAAACTATATTTCTGTTACACCAGCTCAGTCACATACTACCCACTTCCCGTCAAACACTCATGCTGATACTTGGCATATTGACGCGTTGCCGATGATAAGACATTCTCTCAAATGTTCAACCCCACAAAAAACATACGATGAAAGATCTTTCTGTTTCCCCCCCCCCCCCCCAAAAAAAAAACAATGGAATTCTCTTCCACTACACATCTGCAATATACCAACCATCACATCCTTCAAAACTGCACTTAAAAGACATCTCTGTAAACTCTACTATCCTGACGGATTCCACCCCCCCCCCCCACCCAAACGAAAGATACTGCTGGCTGACGTTCATCGCTTGACATGTAAATAGTTATGGAATGGTTGTTTTGTTTTATTTAATTAATGTATGTTAATTTTTAAGTTCATGACTATGTTTGTTAAATTGTATGTACATCGTGGTGAGCCCAGCCTTAGGTTGGGGTACAACGCTATAAAAAAAAAACTTCTTATAATAATAATAATAAAGTTGGCTTGCCAACCCCCCCCCTCCCCACCCACTTAAAATAAAGCAAACAAATACATTTGAAATAATTCATTGATACCAAACTTATTAGCCAAGTTCACCCTTAAAGGAAATAGTGGAACAAGGGCAGGGCCGACCCTAACAATTGCGGGGCCCTATGCGAAACGGATTGCGCGGGGCCCTTTCTGGGTAGGAGTAAGGATAATAAGTGAAAATTAAGATTTTGTATTAGAAAATAAATTCGGGGCGGGGCCTATGAAAGTACGGGGCCCATTGCGGCCGCATAGGTTGCAATGGCCTAAGGCGGCCCTGAACCAGGGTATATGGAAGCTTGAAAGAACAAAAGTTATCACCCTGTCTTTATAGTTCAAGACTCCACATGCCTCGTTCCACTATTTCCTTCAACAGCTTTAAGCGGCAGTCCTTCATTTATTATCCTTTATTCTATCTATTAAATTTGTCTGGAAAATGTGTCCTTTGAATGGTAGTGGCTGAAAGAAAGGGGTTAACTCAAAGCTACACAAACATCCCCAGTGATGCTGATCATGTCATGTCTAAAAACAACTACACTTACGAATTAAAATAACGGCAGCAACAACAACAACAACAAAAAAAAAGGACTTAAATATATGAAGCTAAATTAAATACGACCTTAAAATAGCAACTGCTACAAGGTGTTGATAAGGGCATCAAGAAACAAGAAGATTGTTATCAAAGAAGTACTGGAATAATGAGCCGCTGTCCCCCCCCCCCCCTCGGTTATCTCTCCCCGAGAAGCTACTTGTGTAGCACTTAAAAAAACCCACACGGCCAAGTGTTGTTTTTTTCTCTCCCTGATACTGGAGATCATAAATATTCTTTACACCCAGAAACCGGAAGCGGCGCAGACTAGACAATTGACAAAGATCAGATTACGGGTAAAATCAATGGTCATTTCATATTGAAATCCATTCCCCCCCCCCCAACCCCACCTATACACACTTCTTTAAGTTTTGGGGTTTATTGTACCGTTTGTTCTAACGACGTCATACCCTCTCCGTGTGTGTACTGTGTGTTGAATTGCCCACAAACTAACAACATCATAGGACGGGCCGAGTAAATATTCAACATGATGCATGGACAGAACAAGCAGCTACCGGAATAGCTATAGTTACCATAGGATAGCATGGCTGAACAGGATTATGCAAAAATTACAGACACACATAACATTAGTCCGGGGGATTTTAGTATGTGTTCTGAATATTTCATTGGACAATGGGCTTGAATTAGGGTCAACAAGACCATACCAATTTTCTACTAATAATTGTCAGAAATGGATTAGAATTTGATTAGACTGAATTGGACTATTTACACTGAATTGGACTTTTTAGAATGAATTGGAGTTTTAGATTGAATTCGACTTTTTGGACATTTGGGACTTTCTGTGACGAAAAAGAGCAAAATCGGCACTCTCAAATCCTCCATTTTGATGGTCCGAAAAATGCAAGATGAAACCGTATCCAGATGGCCCTTAAGCTGTATCATTCATATCTTTTATTATGCACAAGTCCAGTGTCGTAATGTCTTCGAAACGCACGCCTTCCACACAGAGTTTGTATTGTTTTAACTATTTCTTCTGGTCAGTTAGCTTTGAGACTAATTAATCATTACGTGACCAGCTTAAAGACCAATAATCATTTAAGAAATTGATTTTAATTGAGTAATACCTGATTTGCCGAGGCATCTGTAATATATATAATTCAAAAGAAAGGGGAACAAAAAGATCAATTTTACCATCACATCGATAGATGGATAGATTGACTGTTTGATTGATGGATTGACAACGACGTGTCGTCACATTACGTTAATATTCTCCATGTACAAGTAAACTACTCCTAACCATGCACCGCTGGATGAGCGTAATTCGTTTCTTAGACATCCGTGTTGGAATTTAACATAATTAATTTTTTAGAAGCAGATATAAACTTGAGGTCAACCCATTCTCAGCATCGTGTTAGGTATTCCAGGCGTTGTCACTCTGACGTCGGGCCCCTAATTTGGTGCGTATTTAGGGTCCACACGCAAGCAACACCCCCTTTTGAAACAGTGCCGGAAACATCCCCGCGTCCTGACACCTTTTTGGGAATTTTCACGCCTGCACATCACACAGCCCAGGACTCAGAAAAAAGGCCCCTCCCCCCCAATCCGTCTCCCCTCCCGTCAATATCGAGATATAGGACGGTGAGAGGTTTGGAATTGTCCACTCGATGTTACAATATTCCCTTTGCTTTTTAACCGTTAAAGTGGCTTAACGAGTTTTAATTGCAACTTCTTCTTTTTTTACGGCTGACGTTCGATGATGATTAAGTAGCTGATCTCTAACAAGCTGTGAGTTCAATAACCCTCGCCCCCCCCCACCCCATCCCCAAACACCAAAAAAAAAACAACACAAAAAAAAAAAAAAAAAAAAAACCAAAGGTTGAGCCAGTGGAAAAGGGGAAGGAATTATGGAAAGATCTCCACCTGACGGACGTGGATGAAAGAGATGAAGAAATTACAAGCTGTACAAAACAAAGAAACAATACGATTCCTTTTTTGTTTTTGTTTTTAAATAGAAATATGTCGCTTTTGCAAAATTTACTTTACCGGTGGTATTACCGTATTTGATTAAATAATATTTTTTAAAAAGTATTTTTTGGAATATAACAGCTCTTCAAAGGCTTTTTTTTTACAGAAATGGTGGTAATATTGAAAAGCTTTGTTTTTTTAAGTTTATAGAAATTTGTATTATTATTTTGGCAAACAGAAATTATGTAATTTTATTTCAAAGATGTTATGTCTCTTAATGATAAAGTCTAATAAATAAAGTTTAATAGAGTCGATATAATTAAAACAAAAAATTTTATTGAAGTTATGTCGAGTAAGAGATATGATGATTACATCTAAGGATGTTAATATGATTTGTGTGTGTGTGTGTGTGTGTGGAAAGCCGGTTAGGTATCCGTTTTGAAACGGGCTATCCTTTTTTTACTCTGCATTCTAACCAGGTTCGATCAGGGAGGTCAGGTACGCTCAGGGAGGTCAGGTACGCTCAAGGAGGTCAGGTACGCTCAGGAAGGTCAGGTTCGCTCAGGGAGGTCAGGTCCAGAGGCTTAGTGAGAGTGTTAGGCTTAGTGAGGTACGCTCAGGGAGGTCAGGCTTGCTCAGGGAGGTCAGGTTCGGTCAGGGTGGTCAGGTACGCTCAGGGAGGTCAGGTACTCTAAAGGAGGTCAGATTTGCTCAGGGAGGTCAGGTACGCACAAGGAGGTCAGATTTGCTCAGGGAGGTCAGGTACGCACAAGGAGGTCAGATTTGCCCAGGGAGGTCGGGTACGCTCATGAAGGTCAGGTTCGCTCAGGGAGGTCAGGTACACTAAAGGAGGTCAGATTTGCTCAGGGAGGTCAGGTTCGCTCAGTGAGGTCAGGTTCGCTCAGGGAGGTCAGGTTCGCTCAGGGAGGTCAGGTATGCTCAAGGATGTCAGATTTGCCCAGGGAGATCAGGTACGCTCAAGGAGGTCAGGTTCACTCAGGGAGGTCAGATCCAGAGGCTTAGCGAGAGTGTTTGGCGCCCGGGGACATGATTCATTTTGAAGCGCCCTCACCCCTTTTCTTTTTTCAACCCTCAAACCCACTTTTTTCATCAATAAAATAATATCAAAGCATATTTTGGCGTACCTAACTAGCTGGCGCCCGGTGACATCTACCCCTGCCCCCCCCCCCGCTACGCCTCTGGTCAGATCGACCTGATATTTTATAGGATCGTAAACAGCGATGGGTGATTTCTTTCTTTCTATTTTTCAGGACTGTTCTATTCCGATATCGATCATATTATACGCTTGATGAGAAGTAAAATCAGACACTCTGAAATACAAGTGTTTGCCTGTTATGGCATTCACACAATGAGCAAATGTGTGTGAGGCTGTTTGAGTGCTGGGAGAGACACGGGATTATGGGAAAATGTAGAATTTCTGGGTAAAGAATGAGGAATTATGTGAAAATATAGAATTTCTGGGATAAGAATGAGGAATTATGGGAAAATGTAGAAGTTATATGATGAGGAATTATGGGAAAATGTAGAATTTATGGGATAAGAATGGAGAATTGTGGGTAAACGAAGAATTTCTGGGTTAAAGATGAGGACATGGAAGCATGTAGAATTTCTGGGTTAAAGATGAGGACATGGAAGAATGTAAAATTTCATGTGCACCGATGGGGAACTATCGAAGAATATAGAACGTTGGCAAAATAAGGAATGATGGAAAGTGTAAAAAAAATATAAATTCGGATTGGATGATTAAAAAAAACCCGTCATATACTTTTAGAGATTCAATGATTCAATTTAAAAACCAATCCACATGTATATGTAAGATATTATGAACATTCAAATGTATCATGTTAATCTTAGACAATACCCTTTTAAAAACAATTACGTATATCTCGAATCCACGAACGAGCTCTTATAAAATCTTTGATAAATGTTAGTGCTCGCTGTTAACTACACCTGGAACAACAAGCATTTTATATACCGTATTTTCCGACGTATAAGATGCCTGGGCGTATAAGACGACCCCATACTTTTCCTGTTAGAATATAGGCTTTGGGCCGTATACCAGCTTATAAGACGACCCCATACTTTTCCTGTTAGAATATAGGCTTTGGGCCGTATACCAGCTTATAAGACGACCCCTGACTTTTCCTGTTAGAATATAGGCTTTGGGCAGTATACCAGCTTATAAGACGACCCCTTACTTTTCCTGTTAGAATATAGGCTCTGGGCCGTATACCAGCTTACAAGACGACCCCTGACTTTTCCTGTTAGAATATAGGCTTTGGGCCGTATACCAGCTTATAAGACGACCCTTGACTTTTCCTGTTAGAATTTAGGCTTTGGGCCGTATACCAGCTTATAAGACGACCCCATACTTTTCCTGTTAGAATATAGGCTTTGGGCCATACACCAGCTTATAATACGACCCCTGACTTTTCCTGTTAGTATATAGGCTTTGGGCCGTATACCAGCTTATAAGACGACCTCTGACTTTTCCTGTTAGAATATAGGCTCTGGGCCGTACACCAGCTTATAATACGACCCCTGACTTTTCCTGTTAGTATATAGGCTTTGTGCCGTACACCAGCTTATAAGACGACCCCTGACTTTTCCTGTTAAAATATAGGATTCGGGTTGTATACCAGCTAATAAGACGACCCCCGGCGTAAAAGAAACCCCCAGACTTTTGAACAGATTCTCATTGGTTAAAAAGGTCGTCTTATGCGCCGAAAAATACGGCATTTTCTGGCAGGCTGTCGGGCTACTACAAGTCACAAGTTTAATTTAGTCTCCACTAAGATCGTTAAAAAGAAAGAAGTAAAAGAATGATTAAGTAAAGGCTTGGTTCAAAGCAAATGAAATAGCAGTGAGGAAAACCTGTATAGAAATGTACGGATTGAAGAAAAGCTTATCTCACTTGATATCTAATCAAGACTTCTGAAGGCAGTGGAGGGACCCCGCCTGTCCATTATTAATCAGATGGCCATAGCGAGGCGACGCAGACTTCCCTGGTAAGGTCAACGGCAAAATTATTTATGAGTTGGATTACCGGTGCGTTTCATGGCACCGGTATGACGCCGGCGTGACACGAGGAGACGCTATGACACAAGTTTGACACGAGGAGACGCTATGACACAAGTTTGACACGAGGAGACGCTATGATACCCCTTTGGACACGTGGAGCTGTTATGACACAAGTTTGACATGAGGAGACGCTATGATCCCCATTTGGACACGTGGAGCTGTTATGACACAAGTTTGACACGAGGAGACGCTATGATACCCCTTTGGACACGTGGAGCTGTTATGACACAAGTTTGACACGAGGAGACGCTATGATCACCATTTGGACACGTGGAGCTGTTATGACACAAGTTTGACACGAAGAGACGCTATGATCCCCATTTGGACACGTGGAGAAGTTATGACACCAGTGTGAAACGAGAAAAGATATTAGGGGACCAGTCTGAATCAAGGAAACTTCATGACACACACGTCACACGAGGAACCGTAAAGACACCATTGTGAATACAGGAACTGATGTGATGAATAAAGGAACTGATATGAGGAACACAGGAACCGATATGATCAACACAGGAAATGATATGATGAATACAGAAACTGATATGATGAACAAAGGAACTGATATGACAGATAAAAAGAGTAGTAGATACGTTTGATATACCTATGTACTATACACACACACACACACACACATATATATATATATATATATATTGTAGACAGATGCACCCCAGACAAATATAGGAATTTATTCTAGACGGAATCTACTATAGAAATATCCAATGACAACACCACTGTTTGTGCTATAGCGACAATCTTAGCTTTCATCGTAACACTCACGACTGTAGATGATAATTTTTTAAAAGAGATTTTGGGCTATCGTGTGAGCCATATCCCTTGAAATACATGTTCAGCTGTCTTCATCGAGGATTTCAATACATATGACACAACAGGTGGACAGAATCTTATGATATAACTGTCAAGCGTTCAATCTGACGTTTGATCGTCGGTTTTGTTTTGTTTGTCGTTTCCTGTCAATAGGCCCCAAAAGCCGAAAAACGCTGCGTCGTTTCGCGTTGCCGTTCTTCGGGATTTTCTCCCCCCCCCCCCTTTTTCAGTCTGTTTTAATATCTCTTACTGGCTTATGGCGTCAGCGACTCCTCTTACACACTGGGCTGATTCAGGTGTTTATTAACATCAACGAGGCATTAACTAATACAAGAATTTGTAACTGAAAGCTGTTTGAAGAAAAATATCTTTTATTTGCCATTCATCACCAATTCATTGAGGACACGCCGAGAAATGAAAAAAAAGGCCCTAATTGTAGCAACACGGGAATGTCAAACAAGAAATGACTTTGCCAGTTTGTCAGCTGATGATTATGAATGTTTTTTTTTGTTTTTTGTTTTTTTTTTTTAAAAAGCGATGCCTTTATGAAGCTCAGTTGAACTGCTAATAATAACCCAAACGATAGATGATATGTTTGGCAGTGCTAGAAGTTAACATATCGAATGTCTCTGCCTAGCTTTTAAAGGGACACAAGGGTTGGTCGACTGGGTTGGTTTTTGTTATTGTTGGTTGTTGTTTTTTTGTTTTTTTTGGGGGGATGGGGAATTTCTGTACACTTCATTACTATTTACATTTTGTAGATTTTGTGAATTATGTTTTTTGTTGTTTTTTTTGGGGGGTGGGGGGGGGGTGGGGGGGGGGTGGGGTCCGCGTATTCTAGAAACTCCACTGTGTAGATGATAAAAATGATAAAATGATAAAAATCAAATGCTTATTAGCGGCCTCGAGCAATTTGTCAAAGTGTAGGAGTAAAAGGGAGACGCATCAATGGCAATCGTATTGGCTTTTTCCTCCTAGTCGAAGAATGCATGACATAGGTAGCCCTTTATCAAAAGAAATGGTTAGCTTCTTATGACATAGGTAGCCCTTTATCAAAACAAATGGCAGCCGGTCATGACATAGGTAGTCCTCCATCAAAAGAATTGGCAGCCGTTCATGACATAGGTAGTCCTCCATCAAAAGAAATGGCAGCCGTTCATGACATAGGTAGTCCTCCATCAAAAGAATTGGCAGCCGGTCATGACATAGGTAGTCCTCCATCAAAAGAAATGGCAGCCGTTCGTCCAAATAACAACGTTAATGGCGGTGCCTCGACTCACTATACATACATATAACAATAATGTACACTATATATATATACATATTTCTACATCGGCTTGTGCTCAAATGTTAGGCTACCAGTATGTTAAAAATACTTTATTGATCATCTCTTTTTTTTTTTAAATTTTCCAAACCGAATGTGAAAAAAACTGTCAACCTGAAAAAGATAGCGTTATGCTGATGTGACGTCTTTCGATTTGCCTTAGGACGTAAGAAAATATACGCGCGTCATACCAAAATGAATCGTCCACTACAAATATGGAAATTAAAAATAGCTAAAATAATTTATTGGATTTTTAAAAAAAGAAAAAATTGAAATACACCTACGAAATTTAGAAAGAAATACCCAGAAGCTTAGAACATGGAACACTCATTTATTAAAGCTGTTGGACCTAAAATATAGCGCTCCGGAGTTTAAACCTTTTTTTTTTTTTAAACCACTTATTCACTTATTTGGTCAGCATGTCAGCATAGTCTGTTATTATACATCTCAAAAAGTACAATCACATTAGCTTCTAAGTTCATTAAAAGTACCTATTCCAAGCCTAATTACGTACATGATATTGTAATCCCATGAGTTACGACTCTGTCAAACTGGCCTCTTCGACAGTCCGTAATTTCACGTTTATTTACAGCATGGAAACTGTGGCCAGCTAATGTCCGCCAGGCTCTCCGTAACATTTAAAAAGGACCTTAAAATTAATCCAAGAAGGCTGGTGAAATTGATGATCACCTCCACCACGACAGCACAAAAACGCCATAAATAACACCGAATTATCTGACTGGTTCTGTAAGGTAGTTTGCTCTTTTTTTTTCTTTTTGTGTCATCATTAGTATGTCATTAAAAGTTTTGACATATAGGAGACTGCAACTTCCCTTGTCACCCAGAGTTATCGTTCATACCGGGGAGTACAAAGAAAGTACAAAGATGGCTGCTCACATCAACAAAGATGGCTGCTCACATGGCGAAAGCAGCATTAGAGGCCTGGCAAGTTGAAGAAATTAAGAAATGTTTACGGGAGTTGCATCAGCCGGTATCAGGAAATAAAGCAGAACTTGTAGATCGGGCACACGGCCGTGTAGCGTTGCGAATTTATGGGGGGGGGGAAAACGTATGTATCTGAGACATTTTTCTCATTTCTAAGCGAAAAAGATTAAAAAGGGCAAAGACCCCTACTTTTTCAGGAAGTTGCAGTCCCCTATAGATACGGTTTAATGTCGTCAATAAATTAAGGTCAAGCCCAAGTTAAGGCTGAGGGCTTCATTTCAGTAAAACTTGTCTGCAGATCTCCGCCCTTGTTCTTCATAAAACTATTGATGGCCTTTAAAGTTTTGTAATGAAATAAAAGGAATATTTCGTATTATTTTGCAAGAATATGATATTATTGATACAACTTTTTCTAGGTACCATCTGTTGACGTTTATTTTGGTCAGGAATATGTAATGACATTCACTTTGGTATGACGTATCAGATGGCATTCACTGTGGTCGGCATAATCAGGTGGCATTTCCTTTGGTCGGCATAGTCAGATGGCATTTCTTTTGGTCGGCATAGTCAGGTGGCTTCACTTTGGTCGGCATAGTCAGGTGGCATTTCCTTTGGTCAGCATGTCAGCATAGTCAGATGGCATTTCCTTTGGTCAGCATGTCAGCATAGTCAGATGGCATTTCCTTTGGTCAGCATAGTCAGGTGGCATTTCCTTTGGTCAGCATGTCAGCATAGTCAGATGGCATTTCCTTTGGTCAGCATAGTCAGGTGGCATTTCCTTTGGTCAGCATAGTCATCTTGCATTTCCTTTGGTCAGCATGTCAGCATGGTCAGGTGACATTCACTTTGTTTGGCATATCCGGGTGGCATTCACCTCGGTCAGCATAGTCAGGTGACATTCACCTTGGCTTAACCGTTAGTCGACCGCTCATTTATTGCCACACTTAATTATTCAAAAATCATTGGACCTCTCAGACTGAATGTTTACATCAAAGAAACCACAAGTCATTCAGCTGTCAACAGTGCTGAGGTCCATACAAAAAAAACAACAAATGAAAGACTAATGATATGAATATGAGACGTACTTGAATAGCAAATAAAAAGCATTGTGTTAGACACACGCTCCAGTGACCGCGGATTATTGGAACTAGTTGAAAAGCAAAAAAGAAAATATTCTCTTTTCGTCGCGACATAATTGATGAAAAGTTTATATTTGTCATGCAGACGTTGTACTGTTAAAAGTCGGATTTTTCCCCCCTCCTGTTCCTTGTGACATTAGAAACTGTCATCATTAAATAAAGTGAAAGCTGGATTAGATACAACTGAAATAAAAAAATAAATAAAAAATCAACTTTCATGGGTTTCAAATCAAATTCGCGGGCGTTGCTGTGCAGGAAAGCGTCAGGTCTGCTTGTGTTTCAGCTACGCTGCTTAAGGCGTTATGCCCGGAAACAATGGAATTAATAAATGATGTTTGGTCTATGGTTGGTTAAACGAAAATAAGGGGCAGGTGATACAGGCAGGTACAAATGTATCGTTGGCTGAACACAGTCTGCTCCACATGAACCCATACTTTGGATCAAAACAAACCCATCTTTATAAAATCAAATCAAACCATCCTTAAGATCAAATCAACGAATCCTTTTGATCAAGCCCATCTTTAGATCAAATCAAACCATCTTTAAGATCAAATCAACGAATCTTTTGATCGAGCCCATCTTTAGATCAAATCAAACCATCCTTAAGATCAAATCAACGAATCCTTTTGATCAAGCCCATCTTTAAATCAAATCAAACCATCCTTAAGATCAAATCAAAGAATCCTTTTAAACAAGACCATCTTTAGATCAAATCAAACCATCCTTAAGATCAAATCAACGAATCCTTTTGATCAAGCCCATCTTTAGATCAAATCAACCCATCCTTATGATCAAATCAACGAATCCTTTTGATCAAGCCCATCTTTAGATCAAATCAAACCATCCTTAAGATCACACCAACGAAAGGGGGTTAAAATGTCATTCGTAACTTTCCTTCTTCTATCAAAAAATACAAGCACTTGTGTAATAAAGCATGTCATCAAATACAACTACTTGAGTGATCTAGCATGTCATCAAATACAACCACTTGAGTGATCTAGCATGTCATCAAATACAACCACTTGAGTGATCTAGCATGTCATCAAATACAAACACTTGAGTGATATAGCATGTCATCAAATACAAACACTTGAGTGATCTAGCATGTCATCAAATACAACCACTTGAGTGATCTAGCATGTCATCAAATACAACCACTTGAGTGATCTAGCATGTCATCAAATACAAACACTTGAGTGATCTAGCATGTCATCAAATACAACCACTTGAGTGATATAGCATGTCATCAAATACAAACACTTGAGTGATCTAGCATGTCATCAAATACAAACACTTGAGTGATCTAGCATGTCATCAAATACAAACACTTGAGTGATCTAGCATGTCATCAAATACAAACACTTGAGTGATCTAGCATGTCATTGACGGGGTCTTGTACGTAGAGGGCAGCGTCATGCTTAAAAGGTTAAGGAAATATATATAACTTATGTCGCATGTTTCCTGGAATTTTTCAAATTGCTGATGCATGATAGAATTTGGATATGTCATATGTCATATTAATGTGGTCATCTACCTCAAAATTACATCGCTGAACCCTTATCACCCTTTCATTTTTTTTTTGCCCTCACAAAAAATGGAAATAAAAATCTAAATACCACAAAAACGCTGTATTTTCTACGACCAGCCAAGTGAGATTTTTACCTTCATGAACAATGGGATATTAAAAAGTATTCAAATTAAATTTAGCGATAAATGAAAAAATCTTGAAAGATGGGAAATTATTCTTTTAAGTTTACGTAACATTAAAAATACGAGTCACAAAATTTACCAAATTTACCACTTCTCTGCATGCACTTCTGTTGGAGATCACGCTCGCATTTCACAAATACTTCTCTGCATGCACTTCTGTTGGAGATCACGCTCCCATTTCACAAATACTTCTCTGCATGCACTTCTGTTGGAGATCACGCTCCCATTTCACAAATACTTCTCTGCATGCACTTCTGTTGGAGATCACGCTCCCATTTCCCCAAGTACTTCTCTGCATCCACTTCTGTTGGAGATCACGCTCACATTTCACAAATACTTCTTTGCTTGCCAATACACCTTTCTGAACTCTCAGCCCCCGCCTCCCCTTTCTTTTTTTCCTCTTTAAGGTTTTATTATGACCCACTGTATTAGCTCTCGGTCTAATAAATTAAGTAGCACACTGCATGATGAACATATTGATAAACGAAATTAAATAAAAGGGTATGTTTCGGCCAAAGACCTCCTCAGCAAATAGATTGCTCGGTACTTAGCACAGTATAGGACTGTTCACCTTACACCCCACGACCAGAGTTTAAATATTGACATTTAAAAATAAAAAAAAGAAAACAACGAATTGTTTGTTGAATACTTTTAGCTTTTCAACTAGTTATAATTCCTTTAACTTGCAGTGCGACGGCAGGGACTCCCAAACAGGGGCGTGGAGACACCGTCGTTTTCTTAAACAGCGTCTTCAAAAACGAGTTAATTTTTATTAATGTAATTTTTGTTTCTTCACTAAATTATTACAATAATGTTGCTTTGTAAAACACCAGGCTTGTCTTAAGATTACTTTTTTTCTGCTGAAACCCCAATGTCAAAACTAGAATGAACCGCTCGCCGCTGTAGGAGATGGTCGAACTCCCCCCAATCGTTACGTAGCGAGGTTTCCATCCAGTTTAAAGGAAGGTAACGCACTTACCCATCGATTTCAATAGCTAATTGATACCTGATCATGTTTAGACAGTGAGCAGTCCTGGTTGGCCGGGGGGGGGGGCTGTTGCTTGATGTCAATTTAGAGTTTGCATACTTACGACATACACTGTGTGTGCCGAGTGGCGTTAGAAACAGACGGATATAGATTTTATTTAAAATGCCGGGAAAAAAATCGACAGTCACATACCTCAGTCAAAGTGGAGATTGGCTAACTGCGTGTGGGGTCGAGGGGATCGGGGTCACTTGTTAGGGGTCCGGGATTAAGGGTGCCATACGTTCGGGGTCCCGGAATCATGGTGTCAATGTTTCAGACTCACGGTTTCGGGTGACATGAGTTCGGGGTCCCACAATCGGGTTCATGGGTTCAGGGTCAATTTTGGGCTTAACATATGGCTAAAACATGGGTCACCTGGATGTTTAAAACAAACCAAAAAAAAACCAACATTTTCAGCATTTTGATAATACTGAGGAATTTAGAGCAGAAAAATATGTGTCCTGAAACGTATCCATTGAAAACAAAAAACTATGAATGTCTAAGACCAATGTTAAGATAAACAAAAATCTTTATTTTAAAACATTTCAGACAGCACAAGTGCCATCGTCCCTGTACAAATGACGTGTCAAATTTTACTACCGTTACTGTGTGTGTGTATGTGTACGTAGGTATGTGTGTGTGTGTGTGCAAAGTGTCTCTGGTAGAATCAATATGGTATGTCATCTTTAGATGAATTGGAAAATATATGTTTTTAAACGTGTTTATTTTCAATCGGACATTTTTTTTGTTTATCGTCCCAGAAGTAAAACCATCAAAGAGATTCCACGAGATTTTAATGAGAGCAAACTAAATATTAGCCGACAACAGCTTGAGATGATAGTATTGATAGCCGCATGAGAGGATATTATTGATAGTCGCATGAGATGATAGTATTGATAGCCGCATGAGATGATAGTATTGATAGCCGCATGAGAGGATAGTATTGATAGCCGCATGAGATGATAGTATTGATAGCCGCATGAGATGATAGTATTGATAGCCGCATGAGATGATAGTATTGATAGCCGCATGAGATGATAGTATTGATAGTCGCATGAGATGATAGTATTGATAGCCACATGAGATGATAGTATTGATAGTCGCATGAGATGATAGTATTGATAGCCGCATGAGATGATAGTATTGATAGCCGCATGAGATGATAGTATTGATAGCCGCATGAGATGATAGTATTGATAGCCGCATGAGATGATAGTATTGATAGCCGCATGAGATGATACTATTGATAGCCGCATGAGATGATAGTATTGATAGCCGCATGAGAGGATAGTATTGATAGCCGCATGAAACACATAGCCAAGCGGAGGTTGTTTTTTTTGGTGCTTGTTCTGAAACCAAATGTTTGAAGATCAGACATCTCATCTTCAATAAGAATGCACATACAGACATCCCATCCCCCAATAAGTATGCACACACAGACATCTCATACTCAATAAGTGTGTACATTTTAAACTCTCTTGAATCACACTGTTTGAAAGTAGTTAAAACTGAAAACAAAACTATAAAGTGCACGTCCAATTTTAATAATAATAATATTATATCAAAAAACAAAAGTATTTAAAAAAATCTAAATACTATACAATTTAGCATTCTTTTTTTTCAGACTGCAAATTTTTATTTTATTCCAACGTATTAGTATCGAGCGATTTCCCAATGCAATGATAACCGAGAAAATATAGATCGCTCCTTCAATGCTTCAACATACTGCAGACGGGCGGAAGGAGACAGACGAGATATAAGAAACAACGAGGGAGATAAACGGGTGGTGGAAGGAGACAAAAGAGATATAAGAAACAATGGGGGGAGATAAACGCTTTAACAGTTGATTGCAGCGCCGTGATTAAGACCAAATTCAATATTTCCTCCGCTCGTTCCAGTTCGTGTTGTTTTCTTTGGTTCTGTTCTGTTCTGTGATGTTTTGTTCTGTGATGTTCTGTTCTGTTCTGTGATGTTCTGGGTTTTTTTTTAGAAAGGGTGAAATAGGAAACGGTGAACTGCTTTGCTTTGCGGTATCCAGATCTTAAAATTTGCCTGAAACCGCTGGCATTTAAAACTGCCTGAAACCGCTGGCATTTAAAACTGCCTGAAACCGCTGGCATTTAAAACTGCCTGAAACCGCTGGCATTTAAAGCTGCCTGAAACCGCTGGCATTTAAAACTGCCTGAAACCGCTGGCATTTAAAACTGCCTGAAACCGCTGGCATTTAAAACTGCCTGAAACCGCTGTCATTTAAAACTGCCTGAAACCGCTGGCATTTAAAACTGCCTGAAACCGCTGGCATTCAAAACTGCCGACCACGCATATTAATTAACGATTTTCAAATGTAGTTTTTTGACCCTTGGAAAAAAAAGTGTTTCCCAATCGGAGCAGCTTATATATTCACTAGCTTTAAATTTAGGTCAAATGATATCGTTTGCAATGTGTTTCCACTACATCTGGAATTGAAGAACTAAATTACAATCACGCATGGAATATGCTCCCGCGCCCCACCATCCCCCCCCCCCCCAATTAAGAATATATTTAGTCTGTACCAATGTGTACACTTTGTACAGTTACAGCGAGTAATCAGTTATTATATATATTTAGGCTGCAGCTATCTTTATATTGTGTACATCAAAAGAGTATAAACTAGTTGTGATGCATGGAAATTTACGTAACAAAGATCCAATGTCATCGAGCGTACACACTCCTCAGAGGTACACATTTTTCAGTGGTACACACTCCTCAGAGGTACACATTTCTCAGAGAAGTGGAGACAAAAATAATGACAAAGGGGACAATTGACTAAATTTGAATTTCGGATTCAAAAGAAGTAGAATTACAAATGTTTGACAATGTTTCTCAAACTAAAAATCGTCTGTCCATCAGGATAAAGGCTACCACTGCCTGTCTACAAGGATAAAGACCGCCATCGTCTGTCAATCGGTATAAAGGCTACCACTGCCTGGCTACGAAGATAAAGATCGCAATCGTCCGACCATAGGGATTAAAGGCTACCCTAGTCTGGCAATTGGGATAAAGCTAGAATTCTTTATATAATAGGATGGATCCCGCCATTGTGTTTATTAGTATAACGGCTACATCCTGGCGACGAGGATAAAGACCGCCATTGTCTGTGTATACAGACTAAAGGTAATAATTTTGTTTCAATAAACATCTTGATTGCTCTTTTTGTCGTCATTTATTCAAAGTAAACATCATCGATGTCACGTACAGGTTGAAGTCGATATGCTTAAACGAGGGCATACATTATGTGATGGTAAGTGACAACGTAAGGAACAGTTTCTGAAACTCAAAACTCGCTCATACCCAAAAACTACTTTACACAATTTCTATGAGTTGTCGCTTTTAGCATAGCACACTGTCGTGACCAAGGATATCGCTCAGAGGTACAGTTGTACATGTTATTATAACAGACTGTCTTGTGCGAGGATGACATACTAAGGTACAGTTGTACATGTTAACATCGCCTTCCGTCCTGTGCAGGGATGACAAACTGCGGTACAGTTGTGCATGTTAACACAACACACTTCCCTCTCCAGTGATGACATACTAAGGTGCAGTTGTACATGTTAACACAACATCCTATCCTGTCCAGGGATGACATACTGAGGTACAGTTGTACATGTTAACACAACACACTGCCCAGTCCAGAGATGTCTTAGAGCGAAAAAGTGGCCAGGCCATTTGTTATAAAATATAGCACACAGACTAAGGAGAAAACGGGAAAATCCCGTTCCTAAAAATATTGTTAATAGCTATCAGGATTGTCCCCTACTCTGTCTGTTATATGTCATATTGTTTTAACCTCAACGCAGTCCTGGCCATACGTCCTTTTAACAGTTCTTGGTTCCATAGATTCGTTCACATGATATTCGCATTACGATGATCAAACGTGACAGACTCCAAAATTGTCATACAGCTTACATGTCACTTGGCTGTCATGTCAGGTTCTTGTCACTTCCGTTTTGTTCTGATCCGTTAGATGAGGACCGGCAAATAAGAACTTTAATTTCGTAATCAAATACCGAAGCTCTTTTCGATGTTGTAAGACATGTATTTTTTCTCTCTCTTTTTACCAGATGCGCAAGCAAAAGTAATGCCCCTTAAAAAGAGCCATAATATGAAATGACATTAAAAAAAATATGTCGAATTGAAATCGAGACGAAATAGAAGACTCGCAAAGTGGGACGTTTTGGCAATCACTGTCATTTAGTTGAAGCTTAACATCTGGTCTTGTGTACCCCCCCCCCTCCTTTTTTACGCCCTTCTTTTCCCAATCCATTCTGGTTGTAATTAATAATACATATTATTTTATATGAATCTGTGTCATTATATTAATTTTATTTTATTTTGAGACAATCAAATTAAGATGGCGTGACAAGTATATTTAACGTTATAAGATTTCCTTAAATGAATGCAGTTATTTGCAAAAATATATATTTATTTTGTTTCAAATCTCATGTTGCGGGTCATAACTAAATACGGAGCCGATTTACAAATCAAATAAAATAAAAAACTGACACAGCCAGACAAATAAAACGAAACAATATAAATATTATTAATTCCGCAATTACTGGCAGAATTTCGAGTTATGTTTAAGCTATCAGTGTCAGCCACGCCAAACATAGACCCCCTAAACGTCCGGTACATGACGTTTCACAGAAGGCCTCGGGAACTTGACCCCGGGGGGGGGGGGGAGGGGGGGGATGTGCCCAGTTTTATTCTTCGTAAGTAATCCACCCGTTTTGACGGGTCAGCGGTAAGAGCCCAATCGGAGCCACTCCGCCTCACGTTAGACCAGCGTTTACCAAAACCTTCTTTTTCTTTTTCGTGACCTGAAAAATGTTTTTTTTTTTTTTCTTCTTTCGGTAATTTTGCTTTAGCGGCCTGGCACCGCGACTGGGCATTTTGGGAACCGCTGCGTTAGAGAATATCTGCGCGTGTTTGAGATCAGGAATTTAGCAGCACGGGGGTTATTGTTTAGTTAAAAGGGCGAAATTTAAAATAAAAAATCTATTGGCATTTGCATGTCAAAGAAAAATGTGGGAAAGAAAATTACATACGACAAAGAAATGAGGTGACTTTAAAAAAAGCGCCTAAAATGAGAAAGAATTAAAGCTTCAAAAACTCGGTTTATTTGGCGTAACACAAAACGTGTTTTAGATTCCAGCGCCCCCCAAAAAAATTCAAAGGGAGATAATAATAGGCTTTTTTTTTTAATCGTCAGAGTTATGGGAATTAAAAACTGGGGATGACGGGAAATCCGAATTGAACTCTAATAAAAGTTCCAGATTAAGAGAAAAATGCGACGATTGGCTGAGTTCAAGAGCTGGCTTCCAGCATTAAACTTACTGGCCAGTGTCTAAATTAGGACACGTGCAGTTCTTAGGGGTGGGGGGGGGGGGGGACACTGTTTCCATGTATTATATCCACGTTGTTTAAACAAAAAAAAATCCCCACCTATTTTCTCGTTATAATATTGTTTTAAATGTTAAAACAACACGATTACAATAAATTTTGAAAAAAAAAAAAATTCTGCTAATAATTATGTTTGATAGCAGGACGGTGAGTATGAAAAAAATGCTGCCCCTGAAAGGGTAAACCTACAAATGGCCGACCACCCACGCTCGTTTCTGCAATATGTGATACCATACAGATATTATAAATGATATAATGCCCCACCCCGTTCGCACGACCCCTGCCACCAACACTGGCTAGAGCCTGTAGCCAAAGGAAATATTCTAATATGCCATTGAAAACCTAGGCAAAAATATTATTTTGGCTGCAGAGCGGAAAGTAAGTTGGCCAGCAAGAAAATAAACAGTAACATTACAACTGAAAAATTGACAATGGTGCTAAAATTATGTGCACTTTTTGACATT
Source organism: Omphiscola glabra (assembly GCA_964017045.1). NCBI lineage: Eukaryota > Metazoa > Mollusca > Gastropoda > Lymnaeidae > Omphiscola > Omphiscola glabra. The sequence continues at coordinate 23,705,228 of OZ024802.1, forward strand.
TTAAATTATGTTATGATAGTTTAATGTTGAAAATAGACAGGTTTCGATGTCAAAATCTAAAACATGTACAATCTTGATCTAGCAAATATCATCGTGTATCTGAACTTGATACAATCTTGATCTAACCGATAAGATCTCCCGTTGATACAGTTTTGATCTAACCAAAGGTGCTCTAAGCTGTCACACACATAAAGATAGACAGCGTGTGTTAGACGGACAATGTGAGTAAAATTGACAGTGTGCGTAAGGTTGACACTGTGGATATGATAGTCAGTGTGGGTCAGATAGAAAATGAGTGTCAGATAGTCGGTGTAGGTAAAATAGAGAGTATGGCTAAGATAGACAGTGTGGGTAACATAGACAGTGTGGGTCAGATAGTCACTGTGGATATGATGTGTGGTGGTATTAGTGAAGTACTATGCAACTGCCACGCACTTAAACATTTTCGTTGATGAGCTCCTAAAAGAAAAGTTCACGTTAATTTGAGCCAAAAAGAAACGCCGGGGGGGGGGGGGGGGGAGGGGGGTTGGGTGGGAAAGGGGGTTGTCTTGACCAACGCGCTAACAACAATTAAGAACTTGAACAATTTCTCTAATTAAACAGCGTGTGAAACAACACCCCGGCAGTTAGGGTCGCTGTGTACGCCAATTACGTACACCCAATGAGAGACATGTACACCAATTACGTACACCCGACGAGGTGGGTCTAAATATTGAAGAGCCAAGATAACAGGTCCGCTCTTGTGTCCAGCAAGATATGTGTCGTCTGCTAATTGCGAGTTCTCACCTCGCTAGACTTCCGGGGGAGTGTCCGCATGTCCTACTGAGGCCGGTAATTTAAATATCCCGTGGCATGAACCAAATGAAATACATTACATGGGGATACGATCATTACGTCACAAGATCTACGTTAGAACTGGGGGGATCTGTTTTCGTGATGCGAATTTCACAGGATAGGGAGTCTTACATACACCGATACACTGGTTTTGTAAAGTCATACAAATACTTGATAAATGGAGTCTTGCAGACGCTGGGTTTGTAGAGTCAGACAGACACTGTGTTTGTAGAGTTAAACAGATACTTGGGTTGTAGAGTCAGACAGACACTGATTTTATAAAGTCATAGAGACACTTGGTAAGTGGAGCACTGCATACAATGGGTATATATAGTACGTTAAACTACTACTACTGTACCTAAAAACAACTGTTCCCGCATAGCCACCCTTCTGATCAACTGTTCCAGTATAGCCACCCTTTTAATCAACTGGTCCCGTATAGCCACCCTTCTAATCAACTGTTCCAGTATAGCCACCCTTCCAATCAACTGTTCCAGTATAGCCACCCTTCTAATCAACTGTTCCCGCATAGCCACCCTTCTAATCAACTGTTCCAGTATAGCCACCCTTCTAATTAACTGGTCCCTTATAGCCACCTTTCCAATCAACTGTTCCAGTATAGCCACCCTTCTAATCAACTGTTCCCGTATAGCCACCCTTCCAATCAACTGTTCCCGCATAGCCACCCTTCTAATCAACTGTTCCAGTAAATCCACCCTTCTAATCAACTGTTCCAGTATAGCCACCCTTCTAATCAACTGTTCCCGTATAGCCACCCTTCTAATCAACTGTTCCCGTATAGCCACCCTTCCAATCAACTGTTCCAGTATCGCCACCCTTCTAATCAACTGTTCCAGTATAGCCACCACGCAAAACAACTGTTCTAATATTCAACTACTTAAGATGCCCCACATGTAGAACTCAAACTTACATCCGGCCTCCATGAATTATACTATAATGTTGTGGGGTTTTTTTTAAATTTTTGTATCCGTTTTACAAAATAAAATAGAGTCAGCTAGATTAGGAAATGAGTCATTAGTCTAGTTCTACATTTACAGTACCAAAGACATCAGCATCTTTCAGAGACCGTCGTCAAAATTGTTTTAGTTAGGTACAATATATACGAATGAAATACAAATACACTCATAAAATACATACGTAAATAAAAAGGTCACCGCCAAGGGCGTAATTTCCGCGTTTTTTCAGGCGGGGGGGGGGGGGGGGGCGACAAAACCGGTTTCTTTCAGAAAGGGGGAGAAGAACCAAAACTTGGTCGGTTTGTGAAGTTGTTTATTACTGGAGGCGCCACAGTACATTGCAATTGAAATAAAACCTGCAAATTCAAATGTCCCACCCTGTCTTACACAAATGACGCCCCTGGTCACCGTTTAATAAAATTGAGTGTCATGTGACCATATACGTCACAACTGACATGTTAAATCTTGTTGGGATTGCCTCTAGAAAGTTCCTTCAAGAACATAAGAATCATATTGATAAGAATCATATTAATAAGAATAATATTGATAAGAATCATATTGATAAGAATCATATTGATAAGAATCATATTGATAAGAATCATATTGATAAGAATCATATTTTTTTTTGTGTGGAAAGATGAGTTGCAGCTGTGGAAATATTTCCTGGGCTGGTGAGTCTACCATTTTAATGTCATTTAGTGAGTCTACCATTTTAATGTCATTTAGTGAGTCTACCATTTTAATGTCATTTAGTGAGTCTACCATTTTAATGTCATTTAGTGAGTCTACAATTTTAATGTCATTTAGTGAGCCTACCATTTTAATGTCATTTAGTGAGCCTACCATTTTAATGTCATTTAGTGAGTCTACCATTTTAATGTCATTTGGTGAATCTACAATTGTAATTTCATTGCTTCAATTAAGATTAAATGCCCTTCTATCCGTCTACGGAGACAGATATTCAACATATTGTATGCGGCGGGCCTGCTTCGTATGCGGCCCGCCAGTACCCACTTCGCGGCCGCGAAGTAACGAAATATGTGTTAATTATTATTTTTATTCTCTTAATAACATTTCCCCCTGTCCTATTTTCTTTCGGCTCGCATACGTTTTTTTTTTATAAAGTATTACGACCCGCCTTACATTTTGAGTTGTGCAGGTCTGACCTACATTTTGAGTTGTGCAGGTCTGACCTACATTTTGAGTTGTGCACGTCTGACCTACACTTTGAGTTGTTCAGGTCTGACCTACATTTTGAGTTGTGCAGGTCTGACCTACATTTTGAGTTGTTCAGGTCTGATCTACATTTGAGTTGTGCTGGTCTGACATACAGAATGTTATGAGATTTGTAACACTTAGAAAATATATCAGGAGATATATGACAATTGCACAGAAAGGACATCAGAAGCTGTGTGACAGTGGAGACAAGCTATCAAGAAATGTATGACATGGAAACAGACAAATCATATGCAGATGTCTGACAAAGGAGGGCAACAAAAGTGGAGCACTGGGTGAATTTGGAAGTGTGTGAGACAGGCATACGAACAGGAGATGGTTGACAAGGAGGCAGATAGAACATCAGGAGATGTATGGCCAGGAGACATGCAGGCTATCAGGAGATGTATGACCAAGACAAATGCAGGCGATAAGGAGTTGTATGACCAGGAGACAGGCAAGCTATCATGAGTTATATGACCAGGAGACATGCACGCTATCAGGAGTTGTATGACCAGGAGAAATGCAGGCTATCAGGAGTTGTATGACCAAGAGACATACAGTCTATCAGGAGATGTATAGTCAGGAGACATGCAGACTATTAGGAGATGTATGACCAGGAGACAGATAAGCATCAACAGACGTCTGACGCGTGCCTAGGCTCTGATGTCGGAGCTCGAGTTACTTATGTATAGCAATTTATTGACAAAAGATTTCAAGTAACTTGTTTCCGCGTCATGCTGTCTAAACCAGGCCTGTACAACATACGGCCCGAGGGCTGCATGCGGCCCTCCATCACCCACTTTGTGGCCCGCGAAGGAACGAAATATTCTTTATTTTTTATTATTTTCTTAATAGCTTTCTTTTGGCCCCCACAAGTTTTTCATAAAGTATTACGGCCCGCCTTAAATTTTGAGTTGTGCAGGTCTGGTCTAAACAAACGTGTGGTTAAACAATGGTGTCTAGAGTTGACGTTGAATAAGACAAAAAAAGTATACAACATGTGTCTTATGATTCACAATTAGAATCCCCGAAAGAAGGGTTTTCCTAATGCAGTTAAAAAGAATTCTAAGAACAGCAAACTAAGATATTACATTTTAGCTATAAGTTCGGATTTGAATATTTCTCCAGTACAAAATTTTTTGCTGGAAAAAGAAATATCTCCTAATTATTATCGTTTTTGTTTTAAAAAACTAGGTTAAGATGTATTAGCCGGTTAAACAGTTAAAAGGAGAATTTATTTTGTTGATGCAACATCGCATTTATTGTTTTCTACATAAATTAGCATCTTTAAATAGATATCTTTTAGATCATAAGGGATCTTAGAAAAGAACACAGAGACATGCATCGCCTTTCGGTTAGGAGTTAGCGCAATCCATCCATTACATTTCAGTTAGAGGTTGGCTCAAAACATACATCACATTTTAGTTAGAGGTTAATTCAACACATACATCACGTTTGGATTAGAGGTTAACTCAACATATACATCACGTTTGGGTTAGATGTTGATACATCACGTTTAAGTTAGAGGTTAAATAAACTCATTCATAAACTTTCAGTTAGAGGTTAACTAAACACATACATAACCTTTCAGTTAGAGGTTAACTTAGCACATCCATCACATTTCAGTTAGAGGTTAACTCAGCACACCCATCACATTTCACTTAAAGATTAACTTAACAAATACATCATCTTTCAGAGTTACATTATTTCGCATATCCCTTAAAAATTAACTCATATTTTAGAACACAATTTTGACAGCGTGTTAACTTTCAATGTAAGAAATTGATCAAAGTTTTGTTTTCCTGGAAGCATTTAGAGAAACATTTCCTAATGACTTGAAGACTCTAAGTCTCAGAGAAAGAGGTAGACCGGACGGGGCTTAAATTCGAACCTGGCGCCTTGGATATAATATGTTTAAAGAAACATTTCACAAAGTCTGAAAACTCGCACAGACTGAGGGAATGGGTAGGGAGATCAGGACTTTTTATTCCGACATGACGCCTGGTTATAGCATTTCCCTGTCTGTACGGTACTTACCGTGTCATTGTCGGACACCGGGGCCCCGCTGGTGGAACACCCCGGAATGGAAGAACGCTGCTGGACTTAGATTTGATTAAACCCACACTAAACGATACTGCTTTTCTCAACGATCATCTGTGTGTGTGTGCGGTGTGTGTAAGGTGTTTGTGGCCTATATATATATATTTATTTATATATTTATGTATATGTGTGTGTGTGGTTCTCATCCCCAAATCACAAAGGTTTCAATGATTTTTTTTTATATTTTTGTATACAGGATTGTTCATATCAAAACTTGCGGAAAAGAAATGTTTATTAATATGCCATAAAAAAATTCAATGAAATCAAGCGCATTTCGTTTCAATGGGTAAATCTTTATTTGAGTCGCTTTGGTATAAACATTTATTCCACCTATGCCTAAAACTACAACATTTAATAAGGAAGGCGAAAAAATGTCCATATTTTTTGGGAAGAAATGTCTCGCTCCAAGACACTTCTATTCTCTATTTTTCTGATAATCCTAATGTGGTCATTACCAAAAATATGGATCAAATGTCCAGCCAGGTGCACGTTATTTAGTTTTAAATTATTTTTTTTTATATTAAATCATATTTTTTAAAAAAGTACACTTAAAATTCCATTGCGGATTCCGCGAAAAGGAGTCGTGTTGAAACATCGCCACAATGTGGAATACAGCAGGACACGAATGAACTGAAGAGGAACATCGAGTGTTTAAATAAATATTTTTCAGTAAATTATTTCATCATTCAATGTTAAAGTAGATGTAGAACAATTCATAGAACTAATCCTGTCGTAAATAAGACAGCGCGTGACGAACGTGCCACGTCACTCAAGTGCGGGCAATACATCATTTGATGACTGCCAACTAACATATTGATCTTATGCTCTGCGCATATGTTTATTGATTACATTTTAAGTTCCAAAAATAATAATTTTTTTTTTGTCAACTTCATTAATGTAATGGTTAATTTTGCGTAGCGTTGATGTGAATTTTCGAAATTTGATATTTCAATTCCTATTGACAGTTTGTCAATCGATATTTATTTTTTTTTTCTATTCTTTAAGACTGTTATCGCTTACAAAATTTCCCAATCACGTGAAAAATATAAGTTCATGAAAATTGAATCCTTTTTTAAAAAGTTCTATCCTTTTTTTTTAAAGTTCTATCCTTTTTTTTAAAGTTCTATCCTTTTTTTAAAATTCTATCCTTTTTTTAAAATTCTATCCTTTTTTTAAAATTCTATCCTTTTTTTAAAATTCTATCCTTTTTTTAAAATTCTATCCTTTTTTCAAAGTTCTATCATTTTTTTTAAAATTCTATCCTTTTTTTTAAGTTCTATCCTAGCAATGGGAAGCACATACCGGATATTAGTCTAACATTACACTTAATTTTTTTTTTTTTTAAATCAACACAAAATATACATTTATTATACGTATAAAAAAAAGCGTCCGCAATTTACCCTCCTCGCGTTGTAAAAATGTAAAATGAAACGTTTCTTTTGGAAATTATAACTAGCGCCATTATTATTTTTTTTTCATTTGTACGAGTTTTCTAGAACAATAAACGAAATTTATTACTGTGAGAGCGGGATGTGGCGAACATAAAAGGCGATGACAGAGACATTCATACCATTGGGGGGGGGGGGGTGGTGGTTAGGGTATGCCATGAGTTACTTTATATATGTCAGAACGCCGAATGAAGCGATGTATTTTCTTTTCCAATAGAAGCCAATGTAACTCGCACAAATAAAAGTAGATATCACTTCAATTTCAGAAGCCACACTCTGGAAGACTTTTAAAAATGATATTTTTTAATTTATTTTTAAACTTCACACTTCTACCCCAATATACAAAAAATGCACAGCCAAAACAAAAATGAGCTGGAACGGATGCGCAGAAAATACCGAGTTTGACAATGTTCTTGTTAAATTCTGAAATATTTAAGGAGTTGTACTCACCACTATTCCAAGGGCTGTAACTCGCGATCAACGGCACACGATTATGCCGACTTGCAATGGAGAAGATGGGAAAAAAATAACCTGACTACCAAACTTGACTTCCTGTTGCGCGGCAGTTGTCTGCTCTTTTATAACTGTGGTATTTTTTTTTGTGTGTCTTTTTTTCTTTTTGTTTTGTTTTGTTTTTTTTTGCTTTGGTCGCGCGCGCACAATACCTGATTACACCGAGCACCACCGAGACGGCTCACTATTAATTATTATAATCAGCTCGCGGTGCTCGACGACTACCAGCCTCTTGTCTTACGAGGAGCGAGGCGGGCACGCGGACCCCACGTGAGCGATCTTAACGTTGCCGAGTCAATCGTATGGCAGGCCCAGGATGTGAGCAATCAACTTTATTGGGGGGAGGGGGGTAAGTGTGTGTGGGGGGGGGGTGTTTGATCGCCCGAACTGCACAAAAGTTTACATTATTAAAATAGTTCTATTTTTTTTAAAAATTAATAACACGAGTTATCATAATCGAATGGGTGCATCATCAATACCCGAAAGCAAAACGGCTCAGAGGTAGACCTAGGCTTAGATGGATGGATGATGTGGAAAAAGATCTACAACAACTGGGAATCCAAGCATGGAAAAGAAAAGCATTAGTTTGGTCTGAGTGGAAGGAAGTGGTGAGGCAGGCCAAAGCTGCACATTGGCTGGATCGCCACAGGGAGTGGAGGGAATTATTGTAAAAAAAAAATAAAAAAAATAAAAGAATATTATTCAAAGACAAAATACCGATTCTTCCTAACAGCGTATTATCTTAAGTCGAAAATCTTGTCTAAGAAATATCCTTGTTTATATAATATACATAGTATTTACTATTTTAAAAAATTCTAGTGATCGAATCAGCACAACAATTTTCGACCAAGAGCAATAAAATATCGTCAGCAAACAAATACATGTTTGAATAAAAGACAGCTGGATGCCACATCTTTCATACTGACTAAAACAGAAGACAGCTGGATGCCACATCTTTCATACTGACTAAAACAGAAGACAGCTGGATGTCACATCTTTCATACTGACTTCGCCGAAGACAGCTTAATGCCACATCTTTCATACTGCTTTAAACTTAGATCGTGCTAACCATACATGATGCTTTATGGAGCGGCATAAAAAAAAACTCCTTAATGACATGACAACACTGACGAAGCATATTCTGCTAAAAAAGCCTGGTTGATTCTTAAAGCCGACATTTCACATTTTGCTTCGACGAAAATTATTTTTGGACACGTTTTAACTTTTCATTTTTTTTCTTTTTCTTTTGTTGTTGTTTTTTTCCCCCTCCATCTGCATTTTATGAGGATAGCAATTACTAAAAGGCACAATTATGTCATTTGAGAATCCTTGTGCATGGTATTGTCATGTATGAATCCTTCTGAATGTCATTGTCAAAGGTCCTGCGACCGCTCTGTCAATCAATTATATTAATTCAAAGTTAGCCATTAAAATAACAAATATACGATTTCAGAGTTTTTCTCCCTGGGATCTAAGTGATATTTTTTCTCCGTATGCAGACATTAGTACAAATGTATATGCAGCGTAATCATGATACAAGGGCATGGACGTTACGTCATTAAGCATACGGTGCATGACATTCAGCGGCGAAAAGTTTCAAGAAAGGAAATGTATAAACCCGGGCATTGGGGGCTGGAGGTACAACATATGTTAAGCTCAGACATCTTCTACTTTCCACCTCCCCCTTTTTTTTTCCAAAACAAAAATAGTATGACTACATACTGACAAAGTCGAGGTCTGAGGTGTAGGTCAACAAACGCGGCTTGAAAGTATACGTTTGTTTGAAAGTGTATGTTTGTTTGAAAGTATACGTTTGTTTGAAAGTATATGTTTGTTTGAAGGTATACGTTTGTTTGAAAGTATACGTTTGTTTGAAAGTATACGTTTATTTGAAAGTATACATTTGTTTGAAAGTATATGTTTGTTTGAAAGTATACGTTTGTTTGAAAATATAGGTTTGTTTGAAAGTATACGTTTGTTTGAAAGTATACGTTTGTTTGAAAGTATACGTTTGATAGTAGCCGCCCTACACATTAAACTTATTTAACACTTCATGATCACTTTGTTTAAACGTGTATCGTCATTCCCCCCCCCCCCCCAAACCCAACACCATCGTCCTCCTCCACGGCCCACCGGCCCTCAGAGATGCCTGACACACTATGAAACAGAAATGACGCAAGATACGTAGGCCGACACGTTTACTGTTGCCGTCATACCGGTCGCCTCAAGCCGCGAGCTTGTGACTGAGAAACCATGGTCGAGAGTAAACCAACAGATTCGGAATTAAAACTCAGAGGAGGAGAATATGTCGTGGCTTTTACTTGCACAGCTGGCAGTCCCATAACTATAGCGATCTCATGCTTGTCCTGGTCCCATGCTGTCCCAAGCGTCAGGCGGTCTCATATGTCTGGCCCCATGCGTCTGGCTGTCCCAAGAGTCTGGCAGTCTCATGTGTCTGGCTGTCTCATGTGTCTGGCGGTCCCATACGTCTCGCGGCCCCATAACTATGGAGATCTCATGCTTCTCCTGGTCCTATGCGTCTAGCTGTCCCAAGTGTCTGGCGGTATCATGTGTCTTGCCATAATTATGACGATTTCATGCGTCTGTTGACCCCATGCACCTGGCCGTCCCAAGTGTCTGGCGGTCTCATGTGTCTGGCGGTCTCATGTGTCTGGCGGTCTCATGTGTCTTGCTGCCCCATGATTCTGTTGGAGGCATGTGTCTTGCCGTCCCAATTCTCTGGCGGTGTCATGTGTCTGGCGGTCCAAAAAGTCTGTTGGTCCCACGCGTCGTGCTATCCTTAGCGTCTAGCGGGCTCATCAGTGAACAATTTTGCCAATTCACTTGTTGGTTATCAATCTTTTAAAAAAAAGTACCATTTCTTTTAACAGAAAAAATACACTGAATGTACTTGCTGTTCTGAAAGGATGACGCGTGTGTCTCATCTCTTTTATGTAGGTAGGATTTACGCTTTACTGTCTAATTCTTTTACAAACAATCATTCGCTCTATTTCCCACCTTCACACCGACTAAAGCTTTCCCCGGGAAGGCACAGGCGCTACAAGACAGTGCCGAAGCGTTCAAGACTAATAAACCGGGGTCCCGGGGTCGTTAGTCCAAAGATGGGTATCGTCAAAACGTGTATTTAGTGTCGGATGCCTAATCAGCCTGTCCACTACGAGACTAATGGTGTACGGAGCCGTGCGAGAAGTTTTTACTGCCAGTGTTGTGAGGGGGCCGGCGTGATGGACATTTGGAGGTCTCCTTAAGGCCGGATAATCGATGCTCCCATTCATTTGTCACGTGACGTTTGTTTCAATTGGGCTCCTCATTCTATCTGATCATCCCATCTTTATTTGGTTATCCCATCTCCGTCTGGATATCCCATCTCTATCTCAAAATCCTGTCTCTATCTGAACATCTGATCTCTATCTGATCATACTTTCTCTACCTCACCATCGTATCTCTGACTTATAATCTTATCTCTACCTCATCATCTATATTTCTATCTGATATTGTTATCTCTACCTCACCATATTATCTCTATCTGATCATCTTATTTTTACCTCACCATTGTATTTCTTCCTCACCATCTTCTTATCTGTGTCTGATCATCTTATCACTGTCTTATAATCTTATCTCTGTCTGATCATACTTTCTCTATCTCATCCTCTTATCTCTGTCTGATCATACTTTCTCTATCTCATCCTCTTATCTCTGTCTGATCATACTTTCTCTATCTCATCCTCTTATCTCTGTCTGATCATACTTTCTCTATCTCATCCTCTTATCTCTGTCTGATCATACTTTCTCTATCTCATCCTCTTATCTCTGTCTGATCATACTTTCTCTATCTCATCCTCTTATCTCTGTCTGATCATACTTTCTCTATCTCATCCTCTTATCTCTGTCTGATCATCTTATCTCTACCTGACCATCTACCTGAAATACGATAATTACCCGGTAGTTTTACAGTGCCCAAACTAGGCTCTGAATAAAATTCTAGAGAAAAAATTCGTCATCTGCTAAAACAAAAGTTTTAGGTGAACTGCTTGCGAGACAAGAAGGGACCCTATTTGGAACCAGGTAGTCATATAATTGGTGCCATCTCAATCAGCTAGTATATGGCTCAACAACAAAATAATTGGTTTCGACACCTGATCATAATACCCCACTCATCTAATGGTTACAGGAATTTTGATAAATCTAGGCTTTTATAGGAGATAATTTAACATTTAAAAGTCTATAACGCTCTATGAGTTTTTCTTCAGAGTACAAGTCCGAGCAACACCGGGTATTTTTGCTAGTTAAAACAATAGTATAGACTGTGTTCGGGACACGTGAAAAACAAAGAAATTTCCAGAACAAATAATGTAGACGCTTGAACAACAAACCCACAGCAACTACAACAACAACAAAAATACAATTATCATTGACGTATCGACTGAATGCCTACCTCTGTGTCCAAACAAGATAAAATAATGATTAGACCTAAAAAAGCTTGCTCGACATAAAAAGAGCTAATTAGGCTTATAATTTATTTCCTGTCGAACAAATTATTTTTGAGTGGCCTCGGAGAACTTCGAATTAAGTTTTATTTTTCCACCCCGAAATTATAATAAAACTAGGGAATTTACATTGTTAGTGCACAAAGAGATCGGATGATATACATGTTGAGTCCAGATTTACATGAGATAATGATTCTAAAAGTGCGAAAGTCCACTGCCGAGTTCAAATACTAACAATGCGAGCACCAGAGAATAACAATTTAAAGCCAGACAGACACAAGACAATAACAATTGAAAGCCAGACAGACACGAGACAATAACAATTGAAAGCCAGACAGACACTAGACAATAACAATTGAAAACCAGACAGACACTAGACAATAACAATTGAAAACCAGACAGACACTAGACAATAACAATTGAAAGCCAGACAGACACTAGACAATAACAATTGAAAACCAGACAGACACTGGACAATAACAATTGAAAACCAGACAGACACAAGACAATAACAATTTAAAGCCAGACAGACACTAGACAATAACAAGTTAAAGCCAGACAGACACAAGACAATAACAATTGAAAGCAAGACAGACACTAGACAATAACAATTGAAAGCAAGACAGACACAAGACAATAACAATTGAAAGCAAGACAGACACCAGAGAATTACAATTTAATATCAGAAACATTAAAAACAATAAAATATTTTAAGACCTGGCAGATTCCAGACAAATAACTTTTTAAGATTTGGCAGACTCCAGACAATTAAAATGTTAAGACCTGGCAGACTCCAGACAATTAAAATGTTAAGACCTGGCAGACTCCAGACAAATAACTTTTTAAGATTTGGCAGACTCCAGACAATTAAAATGTTAAGACCTGGCAGACTCCAGACAATTAAAATGTTAAGACCTGGCAGACTCCAGACAATTAACATTTTAAGACTTGGCAGACTCCAGACAATTAAAATGTTAAGACCTGGCAGACTCCTGACCATTCAATTTTACAGTTACAGGACACTTAACATTCTGAGAGTGTAATCTGCCCCTCTTGGTCGAAGTAACTAAAATAGAACATGTGTACCATTAGTGCAGAAAATGTTTTATAGAACACGTGTACCATCAGTGCAGAAAATGTTGTATAGAACACGTGTAACATCAGTGCAGAAAACGTTGTATAGAACACGTCTACAATCAGTGCAGAAAATGTTGTATAGAAAACGTGCACCATCAGTGCAGAAAATGTTGTATAGAACACCTGTACCATCAGTGCAGAAAATGTTGTATAGAACACGTGTACCATCATTGCCGAAAATGTTGTATAGAACACGTGTACCATCAGTGCAGAAAATGTTGTATAGAACACGTGTACCATCAGTGCAGAAAATGTTGTATAGAACACGTGAACCATCAGTGCAGAACTTGTTGTATAGAACACGTGTACCATCAGTGCATAAAATGTTGTATAGAACACGTGTACCATCAGTGCAGTAAATGTTGTATAGAACACGTGTACCATCAGTGCAGTAATTGTTGTATAGAACACGTGTACCATCAGTGCAGTAAATGTTGTATAGAACACGTGTACCATCAGTGCAGTAAATGTTGTATAGAACACGTGTACCATCAGCGCAGAACATGTTGTATAGAACACGTGCACCATCAGTGCAGAACATGTTGTGACAATGTGTTTAAACCCCCCTCCCCGCCCCGAAACGTGTTTACCTTAAACATATCACCGTTGCGACAGCCACCACATACACACACACACCGAAGCTGTTGCCCTAAATGATGAGAGAGCTGCCTTTCTCCTTTTATGCTTATTATATGGGGGGGGGGGGGGTGTGGTGGTGTGATCTGAATTGTTTTCTAAATTGTTTTCTAAATTGTTTTCTAAATTGTTTTGTAAATAGTTTTCTAAATTGTTTTCTAAATTGTTTTCTAAATTGTTTTCTAAATTTTTTTCTAAATTGTTTTCTAAATTGTGTTCTAAATTGTGTTCTAAATTGTGTTCTAAGATACGTGTGTCAATATGTGTTCGAGAGAACTATGAACTTGTTGTCGCATGACATTTTTTTGTTTACTCACTTGACCTTTCTGAAAACGTTTTCTTCCATGGAAGAGATATTTGAAATACTTTAACCCCGTTACCCCAGAACTGCATGGACATATTGCTAGGATTTAAAAAAAAATAAAAATTGTTGGAAGTGTTCTCAATGAGTTAATGTTGTTTAATAAGTCAAGTATTACTGTAGCACAATAAATAGACTCTCCTTGCGACATGTGTTTCACGTGCACAGTAAATAGACTCCCCTTGCGACATGTGTTTCACATGCACAGTAAATAGACTCTCCTTGCGACATGTGTTTCACATGCACAGTAAATAGACTCTCCTTGCGACATGTGTTTCACATGCACAGTAAATAGACTCTCCTTGCGACATGTGTTTCACGTGCACAGTAAAGAGACATTACCTCAAAATAACCAGAAAGGCTCAGTCAATTGAACATGACGTCATTCACGACATATTCATCGACTGATCTATCATTCACGACATATTCATCGACTGATCTATCATTCACGACATATTCATCGACTGATCTATCATTCACGACATATTCGTCGACTGATCTATTTGATCTTTGGTTGAACGTTTCAATCGACACAGAGGTGTAGCTAAGTGGGGTGGGATGCATGGGGACAGATGTCCCTGGGCGCCCGACGACTTAGGGGCCCCAATATGTGCTATAATTTTGGTTATATTTTAATAAAGAAAATAATAAGTTTGAGAGTTGAAAAAAAGAAAGGGAGGCGCTTTAAGATGAATCTTGTCCCCCGGGGCGCCAAACACTCTAGCTACACCCCTTGTTGGGCTTTGACTGCATGTCTTAATCTGACAAAATTGCTGTATTTCTAGCTGTTTGAAAGTATATATATATATATATATATATATATATAATTATTGTTGTTCGTTCATCAAGATCGACTAGGACCATCTAGTAATCCGTTGAGGGGAGGGTGTGGGTGGGTCACGCTGAGTTCTTAGGTGGCTTGCTAGTCCGATCAGTGCTCGGAATCGTCTCTCGCAACACGGGCAGGGGATAGTTGCTGTAGTCGGTGATCTAATGTTGCTTTTTCGGGCTAAATAAGTCATAAGAGACAATCAGAAAGATGACAGCAGTTAATTTCTCTTCATTATTCAGGACGAGCTTATTCGAGCCAAAATTATTTCCCAGTCTTTTGATAGAATTTTTAAAAAAAAATGGATTCGTTTACTAGAAATCTTGTCAACATTAAAAAGAAATACATTGTTGTTTGTGTTTTATTTTGTACAACTCAATAAAAACGCATATTGTTTTTCGTTAACATTTCGCTGAATTCTAAGTTGTTATGCACTTTCAGAAACTTTGGAAATTTCATTAAACTCGACACTTAAACTCCTAGACTGTGCGTTAGATACTTGTAAATTATATGGTAACTTTGGGTGTTAGATCTGAACAAATTCCTCTCTCAGGTCTCTTCTACAAGCGACCCCCCACCACCACCACCACCCCCACCCCACCACCCCTTACCACCACCACCCCCCACCACTACCACCCCCACCACAGTCCAACCCACACACATTTTTTGTGTATGATTTGTTGTTTTGTTTTATTTCAATGATGTTTTCAGGGGGGAGATATTCAATCGAAGCATTCATTTTGATTGTTTTGTGTTCTTAATGATGCTGTCCCGTATCCCCTTCTTGAAATGTCCGTGATCACATGTCACGTGATCTAAACTACCCAATACAGAGTTCATTTACGTGAGGGACAACATCAATAGACGGCCTATTGTGGATCACTTGGTAGTCTGTATTTCGTCTGTATTTGATCTGTCTTTGGTCTGAATTTGGTCTGTATTTGGTCTGTATTGTGTCTGTATTTCGTCTGTATTTGATCTGTCTTTGGTCTGTATTTGGTCTGTATTTGATCTGTCTTTGGTCTGTATTTGATCTGTATTTGATCTTTATTTGGTCTGTATTTGGTCTGTATTTAGTCTGTATTTGGTCTGTATTTGGTCTGTATTTAGTCTATAGTTAGTCCGTATTTGGTCTGTATTTAGTCTGTGTTTAGTTTGTATTTGGGTCTGTATTTAGTCTGTATTTAGTTTGTATTAGAGTGTATTTGGTCTGTATTTGGTCTGTATTTGATCTGTCTTGGTCTGTCTTGGTCTGTATTTGGTCTGTATTTGATCTGTATTTGATCTGTATTTGGTCTGTATTTGGTCTGTATTTATTCTGTATTTAGTCTGTATTTGGTCCGTATTCAGTCCGTCTTAAGTCTGTCTTAAGTCTGTATTTAGTCTGTATTTAGTCTGCATTTAGTCTGTATTTGGTCTGTATTTATTATGTTTTAGTCTTATTTAGTCTGTATTTAGTCTGAATTAAGTCTTTATTTAGTCTGCATTTAGTCTGTATTTGGTCTGTTGTTAGTCTGTATTTAGTCTGTATTTAGTGGGAATAAACTTGTTTTATTGATCCCCCCCCTCCCAAGGAAGAAAAAAACAACAACAACGATTCTTCAATTTTCTTGAGACGCCCTCAGAGTCGGAATCGGCGCCCTGATGACACTCTTCTCTGGACATTGTATAAATTGATCAAGTGACCAACACGGCCCTGACCTATCGGGGGGGGGGGGGGGGGGGAGACCATGTGATAGAGGTGGACCCGAGGCATTGATTTTCCCCTCCAGAGAGGTATTGAGGAATCGTTCCGATGGGACGAGGACAGCTCGAGTTGCCGGCGTTGTCGTTAAAAGAAAGCCGTGCGACGAAAATCTGGCCAAGTTGTTAACTTCATCAAGTATTAACCACGAGGCCAGGTGTGGTATTAATCGGGCACCTATCAGCACCTCGTGCCGTTCGAGGTAGCGGATTAACGTGACTGTGATCGATATCTGATTTTATTTTTGCAAAGATTTACTTCATTACTAGCGAAAGTGTCGGGGTGGGGGGGGGGGGGGGGTGCGTAAGTCCTATTTGTATCTTCATCAAATATAAATGTTTGTGATAGTTCTAGAAATTAAAATATTCGGTACGTTTCCGATGCACGCTGTAGGACCCTAGTTCCCGATACACGCTGCAGGTCCGTGGTTCCCGATGCATGCTTTAGGTCCATGGTTCCTGATGCACGCTGTAGGTCCATGGTTCCCGGTGCACGCTGTAGGTCCCTGGTTCCCGATGGATGATGTAGGTCCCTGGTTCCCGATGGACGATGTAGGTCCCTGGTTCCCGATGGACGCTGTAGGTCCCTGGTTCCGGATGCATCCTTTAGGTCCATGGTTCCCGATGCACAATGTGGGTCCCTGGTTCCCGATGCACGCTGTAAGTCCCTGGTTCCCGATGCACGCTGTAGGTCCCTGGTTCACGATGCACGCTGTAGGTCCCTGGTTCACGATGCACGCTGCAGGTCCCTGGTTCCCGATGCACGCTGTATGCCCCTTGTTCCAGAACATACAGCTTTTAATCCCATTAGGCTTGTGAACAGAAAGTGGAGTGTAAAAAAGGGGGGGGGTACATTTGTCGACTGAAATAGAAAACTTAAAAAGTTCGATGATTTAAAATAATATTTTATTGTAATCTTTTTATTTTCATAAAGTTTGAGCAGTTTTTACAATTCTCATTTATCTTCAATGACTTTTCAGTTGCCATGTTTCTTTTTTTTCTTTCTATTACCTTTGAGATCGACTCGCATTTTTTCTTTATATTACCTTTGAGATCGACTCGCATTTTTTCTTTCTATTACCTTTGAGATCACCTCACACTTTTTTTTATTTCTATTACCTTTAAGATTTCCTCTCATTTTTGTTCATTCTATTACCTTTGAGATTCCCTAGCATTTTTTTTATTTTTATTACCTTTGAGATACCTTCTATTTTTTTTCCTTCCCTTACCTTTGAGATGCCCTCTAATTTTTTTCCTTCTATTACCTTTGAGACCCACCACGATATATTTTTTTTAAGCCAGGAGAGACAACGTAGCATCTGTGTGATGTATGCTTCACAACGTAGCATCTGTGTGATGTATGCTTCACAACGTATCATCTGTGTGATGTATGCTTCACAACGTATCATATGTGTGATGAATGCTTCACAACGTAGCATCTGTGTGATGTATGCTTCACAGCGTAGCATCTGTGTGATGTATCCTTCACAACGTAGCATCTGTGTGATGTATGCTTCACAACGTAGTATCTGTGTGATGTATCCTTCACAACGTAGCATCTGTGTGATGTATGCTTCACAACGTAGTATCTGTGTGATGTATGCTCCACAAAGTATCATCTGTGTGATGTATGCTTCACAACGTAGCATCTGTGTGATGTATGCTTCACAACGTAGCATATGTGTGATGTATGCTTCACAACGTACATTATGCATATAAGAGGTGGCCAGTTCTGACATTTCATAAGAGGTGGCCAGTTCTGACATTTCATAAGAGGTAACCAGTTCTGACATTTCATAAGAGGTGGCCAGTTCTGATATTTCATAAGAGGTGGCCAGTTCTGACATTTCATAAGAGGTGGCCACTTCTGACATTGCATAAGAGGTGGCCAGTTCTGACATTTCATAAGAGGTGGCCAGTTCTGACATTTCATAAGAGGTGGCCAGTTCTGACATTTCATAAGAGGTGGTCAGTTCTGAAATTTCATAAGAGGTGGCCAGTTCTGACATTTCATAAGAGGTGGCCAGTTCTGACATTTCATAAGAGGTGGCCAGTTCTGACATTTCATAAGAGGTGGTCAGTTCTGAAATTTCATAAGAGGTGGCCAGTTCTGACATTTCATAAGAGGTGGCCAGTTCTGACATTTCATAAGAAGTGGCCAGTTCTGGCATTTTAATTTCGGGTGTCATATTTGTTTATTTGAACGGGGAAAGGGGGGGGGGCGGCATATTCAGTTTACAGCTGAGTTATTTATAAGCGTTGGGAAGGCCTCCCGCTTATCTTAGATTTCTAAACATAATTATCTCACGCTTATCCGTATGTCACATCCTTATGTGCTGGGGCGTCAAAATAACATAATTTGAAAGGGAATACGTACTGAATTGTGTAAACGATGTTTAAAGTTTAAATTTCGTCTTTAAGCGATAACTGTTTTACTTTACCTACCAGTTCTCTAAACGCTTAACATTTGTTATGGATATAACATTTATAAGGCAAACTCCAATAGAAAAAAAAAAATAAATGACGCCTTATGAACGAGGCACGATATTTTAGCACTGTGTCAATGTAGTCCCAGGCAAAGCCGGGTATATCGGCTTGTATAAATACACTTATATTAACTCTTTTGATTGTATTTAAGCCGTGAGAGAACTCAAGTTGTTGCTACAATTAAAAAAAAAACAAAAAAAAAAGTATCCATTTATCGATTAGAATTAAATTCTTTACTACAATGCTTTACTTTAATAACGCAGATCACTTGGGTTTGTTTCAAACAATTTTTCTCGCATCTTGGCATGTTTATCCGGCGAGTGAAAAAAAAAAAGACAACGGTCATGCTTGGAGAAAAATGTATTAGCCTTGACACAAACAGACTTATGTGTTCGATCGGGGCCTGCAACAACACGGCCTCCGTCCCGTACAAACTATTAGTCTTCTACTCTCGTCGCATCCCATGCGTCTCTTGCCGAGGCTCGGGCGTGTTATTTTAGTCTCCCCCGTTCCAACCTTGCAATATTCCGGTCTTTGGTCAATCCGGCTCGCGCGCGGACTAATTTAAAAAGGAAAGGTCAAACCGCTTGACGGACATCCCCCGAACACTGAAATGATTTTTCTTGAGACAAGGTGAGAAATGCCAAAACCCTTCAGATCGATGCTCAAAAAAGTTCGATATCCAGTAACTGCTGAGGTCAGACGTAAAAAGAAAAATATGTTCAGAACAGTCACGCAGTAATGTCGTAGTCCAATCAACTTACAAATGAACTATTATACTTTTTACACCAAGATAAGCTCAAGTAAAAATTTCTTCAAAATGTATGCACTGTGTTAAGTTCTCTTATTAGAGAATATACTTTCATATCGATCATGGTGTATTATCTTCAGCAAAAATTGCAAAATAGACACTCACGGTGAATATGAAGTACAATATGAAGTACTATGTTAAGTTATACTAAGAAGTGTTGACTCTGACATTAAACATGGTGTAATCTCTTGAAGTCCAAGAAAGGATATATTCTAACAGTGAGTCCTGATGATGGCGGCCTACTGGGTTAAGTCCAGGTACAAGGTAGGCTCCCACATGGAACATGAAGCTTTAAGTCAGATGTAGAAGATATGTTCTCACCTCGAACATGATGTTCTTTGTTAAGTTCTACTTGAAGGATAGACTCTCACAGTGAACATGATGCTCTACAAAAGGTCAAAGTACACGATAGACCTTCGCACTTCACACAATGTACTACAAAAAGTCAAACGACACGAAAGACCTTCGCACTTGACACGATGTACTACAAAAAGTCAAAGTACAAGACATACTCTCTAACAGAACATGACGTGCTACGTAAAGCTCTACCAGAAGTATAGGTCCAGGACTAGAAGTTGGAAATAATCTCATTGAATTAACATCGGGGAAAAGATGGCCGTGGTCGTTTTGTACATCACAGGGGAAAACTGTTCTCATTTCAGTTATGTTAGTTGACCGTCTCAGCAAAGGTCAAATGTGAAATGTTATCGTTTGATTGGCTAAACGATCGTGACGTGTGTAGCAGCCGGAAACACGTAAAGAAGTCAATTTTTGCTTAAAATACGTTTAGACTCTACTGGTCACTTCTTAACAGCTGTATTCGTTTGAAAAAAAATGCACAGACCCTGTCTTTGCTATTATGGCACAGAATTTATTTATAGGGGGTGATCTTAAATGTGGCATTGTAACTATGTTGAGACCTTGCAATTTTTAAAATAAAATGTATATCGGCTCTAGAGACCGACCGAATTTCGGCTTCAGTTTTGGCGCCGAAATTTGCCATTTAATCACTTTTGGCCTAGTTGTGGTTTTGGCCGAAACTTTCAGTTTAATTTCGGTTTCGGCCGAACGTGATTGAAACTGACTGAGATTTTCGGTCATCTTCCAGAAGTCAGACTGTCTGTCTGTAGGTCAGCAATCCTATATTCATTATTATTGCTCGACGTCCTGCTGTCATCGTATGTTATATGACTAATAAGTAGGTCATCATGCAGCTGTGAGCAGTGTCTTTTATTTCCAAAAAATAAATTTCAATTAGGCCTGGTCAAATTTAAATAGTTTTGTTGAAAAAAACTAATGGAATGGTAATATTTATACTCTTATTTCTTTTAATTAAAAAAAATAATTAATTAATAAATTAAACGTAGCCTTTTTTAATAGATTAATTTCTTGAATTTCATCGTTATCGGGCTGATAAACCATGTTATTGACATAATAACCAATTTAGATGTCTTTTGCGATTCTCCGCCGAGACCCGCGAGAACAACAGTTTTAAGGGGATACCGTAAAAAAAAAAAAAAAAATTCCCCCACCAATGCGGGTGAGGGAGGTTGGTCACCGAACGAAATAATTACGTCATAAGCAGGGAAAGACTAATTTGGTGGTATTAGGCTAAATATTAATACAGCGATATTAGAGAAAAAAAAAGAGATTTTGATGATTTTGATGTACAATGAGGGGGAGGGTTACCGGAAATTTGATCGAAAGAAATTTCGTCGACGGGAAATTGATCGACGGTAATTTGATCGAACGGAATTTTGGTAGAATCTTTTTTTCAGTTCAGACGTTATAATTTTCGTCAAATTTCTTTTTAAACGCACTATATTATATAGTAAAACAAAATAATGCGTTCAAAAAGAAATTTGACGCAAAATTTTAACGTATATTTAAAAAACCATTCGACCAAATTTCCGTTCGATCAAATTTCCGTCGATCAATTTTCCGTCGACGAAATTTATTTCGATTAAATTTCCGGATACGGAGGGGGAGAGAGTGATGATTATTTGAGGGGGAAATTTAACAAACATAATCGTGAACTTCAAAAACTGAGCGAGAGGGCTGAAAGGGATCTTGGAGAAAGGGAAAGAGAGAGGCAAAGAGAGAAGCGAAGAGAGAGGGAAAGAGAGAGGGAAAGAGAGAGGGAAAGAGAAGGAAAGAGAGAGGTGAAGAGAGAGAGAGGAAGAGAGAGGAGAATAGAACAAGAGAAACAGAATAGACTAGACTAGGTGTAAATATGAAAAGTGAAACTCTTATAAGGTCAGTGCAGTGGCAAACCACAGCGGTGCCCTAGGTAAGGCCTAAATTTAGTCGTACTCCCCAGTGGCGTAGCGAGCTTAACTCGCGCCCTGGGAACAATACCTTTTTAGCGCCCCCCAATACCTTTTTAGCACCCCCCATTCGAAAACCATACAATATTATAGTAAAATTTATCATTTGGCGCCCCTTTGTGAGTAGCGCCCGGGGCATAATGCCTCCTTTGCCCACCCCTCACTACGCCACTGGTACTCCCCCCCTTCGGCTAAAAAAAGAGTGCACATTCATACTGATAATTTGCATGACAAATGACAACTTTCGCCACTTGGAAGATAGTGTTGGGTGTTGAACACCGCCACGAATAAGTCACACAATATAAAGCGAGTACGCATTATTTTGAGAGCACAGCCCACATTCGAAATGAAATAATGCAAGGCGATGGGGGTCACCCTATGTTTGCAGGTTGTTTTTTTTTTTTTCTTTTAACCAGTGAGCTAAATACAAACCATACCAAAGATTTTGTTTAAATCTTTGTCGCCAATAATAAGCCGGTTTGGTGGCTCTCTTCTCGTGGGGGGAAAAAACAACAAACAATTGTTGGACAGTCTCGTAATTAAAAGCAAAATTGTAACACGATACAAGCCAGGTGGCGTCATGATTCATTTCAAAACGAGGTCTTAGGGGGGGGGGGGAAGGATTTCCTAGTTTAAATTTTGTATTGTTTGAAACGTCAAGGAAGATGACATGTCTATATTTTTATTTTAGCCTATATAACGTCATACATTGTGCTTAATTAGTAGCGTTTAATTTTAATTAATAGTATACCATTTGTGATTGTTTATTGCTATGTAAAGAATGAGTGCAATTACTGATTGTAGTTCGATGTTGAATGATAGTAATTGAGGAATGAGTACATTTATTGATTGTACATCGATGTTGAATTAAATTTGAAATTGAATGATCGGACCAATTTCTTAAAGCAATGTTGCCCATTCATTAACTTCATTGGTCCATTAAAGTTTGCCCCCCTTACCCAGTCCACACTTTTTATTGCCTCCCCCCCCCCCACACTCACAGAATAACACAAGCAATTTACACCGAACATACTTCAGGCAGGGGCGTATTAGAAGGGAGCGGTTAATTTATAGCAATGAAATGTGGAAGTTTAAAATTTTAAATAACACATGATGACAGTTTTTTTTTAAAAAATGTAACTGTCTCGCACTATGACCCAAAGCATCTGAGGTATCTGGGAGTCATCTATGACGGACGAATCTGTCATCTGTGACTTATACATGTAGCGCAAAAACATCTTGTACGGCCATTCCAGTACTATCCTGTTTTGACGTATGTAAAAATGTTGACTTCATAGACGGGAATTTTCTTTCACGTCGTCTCTGTTTAATCTCTGTAATGATCATTGCAATGTACCCTGAATCAGTTGGCCTCTTGGATAACCACCATGAGCCCCCCAGCCTAAGCTCGCTTAGTATGAACCGTTGATAACTATAGAAGTTGTATTTATTACAGAAATACTGGCATCTATCAATGGTGTGCCCATGGCCCCAAAAAGACTTTAATCTGTCCGTGCATCTTGGCGAGAAAGTTATATCCATCAATTTTTATGATAATTTTCACATCTCATTATTTTTTTTTTGCAGTGGTAAGACCTAAAGAGGTCATGGCTGAAGAGGTCGTGTCATAAGAGGTCATGGCTAAAGGAGACATGGCATAAGATGTCATGGCTCAAGAGGTCACGCCCAAAGAGGTCACGTCCAAAGAGATCACGTCCAAAGAGGTCACGTCCAAAGAGGTCATGGCACGACACCACATTTAAAAAGTTGGCATCACAATAAAAACCGTAAAACGAATACGTTTTCTTTCATAGCAGCCCATCTTTAAGTCCATTATCGAGCCACGTCTGTCTTCTTACACGCCAGTTATGTTTTTATGCAGTCTTCATGGGAATTTCACACCAAAAACACAATTAGCTCTAATGGGCGTAAATAGTAAGATACCTGTTTACCCCCTGGGTTAGGGTCAAAATAGTATTCAGCTCTTTAAATAAAAACGTAGGTTCAAGAACCAAAAGACATTTTGTTCAATTAGCCGGGGGAGCGAGGAGTGTGGGCTGGTTTGCAATGAAAATACAAGTTGTAGCCTCAAAAAGGAAAAAAAATATTCTCGTCGGTTCATTGAGATCGAGACCGCAAATACAAATCACCGTTATTGTTATTAGTTTACGACGTTAATACACAAAAATTACGGTAATTTTTATCTGAAAACACCCAAATTATTATTTTTTTAAATTAAAAAGAAACAAAGTAAACGAAAAAATACCGAAGTAGGCTCGTCGTAGTGCCGTAGTCTTTACGCCTAAAAACGTAGTTACCACGGCGAAAGTGTATGGGGGTAAACAGGTCTGTAATAAGGAACATCGGCGACACGTGAATCTTTTGGTTTGTTTCAAATACAAGACAAAATCGTCTATTAGTTATTTTTTTCCTCCTTTGAAATTTGTTCGGAACGACAGGAGAGCGATTGCACTAAACAATGTTTCCCAGTAGTTCTGACCAAGTCTTTAGTAGTCATTAGCGAAAGATTTAATTTTGAGTTGAATCTTATTGTTTTTCCCCTTCCATTTTGCTATCACTCGTCCTGTCTTTTCGCTTCGAGCCTAAACATATCTTGTTCCTCTATTGTATTTACTTTTGCAACCCCCCAAAAAATGATATTCTTTTTGATACACTAGGATGAAAAACAAATGCTGTATCTAATTTTTTTTAAAAATAAGTAATCAGTTTCATCCGGGGCCCTCCACCCAATCGCTGCTGGAAAGACGTCAAATCGCTGCGGACAAGACGTCAAATCGCTGCGGACAAGACGTCAAATCGCTGCTGGAAAGACGTCAAATCGCTGCGGACAAGACGTCAAATCGCTGCTGGCAAGACGTCAAATCGCTGCGGACAAGACGTCAAATCGTTGCTGGCAAGACGTCAAATCGCTGCTGGCAGACGTCAAATCTCTTCCGACTGGACGTCAAATCTCTGCTGGCAAGAGGTCAAATCCCTGCCGGCAAAACGTCACATCCCTGCTGGCAAGACGTCGAATCCCTGCTGGCAAGACGTCGAATCCCTGCTGGCAAGACGTCAAATCGCTGCTGCCAAGACGTTAAATCGCTGCTGGCAAGACGTCAAATCCCTGCTGGCAAGACGTGAATGATTTTGTAGTCGATCTTACATTTCCTTTCACTAAACAGAAAAAGTTGAATTTTTTATTGGTGTATACCGATTTGTATGCCATGTGATACAATAGTTTGATTCATTTCATGATATACATGTTCTATATAATTATCGGTGAAAGGTTAAACCTGATTACTATAATATTAAATTAAACAACCCCTAAAAAAAAGGTTTTCCTCATAAATCCTTTATAAAATGTTTATATAGAGCAATTAAGGGGTGGGACTGAAAATTTGATTCTAATGTGTTGTCATCGACATCGAATCTATGTGCCAAGTCTCAGCTCGATGGGTTGACTGGAAGTGGGTCAGTTGGCCGTCCGAAGATTTTTGCAAGCCACGAACAAAAGAGAATCTAATATAAAGGATTTTTAAAAAAATATGTGCAACTTTAGGTATCTTTCATCGGTCGAGCGGTACCATCAAACATGGCGGACAACGGCTAGTGACTAATAGTGGGTCTTTTGGGATGAGTGATATCGTATATTTGAACACAATACAGATGATGTCATAAGATGAAGTACTAGCACTAGAATGACGTGGCAAGTACTTCTTCGTCCGTGGAAGTAAAGTGTCTTTCCTAAGAGTCAGCCGTGGCGGTGTCAGCAGGTGGTAAAGTAGGTGTGCGAAATTTGGAGATGTGTAGAGGTCAAACAGGTGCGACGCTAAGGTGTTGTGTGGCTAGGAGAGAGGGTCTGATACCTTTGATACCTTTGATAACTTTGATAACTTTGATACTTTTGATAACTTTGATAACTTTGATACTTTTGATACTTTTGATAACTTTGATACTTTTGATAACTTTGATACTTTTGATACCTTTGATAACTTTGATACTTTTGATACCTTTGATAACTTTGATACCTTTGATAACTTTGATACTTTTGATACTTTTGATAACTTTGATACTTTTGATAACTTTGATACTTTTGATACCTTTGATAACTTTGATACTTTTGATAACTTTGATACTTTTGATACTTTTGATAACTTTGATACTTTTGATAACTTTGATACTTTTGATACTTTTGATAACTTTGATACTTTTGATAACTTTGATACTTTTGATAACTTTGATACTTTTGATAACTTTGATTCCTTTGATACCTTTGATATCTTTGATAACTTTGCTTTGATAATTTTTATACCTTTGATACCTTTGATATCTTTGATAACTTTGCTTTGATAATTTTTATACCTTTGATACCCTTGATAACTGTATACCATTGATAACTTTGATAACTTTGAGACCTCTGATAACTTTGATACCTGTCATACAGATGGTCTTGTATTTGAACAGGAACATGGCGTGTATTATTCTATTACTCTCCGGTTAACTTATTAAAAAAATATATATTTTTAAAATTTTATTATGATTTTAATCAATATTTCTGAAACAGTCCATCATCATTTTATTTTGTTTTAACTTCAGGATCTCAAAATTGTGTTGGCCACCTCCGTGAACTGGGTTTGTATCAAGACGCAGCGATAATTTCACATTCCATTAGTTCACTCCACCACCATCTTGTCTCTGTTACACACACAACCAGGATTTCCCACGTGCACTGGTCCCAAACCCGTCCTCTTGTCTCTTTTCATTTTGATTCGGACTGCCTTGCTGAGGATTATTCGGACATTGCGCATGGCCCACACACACCACGAGACCTCCCGCCCAAACCACCCACCTCTCTTTCCTTCTCTTCCTCCCTGTACTTTATTTGATTGTGGTATTGCGAAGGCATTATGTGGGATACTCTCTAAATCTGGCCCGGTCCTGCTCGGTGTGGCATTTCCAGATGCAGTCCGTGACGTCAGACATTTAATTTAATATACAGCTCCGCATCCAAGTGCGGTTTGTAGTTATGGTCTCTGTACGATCGATTGGGGGGGGGGGGGCAGTGCCAGCCAGCTGGTCAAATGTTGGTGTCAGCGATGACATCATTTTGGGGTAGATTTATTACGAACAATGTTTACCAACAAAACTACATGTGCACTTGTTATATTCGCGATAACCTAAACATATATATCTTTTGTTTCGTATCGGGAAATTTGATCGAAATAAATTTCGTCGACGGAAAATTGATCGACGGAAATTTGATCGAACGGAAATTTGGTCGAATCGTTTTTTTAGTTTATACGTTAAAATTTTGCGTCAAATTTCTTTTTGAACGCATTATTTTGTTTTACTATATAGTATAGTGCGTTCAAAAATAAATTTGACGAAAATGTTGACGTCTGAACTGAAAAAAAGATTCGACCAAATTTCCGTTCGATCAAATTACCGTCGATCAATTTTCCTTCGATCAAATTTCTTTCGATCAAATTTCCGGTAACCCTTTTGTTTATAAGTATGCATTTTTTTTTTAAAGTTACGAACGACTCTAAGGGAGAAAAATGAGTATATAATGTGTCCTGAGAAAATTGTATTCTCATTCTTAATGTCCTACCAGTGCGCTTTCTTCATTGCGAGGCCCTGCTCTCATGAATATATCATGTCATGCTTATCATTATAATTTAACGAACACCTTCAAGTTAAAATGATGGACGAGTAAAATTACCCCAGCCCCTTCCCCCACGCCAAAAAAAAATAATTCAAAATATATTATTGTGTTCATTTAAAAAAAAAAAAAAAAAGTTTTATTGTTGTTCTAAGGCCGTAATGGAAGGATCTTAGTTTTTAAAGAGCCAACACTTTGGTGAGTCGAATCATGTCGCAGCGCCTACCCCATGTTTTCATATCTCCCATCACCTACCAAATGTTCAATTTTCCATCAGCTAGCAAATGTTCATATTTCCAATTAGCTATCAAATGTTCATAATTCCTATCAATTACCAAATGTTCATATTTAACATCACCAACCAAATGGGTATATAACCCATTACTTACCAAATGTTCAGGTTTCACATCACGCAGCAAATGTTCATATTTTCTATCATCTATCTAACACAAGTTCTATGCAGTATTTTCTACCATATCGTATTTCGTACACAAATTCTAACCTAGTCTTGATATTCTCACTTGTTCTCTCTGCCCCCCTTCTCTCTCTCTCTCTCTCTCTTTCCCTCTATATCTACCTCTTTCTCTCCTTCATACACATATCTATTTCAATCACAACCATTATTGTCTATCTCAATTCTCTATCTATCTCTCTCTCTCACATACACTCTCTCTCACTCTCTCTCTCTCACACTCTCTTTCTCTCTCTCTCTCACTCTCTCTCACTCTCTCTCTCCCTCACTCTCTCTCTCTCTTTCTCTCACACTCTATCTCGCGTGCTCCATCTTTCTCTCCATCATACATACATATCTATCTGAATCACTCCCAACAGTCTCTCTCTCACTCTCTCACTCTCTATCTATCTCGCCTGCTCCATCTTTCTCTCCATCATACACACATACATATCTGAATCACTCCCAACAGTCTCTCTCTCTCTCTCTCTCTCTAACTTATCCCAGGTCACAACCAAACATTGTCTCTGTTCGGGTGTTAAGGACATTTCTAATTCCCGCCCCTGGGGCATTTGGTGTCATTAGTTTCATTAAAATACCAGAGGTCAGTTGTAGATCAAGTGTCCAATTGGATTAGCCACACTTCCTCAAACATAGATCCTATCCTAAATCAAGCGGAGTAAGTTTTTTTTTTTTTTTTTTCATTTGCCCCCCACCCCTTTCTTTTTTCACCACCATTTAAAAAATAATATAAAATTTTGTTTAAAAAAATTATTGCACTAACAGCTTTAACACAAAAAATGAGTATATTTCTTTACAAGACACTTTCATATTTTACACTGTCACAGTTATGTTCTTTAATCTATTTGCTTGTGTTCTATTCACCAAAGTTTAAAAAAAATTTTCCATTCACATGAGGATTTGCAACGTTTCATTCGCTAATCTTGGCTCGCTTTTCAAATGACAGGGTCATTAAATGTATACGACTCAATACGATAAGGTATATTAATATTTTGATTGATGTTATCGTGTTCTGTAATGTCTTAGATCAATTATTTTCTATACGAGTTGCGACACATTTCTAACCCCCCCCCCCCCCCCCCCAATGAAAACAAAAACAGTTGTTACAAAATGTCTCCAGCAATTGTTAAAAGGTTTCCCACAATAAATTGCTGCAAAATCTCCCCATCAGGTTGTTACAAAATAAATGCACCTAACTAAACGTTACCGAATAAATAAATACAAATAAACAATTTGTTACAAAATAAATGCGCCTAACTATATGTTACCGAATAAATAAATACAAATAAACAATTTGTTACAAAATAAATGCGCCTAACTAAATGTTACCGAATAAATCAATACAAATAAACAATTTGTTACAAAATAAATGTGCCTAGCGACTTGCTACGAATTGTCCCCAAAGCCATTATTACTGAAACATTGTATCTAATATTTTGAGAAATTTCCCTAAATTGTTCTACTGTCTATAAAACACGATCAACTGTTTCATTTTGTTTAAAAGGACATCGGTTTTCAAGTCTTGCAACGATGCGCTAATATTTTGTGTAACGGTGCACTGATCTTGTGTAGTGGTTACACCAATCTGTTGTGTAACGGTGCACTGATCTTGTGTAGTGGTTACACCAATCTGTTGTTTAACGGCGCACTAATCTGTTTTGTAGCGGTTGCACTAATATGTTGTGTAGTGGTGCACTAATCTGTCGTTTATCGGCGCACTAATCTCTTGTGTAACGGCGCACTAATCTCTTGTTTAAGGGTGCACTGATCTGGCGTGTATCGGCGCACTGATGTCTTGAAACTTTTTCAAAAGGCGGCCGCCCTCGTTCTGTCATAGAACCCAGTCTCTTATCTCACTCGCCTAATCCACCGGTGTCCCAAACATTGCAGTTTGACTGAGATAAAACGTGAGAGAAACAGGACACGCCGCGCATACGGGCCCTTGAATGAGTAGCCTGTCACCCCCCCCTCCCCCCCCCCCCCCCCCCGTCTTTGATTGCGTCTTAGAAATAAGCATGGATCTCTGTGCAAAGGATACCTCGCTGCCGGGCCGCTCACGATCGGTTGATACCGGATTGATGGGTCCGCACGGTAACTAGGTAAATAAATAACCAATAATTAATCGGTTGATTGGGGTTTCGATGATCCTCTAACGACGGCGCACGACGCTGGTGAGTTATCAGCTAACCCCCACGAGAATAAACAAAGGCCAGATAACCTTTCACATTCATGAATATTTCACGTGTTGCTTAAAATTAGAGCTGACAATGTTTTTGAGAATGTTCACATCAAGTAACTTAGGGTTTTTTTTTGGTTGTTTTTTGGTGTGTTTTATTTCTTAATCTTAACTTACTCGCGACACATTCCAGGATAAGTATTCGTAACAATAAAGCGGTTCAGGTTTGGGAAACAGTTTTAGCTTAAAAAAATGTGCCTAGAAGAGGAAAACGGTATCCTGTGAGGACGTACGTAGAGCGAAGAAAACCCCGAAATATATATATGGACTCACGAAGAAGATCAAGTTATAGGTTAAAGCCATATGACTGCATATGATGACTACATTATATTCCTCTGTTGAATACAACATATAGGACTGAATTCGATGACCACATGTTCCCCTGTTGTATGCAACATTCTCATCCACCACTTCGCCTGAGACAAAAGATCAGTTTCGACGCGGCGGCACTACAAAAAAAAAAAAACACAGCTGGCACACGCTGGACGCCAGTCGCTGACAACATTTTTTCACAATCTTTTTCCTAAGGGTTGGTTCACACGATCAAATTTTCCTTCAAGCATTTGATGCATTTCGTGTATGAAGCCTTGTCACAACTTTCAAATAACTATTTGATCAAAGTCCCCCCAAAAAAGAAACCACGCACAAAATAGTGCGTTCATACAACAATTTGACGCGAAATCTGATCGTGTGAATTGACGCTTAGTATCACGCATCTTTGATTAAAATATCACAATCAGGCGTTCGCAACTAGCTGGGATATCTGTTGTTGATTGGGTCTACCACTTACTGATTCTCCCTGTGTAGTTGCAAATGTGTGTCTTGGTGTTTTCCCTCAGTGATGGTAGTTATCTTTCACCGCCCCAATATTTTTAATATAAACCCCCAGCGCCCTTCTTTCGAGAAACCCTTGTATTTCACAGATGTTGGATATTGTTATATATTCAGTGGCGTAGTGAGGGGGGGGGGGCAAGGGGGCATCATGCCCCGGGCGCTACTCACAAAGGGGCGCCAAATGGTATATTTTACTATAATATTGTATGGTTTTCGAATAGGGGGGGCGCTAAAAAGGTATTGGGGGGCGCTAAAAAGGTATTGTGCCCCGGGCGCGAGTTAAGCTCGCTACGCCACTGTATATATTGCACATTTTTTCATATATTGTTAGTTAATACTGTGAGTTAAATGTAAGCGATGGCTTGCCGCTACTAATTGAGTAATTATTTGACGAACTTCTTTTTAGTGTTCGTTCACATGATAAGGAGGTTGTGCAAACATACTAAAATAAATTGCATGCCATCGAAATTTGATCAAATAATAATTTGAAAGTTGTGACAAGGCTTCATACACAAATTGCATCAAATGCTTGAAGTAAAATTTGATCGTATGAACCGACCCTTAAGAAGGAACAATGTCCACATGAATAATATACACATCACTTTATTACATATACTAATTAAGTCAAATAACAACTATAGTTGCAATTCAGAGAATATATATAGACACACGTTCGATATTACTCCATCTAATATTAATTCAATATTCCATTAGAAAATTCAATATGTCCTCTCACATTCAAGATATTTCGTCCACTCCCGCTCTACTTTTAAAAAAAACATGAATTCTTCTTCCGATAAAAAAAATAGTTCTCTTTTTTCGTGTTATTCATTCTTCATATCATATCACTACACCATTGTGCCGTGAGAATAAATATTAGAGTCGTGTGAAAAATCTGTGTCATTTGCATGATTAACACGGTCTGTTACAGATATGAAGCCAAATTTTTCAAAGATGCCACATTCCAATTGAAAGAGTCCGTACGTTTGGTCTGTAAAAAGATACGTCTTTAAAGAACAGTCTGTGGCTCATTATTTATTTTATTTTCAAAGTCCACGTGACCTGTTACCTATACCTACTGTACAATTTGGGTGAATTTTTTTAGTTTTTTTTTTTTAAACAAGTGGTCCAGGTGGTCCTAAAAATATGGACCATCCCTAAGAAAACCCCCATATGCACCATCATTGAACCCCCATCCCGGCCCCACGCACCCAATAAGCATACAGGCCCTTACTGTATGTCATTTTTATCTTGAGTTGAGACCAGTTCTGGATTTACGTAATACGCTAAATAAGTTACAGCTTAGGGCCTCACAATCTGCCAGCTATATATTTTTAATTTTTTTTTTCCACCTTATGTAACGGTAGGGGGCCTCTGGACTTTGTATAGCTTAGGGTCTCAGCAGGTCTAACTTCGGCCCTGATTGGAACTTGCCACACTGAAACAGTGTCTTTTCAAATGAGAGGAATCGTTTGTTTTGTGTTCAGTATCGTAAAGGGCCACAAAACTCACAAAATGTGAGATCCACTGTAAAGACCGATGCTGCATTCACCTCCACCGAGGGCGGAACTCGGTAGGGAAAATCCTCCCTAACTATCGTCTCAAATCCACCTCGCCAATATCGTGTTTCCCCTTCATGTCAACGTGTAAACCCCCCCCCCCCTCCCCCTTTACCGCTGTGAAGTTTCAGCCCACTCATTATGACACAATTAAGATGAATTCTGAGCAACTTCGGCGCACGGGGATCTGTTGCCAAGTTACTGAAGGGGAAACACCATCGTAAATTAATAATAAGATGCTTGCTTTATCGAAACAAAGAAGTACACCTCCTTCATGTTACCCCACTACTTGAAGTGCCGGGGGCTGCGTGGTGTGATGTTTTGTGTTTTACACAACACCTTAATCTCAAACGACATAAAATATGAGGTTTTTTTTTTTTAATTTTTAAATTGTTTAATTTATTTCCATGTTTGAAAGAATAATTACGTTTTGTATAGGATTAATCATGTTTTTTTTTTGTTTGTTTGTTTTTTTTTTTAAAAATGATTACTGTTTTTATTGGTATTGCTTATTCCATCATAGCTTTTCCCTATTGTTTCTGTTTTTTTGGTTTGTATTTTTACATTTCTTTTTTGTGTAAGCCTGTAGCTTTTATGAATGCAATTAGCAAATGATTAAATTAAGTGTAATAATCTCTTCATCCTTAATTTTTATCATAACCAGAACACGTCTTCCCGCAATGAGAAAAATACACAATATTGGAAGATTGATCGAGATATCCTAACATTTGTCAGTTTTAATGTATATAAAATAACATAAAAATACAATTTAATTTAAGGTTAATAAAAAATCAAATTATTATTTTTTTTTATATATACATTACATTTTTAATGTATATAAAATAACATAAAAATACAATTTAATTTAAGGTTAAGAAAAAATCAAATTATTTAACGGTAATGACAGTCGTTTGTAATAAAAAAAAGTTTTTATGATTTAAACTTGATCTGTGTACACATATTTATATTTTCAAATTTAAGACAGTCTTAAAACCGGCACAGTGTAGTCAATGTACACAAATAAATTGTTTCGTTCTGAAATCCTTTGTTATTGGAAGTTTGAATGAAGGCTACTTGTAAATGTGCTACCCACATTCATCATTAGCTACCTGCCCCACGGGCGCATGTCTTTACGCGCGGTAATATATTCACGTACAAAGGGGCGCTTAGTTCATTTGTGTATCTGTCACAAAAACAGTGACAATCTCATTTTTCTAACACATAGGTCAGGCCCGCACAGCTCAAAATGTAAGGTGGGCCGTAATACTTGTTGAAAAACTTGTGCGGGCCGAAAGATAATAGGACAGTGGTGGGTGTAGCTTTTAAGAGAATCATAATAATAGAGAATATTAAAATTTCGTTACTTCGCGGGCCGCAAAGTGGGTGCTTGCAGACCTCATGCGGCACGCGGGCCGTATGTTCTGCGAGCCTGATATAGATTCTAATCTGACATATTTCTCATAAAAGTTAATTATGAGTGAAAACTTCGATTAAAAATATATGACAAAATTAATACTAATGATAATTTTTTTTTTAAAAATCCCAATCTATATTAATTTTAAAAATCTCAATTCGAAATTATTGAAATTCAGCAAAGAAATTGTCGTCTGCATTTTGTTTAGTTGCATTTTAAAGTTTTCAATTTCTCTGAAGCTTTTACATTAGAGAAAAATTCAAATAAGTCACACGTGTATCAGGGACATTTGTATCTCACTCAGATACTAACGACATTTGTATCTCACTCAGGTACTAACGACATTTGTATCTCACTCAGGTACTAAGGACATTTGTATCTCACGCAGGTACTAACGACATTTGTATCTCACTCAGATACTAACGACATTTGTATCTCACTCAGATACTAACGACATGTGTATCTCACTCAGGTACTAACGACATTTGTATCTCACGCACATACTAACGACATTGCATCACAGTATACGACTGTCTGAAGCTAAATTTCTCAACATCTGCCTACGTCAGACACCTGCCTACAGCTGTGATTAACTTCGTATGTGCAAATTAAAAATTGTCAATACTTGATATGTATATATATTTAAAAACAGCAACGAAACAATGCGTCATTTAATAATGACATGACTTTTTAGAAATGATAGTAACATTAGGCAACTTTGTATCGATAAGCTGATGTATCGATCTGATGTTGTAAACATGCACGAAAACGACTCTGGAAAACACGATTAAAACGTCCACAATGTCTTGTCCTCTGTGATTCATCATTATCAGTTGCGAGTTATCAAAGGAAATAGTTGACAAGAAAAGAATTTGTTTTATATTTTGGCAAAGAA
This sequence comes from Omphiscola glabra, assembly GCA_964017045.1. NCBI lineage: Eukaryota > Metazoa > Mollusca > Gastropoda > Lymnaeidae > Omphiscola > Omphiscola glabra. Next base: position 23,740,232 of record OZ024802.1, read on the forward strand.
TGCAAATGTTGATGATGACCTAGCGTGTAAAGGCTACATAGATATGATGTAATGTATATAGAAATGTTGGTAATTTGGACGGAGACGTCCACTAGTTCGAACTTTACTCATCGCAAATTTTAAGAACATAAAGTAAGTTAGCCAAATGAATATGAAGAATGTGTCATTCTATGACTCGGGCAGAGATACCGATCTCTCCGTGGAGCCTCCTCTACCCCAGGTGGCGGATGGAGGGGTGGGTGACGTGCATCAGGTACTGGGGGGTGGAGATAATGAGAACATACAAGCTTGTTGGAAGTGAAGGGATCCTAAAAGGCTAGGGAAACCTTAACGAAAATAATAGCAGCTACTAGGATAACTGTAAGGGTGCAGCCCCCTCCCCCCCACCACACACACACACACCTCCCCAGATGTTTGCGTTCTAGGCAAACAACCCGGCATGTAAAAAAAAAAAATCAACCTTACGAAAACCTAACGGCAACAAAACAAAACAACAACCCGGAATAATACTAATGGATATCTTCTTCTTCTTCTTATGTTTCAGGGCCCACGATCAATTTATTGATCATTCTGGCTCCTGGTTTGAATTCAAAGTTTGCCTTCTCTTAGATGAGTTACCGTCCAAGGCTAACGGGTCCCATCTACCCGGGAGTTGCCGGAATGTTTCATTGTATCAATGTGATCCGCCTATCGGGACTCCATCTCCAGGTTTGAATTCAGAGTTTCCTTCTCTTAGATGAGTTGCCGTCCAAGGTTAACGAGTCCCATCCACCCGGATATCGACAGTGGCCTTGTTGTGGACATGGTTTTTGGAGAGTGCCTTGCAAACGTACTGAGCCGGGTAAGAGAAGGAGCATTAGCCACGCTACTGGAACAACTAACACAATTATAAAAAATTTCTATTGCAGCATTGGAAGAAAGTCTATAAATAAATGCAGATTACACCATATTTTATAGTGGCAACAACGCCAACACTCTTGGAACAGGATTTGAAGTGAAGGGAGAAGTCTTCGGTGCTGTCGTAGGTTTTAAGCCAGAACATGAAAGACTTCGCTCGTGACATGGGCGAGGGAAAATGCCTAACATAATATTTATACATTTCCATGTCCCCACCGAAGGTTCAAAAGTTCATATAAAAAGAATATTTTTTTTTCCAGCGTCTCAAAAAAAAAAATTCTTTTTATATGAACTTCTGAACCTTCGGTGGGGACATTTTCATGTCCCAACCGAAGGTTCAGAAGTTCATATAAAAGAATTTTTTTTTTTTTTTTTGAGACGCTGGAAAAAAAAATTCAGTGATGAGACACCAAGACGTGATATTATAACAGTGATGAGTGATTTAAATGGAAAAACATAGGAAAAGAACAAGTGTTTATGGCAACTATTGGCAAGGAGGGTGTACATGAAGACTCCAATAAGAAAGGGATCCGAATCATATACTTTGCTTCAGAAACAAGAAAAGGCAGTTAGCAACACCAAGTTTCCACACAGAAATAAACACGGCGATAATTAAAATTGACCAGATGGAATCACTTATAACCAATTTGACCATGTTCTAATCAGTGGCGTAGCGAGCTTAACTCGCGCCCGGGGCACAATACCTTTTTAGCGCCCCCTCCCCTATTCGAAAACCATAAACATTATAGTAAAATATACCATTCAGCGCCACTTTGTGAGTAGCGCCCGGAGCATGATGCCCCCCTGGCCCCACCCTCACTACGCCACTGGTTCTAATCTATCAAAGGCATGGATAAGACATACTAGACGTAAGAAGCTTAAGGAGGAGACATGGGCTCTTGACCATCTACTCGTAAGGGCTAAATATGGGTAGGGAATAAGAATAATACACAATGCCCGGAATCAAACTACGGTATGATGACCAAAAACTGACCACATACATGTACCTACTGGCAGCAAAACTTTGTTGTACTGTGAAGACATTGATCACAATTTAAAGCCACGGCTTTTGAACAAGGAAAAGGAAAGGGGTGAAATTTAATTTCAAATGAATGTCCATTTAAAGAAATGTCTTTTAAAGGAATGTCCATTTAAAGAAATGTCCATTTAAAGAAATGTCTATTTAAAGAAATGTCCATTTAAAGAAATGTCCATTTAAAGAAATGTCCATTTAAAGAAATGTCCATTTAAAGGTATGTCTTTAAAAGGAATGTCCATTTAAAGGAATGTCCATTTAAAGAAATGTCTTTTAAAGGAATGTCCATTTAAAGAAATGTCCATTTAAAGAAATGTCCTTTTAAAGAAATGTCCATTTAAAGAAATGTCTTTTAAAGAAATGTCCATTTAAAGGAATGTCCATTTAAAGGAATGTCCATTTAAAGAAATGTCTTTTAAAGGAATGTCCATTTAAAGAAATGTCAATTTAAAGGAATGTCCATTTAAAGGAATGTCCATTTAAAGGAATGTCCATTTAAAGAAATGTCTTTTAAAGGAATGTCCATTTAAAGAAATGTCCATTTAAAGAAATGTCCATTTAAAGAAAAGTCCATTTAAAGAAATGTCTTTTAAAGGAATGTCCATTTAAAGGAATGTCCATTTAAAGGAATGTCTATATAAAGAAATGTCCATTTAAAGAAATGTCTATTTAAAGAAATGTCCATTTAACGAAATGTCCATTTAAAGAAATATCCATTTAAAGATATGTCCATTTAAAGAAATGTCTTTTAAAGGAATGTCCATTTAAAAAAATGTCCATTTAAAGAAATGTCAATTTAAAGAAAGGTTCATTTAAAGAAATGTCCATTTAAAGAAATATCCATTTAAAGAAATGTCTTTTAAAGGAATGTCCATTTAAAGGAATGTCCATTTAAAGGAATGTCTATTTAAAGAAATGTCCATTTAAAGAAATGTCTATTTAAAGAAATGTCCATTTAACGAAATGTCCATTTAAAGAAATGTCTATTTAAAGAAATGTCCATTTAAAGAAATGTCTATTTAAAGAAATGTCTATTTAAAGAAATGTCTATTTAAAAAAATTTCTACTTAAAGAAATATCTTTTAAAGGAATGTCTATTTAAAGGAATGTCTTTTTAAAGAAATGTCCATTTAAAGAAATGTCAAATTAAAGAAATGTCTATTTGAAGAAATAGATATGGAAGGCTTGTCGATTCAAAGTGCTACGGTTTTTTACGGACTATAAGACGCTACGGACTATAAGACGCTACGGACTATAAGACGCTACGGACTATAAGACGTAAAATTGTACCATATTTATATTAGTTTCGAGTATAAGACGCAATTGAATTTTGGATGCAATTTTTCTAAGAAGATAGTGCGTCTGATATTCCGTAAAATACGGTAATTATTGAAGACAATGCCTATTTAGAGATACAATTTTTTGAAAGAAACGTGTGAAATGACCGAGGCAATGAAAGGAAATAGAAGTTGTCGGTGATGTTGCTGTGATGTCAGACTCTCCTTTGAATAATGTTTTCATTTTTAATCTTTTTTTTTTTTTTGTTGTCTCCATAACTTTAATTACGTTTTTTCAACACCAGAACCCCGCCCGCCCGCACCCCCCCCCCCCCCCCCCAAACCACTCCACTCACTCCCGAAAACTCGGAATGGCACCTTAAAACACGCCTATGACATACACATGAATTGTGTTTTGCCTCGGGCCAAGCTGAAATCAAAGAGACGTTTAACATCAAATTGATGGCACATGTCAATCACGATGGATAATGCGCGTAATTGTATTAATAAGTATTTTTTTTTTAAAGAAAACCCACGCAAACCGACCAGGTGTAATGGAATGCTTCATTTAAAGCCGCGATTCTCAACCTTCCTGCTCCCGTGACCCTTTAATACAGTTACTCATGTTGTGGCGACCCCCAACCACAATATTATTTTCGCTGCTACTTCATAAATGTAGAGTCTATGTATTTTCCGATGGTTTAGGCGACCCCTGTCAAAGGGTCGTTCGACACCCAAAGGGGTCGCGACCCACAGGTTGAGAAACACTGATCTAAAGGAATGTAGCCAGTGGGAATGTCCTGAAAATAAAGACGTGATCTTTTTCGTTTTTTTTTTCGTTTCCTTGGAAGGGCGACATTTTCGCCCAGCCACTGATATTATTTCGAGGAAAGGGGAGGCTCATTCTCGTCCCACCCCCGGGCGGCTTCAACCCATTGCGTTGCAAGTGAGTTGATGCAACAGTCGTGGCAGCATTAGATCATGTAAGACAGCCAATGACAGTGGCATCATTAGATCATGTAAGACAGCCTATGATAGTGGCAGCATTAGGTCATGTAAGACAGTCTATGATAGTGGCAGCATTAGATCATGTAAGACAGCCAATGACAGTGGCAGCATTGATCATGTAAGACAGCATATGATAGTGGCAGCATTAGGTCATGTAAGACAGTCTATGATAGTGGCAGCATTAGATCATGTAAGACAGTCTATGATAGTGGCAGCATTAGATCATGTAAGACAGCCTATGATAGTGGCAGCATTAGATCATGTAAGACAGCCTATGATAGTGGCAGCATTAGATCATGTAAGACAGTCTATGATAGTGGCAGCATTAGATCATGTAAGACAGTCAATGATAGTGGCAGCATTAGATCATGTAAGACAGTCAATGATAGTGGCAGCATTAGATCATGTAAGACAGTCTATGATAGTGGTAGCATTAGATCATGTAAGACAGTCTATGATAGTGGCATCATTAGATCATGTAAGACAGTCTATGATAGTGGCATCATTAGATCATGTAAGACAGTCTATGATAGTGGCAGCATTAGGTCATGTAAGACAGTCTATGATAGTGGCATCATTAGATCATGTAAGACAGTCTATGATAGTGGCAGCAGTAGATCATGTAAGACAGTCTATGATAGTGGCATCATTAGATCATGTAAGACAGTCTATGATAGTGGCAGCAGTAGATCATGTAAGACAGTCTATGATAGTGGTAGCAGTAGATCATGTAAGACAGCCTATGATAGTGGCAGCAGTAGATCATGTAAGACAGTCTATGATAGTGGCAGCATTAGGTCATGTAAGACAGTCTATGATAGTGGCATCATTAGATCATGTGAGACAGTCTATGATAGTGGCAGCAGTAGATCATGTAAGACACTCTATGATAGTGGCAGCATTAGATCATGTAAGACACTCTATGATAGTGGCAGCATTAGATCATGTAAGACACTCTATGATAGTGGCAGCATTAGATCATGTAAGACAGCCTATGCTACGATGATTAGTTTGTATAGAAATACCAATATTCTGATTAATTATGTACGTAATATCATATGCTTTTACAGACGTATCATTACGAAAAAAAAACATGACAATACCCGCAACTGTCACATAGACATTCTATAAATAGCCCAAGGTCAACTAAACGTTGAAAAGTGATACGGGGGAAATGACAATAATTTTGATGTATGGGATGTCTGAAGGAAGGAATTCTAAGTAATTGGTCAAGTTAACAAGAAAACATACACGCCAGGCCATTATTGTCACTAAGGGATTTAATTGATGGCTGATTTCTACGCTAGAGACATACTTTAAGATGCCTTGTGTTTAAATTGATATAATTGTAAAATATTGTCTTGTTTAAAATATGCATCTATTTATGTGCTGAAATTGAACATGTACAGTGTAATAAAAAAACAAATTTTCGTTTATTTGTATCAATAAAAGAATCTTATTTTATCTTATTCTAATTTCTTAACCCAACTTGAATTCATTCATCTAACGTTATTTCCTGGAGCTAACAAGACGCTACAGACATGACAGATCAGCTTCCCAACGGCAACTTTTGGCCTTGCAGATAACGTTAAAAAAATCTCCTATGATGAATGATTTCATTTCGTATTACAAGCCCATAAGCCGGAAGCTAACGTACAGTTTTTACAGGTTGGGTCAGTTTTAAGGTTCGTTAGCATACCAAAAAAAATGGCCATTTCATAGAAAGGGGCATTTCTTGCACGCGCTGGCGGTGAAGTAGGACATGTTCAGAGGTCAGGCGGTGTTAACGGGGAAACTGTTTGAATAGGGTTTGTTTCGTTTGAGGCCAGGCGTTTTTCCTTTTTTGGGGGGACAGAGAATGTGTGCACCCTGCTGTGGGGTAGATTAATGCGCCTCCCTGTAGAAAGGGAGAATTAGTAGGGCCCTCATGACTTACATGTTACCATCCGCGTTCATCATAGCACAGCTGTCCGGCAAGAATGTTACCAGTGATTTTTACAGTTTGCTAACATTTCTAATGTTGTTAACATTTCTAATGCTGTTAACATTTCTAATGCTGCTATCATTTCTAATGTTGTTAACATTTCTAATGCTGCTATCATTTCTAATGTTGTTAACATTTCTAATGCTGCTATCATTTCTAATGTTGTTAACATTTCTAATGCTGCTATCATTTCTAATGCTGCTATCATTTCTAATGTTGTTAACATTTCTAATGCTGCTATCATTTCTAATGTTGCTAACATTTCCAATGCTGCTATCATTTCTAATGTTGTTAACATTTCCAATGCTGCTATCATTTCTAATGTTGTTAACATTTCTAATGCTGCTAACATTTCTAATGCTGCTATCATTTCTAATGTTGTTAACATTTTGAGCTTGCACTCACTTCTAAAATAGTTATCACACAATATTTATACGTCTGTAATCAAATTTAATTTGACAGTTTTCAGTATTTCGATAAAGCTTGTCATTTTCACAGCTGCAGCCGTAGAGGAAAGACGTGTAGCTGTAGCTGGCGCATTAAGTGGCCATCAGGGTGTGCCGTGCTTTCACACTATGATGCTTTTCCCCAACCTGAATGGATTTGACTCGTTAACGTTAGAGGGCAACTCATAGCTTAAACCCACCCATGGAGTCCCGCAGGCGGTATGACAGAGACACAAGGAAAACTTCGGCAACTCCTGCCACGCTACTGGTGCCAAGATGTATCGTTCAAACGTGATGTCCTCCTTGGCTTATCTTGAGACGTCTCCCTGAATTATTAAATACGTTTTGTGTATCAACAAGTGGGGGTGCTCATTTGAAAATGTGGTGGTGTAATATATGAGTTGTATGGTGGGGGTATACATCTTGATATTGCTGTATGAATGACAAAATGTATTACGCATATAAACGTATTGGACATTTAAAAAATATTTAATAAATGTTTTTTTTTAAAAACGTTTGTTAACAATCACCGAATCAAATAGATGTTGCTGTTTTGTGTTGGAACTTTTTGCCAAAAATTAAGCGGTACGTAGACTTAACCACAGCAGTCCACACCATACGACTAGAACACACGTTACTTCCCGATTCCAGAAAAAAAAACGTGTATTTTTTAAAGTAAGTTTTCAATTCTTTAACTTTGCATTCTTTGAACAAAATATATTTTGTGTATCCTATCGTTGTACTCTTAGAGCAGCTGTGTGGAACGATGTCCACGTCAATTCGTGCTATTTAAACTTTAGCTTCACAGAATTCGCATAATTTTTTTAAGCTGGAAGCTATTGATAGTTAGTTTCCTTTTGAGTTGTTGAACACATTTATTTAAGGTTTTTCGAATCAAATGGTGGATCCTCTGATTAAAGGTGGATCAGCTGATTGAAGGTGGATCAGCTAATTGAAGGTGGAATCTGATTGAAGGTGGATCAGCTGATTGAAGGTGGATCATCTGATTGAAGGTGGATCAGCTGATTGAAGGTGGATCATCTGATTCAATGTGGATCAGCTAATTGAAGGTGGAATAAGATTGAAGGTGGATCAGCTGATTGAAGGTGGATCATCTGATTGAAGGTGGATCATCTGATTCAAGGTGGATCAGCGGATTGAAGGTGAATCAAACGATTTTTAACTGTGTTGCTTTTGAGTTCGAGGCTACATCTCCTTGACTAATATATCGCCATGGAATGAGCCTACTTACCAGCGCATACTTTTGTTTTAATTCTTCGAGTTCCTCATCTCATGGCTTCAGCCCTGAAATGTTTAACCAGAGTGAAGAAACGTTTTCAGCACATGTCAACTACAGTTAACATCCTTTCAACAAAAGATACCACGCTCCTTCAGTATATTACCAATCCTAAAGGTATCAAATTAATCCTAAACACTACTTCTTTATTTTTGAGAGGAATATCCCCTCCCCCCCCCCCCCCCCAAAAAAAAAACAAAACAAAAAAAAACACCAAAAAACTCCCTTTTTCAGACATCCAAAAATCATGGATTAACAGAGCCTACTGTCAATTTAAACATGACGTTAAATTTATTTTTATTTAAATGATTTACCTAAACACTATCAACAACAGCACTGAAGTGGCGTTTATCAAATGCAGTTGGGCGTTGAAAGCTTCACATGTTTCTGTGTTCACTATAAAAATAAACTTCATTAAGTTGAAAAAAAATTAAACTTTCTTTCTTTTCTTTCTTTTTTTTCATCCTTGTGTGCACCCACTAATTTTAGCATAACTTTTCCGCCTTAAATGTGTAGAGAGAAAAATGTTCGCATCTTTCGAGCTTTCTGCTGCGCGAGCTAAGGAAGTGGCGTCTGAAGATCGATTGCTGTTTGGAAGAGTTCTCGAAACTCGTTCGCCAAGACAAGAAATTATTTCCCTTCGTTCCAAAAACGAGTCGATGTCGTGTCTTTAATTAAATGGCTGCGTTAATAAGCACCTCCATTGGCGTACGCCTTAATAATGGGGGGGGGGACGCTGGAAATCTATTTCAGGATTATCATTTTTTGTCAGCACATTGCGAAGGTGGTGAAATCGCATGAAGTGTACACGCTTTACCGAGGGTGAGATTACACGCCTTACAGATGGCGAGATAACACGCCTTACAGATGGTGAGATTACACGCCTCACAGATCGTGAGATTACACGCATTACAGATGGTGAGATTACATGTCTTACAGAAGGTGTGATTACACGCCTATAGATGGTGAGATTACACGCATTACTGATGGTGAGATTACACGTCTTACAATGGTGTGATTACACGCCTACAAATGGTAAGATTACACGCCTTACAAATGGTGAGATTACACGCCATATAAATGGTGAGATTACACGCCTTACAATCGTGTGATTACACGCCTTACAATGGTGTGATTACACGCCTTACAAATGGTAAGATTACACGCCTTACAAATGGTGAGATTACACGCCTTAAAAATGGTGAGATTACACGCCTTACAGATGGTGAGATTACACGCCTTACAAATGGTGAGATTACATGTCTTACAGATAGGGGGAGATTAAAACCAAATAAAGCGTGGTTGGCGAGTGTGTGTCTTTCTGTTTCAAGCCGTCGTTTATTTAAAATATGTTGAAGTGTAAGTGGCCGGTTTACATGCCTTACAGATGGTGATAGTGCATGACGTGTAAATGGTGAGCTTATGTGGCGTGCAGATGGTGAGATTACTTTTCGTTGCATGTGGTGAGAATTCGGGAGTTTTAACGTGAACGTGGTCAGCGTGATTCACATAATCAACTTTGGGTGTTTAAACACCCACCATAAGGGCTTTCATTCAGTCAATCTTATCTCAGCACCGTTGGACTTTTAAACAGTCACCTATAGGGCATTTATTCATTCAATCACTAAAAGAGGATTAGAGTTTAATTGGTACTTTGCTTAACTAGAACTTATAGAAATAGATCAGATATGCCAGAGGTTGTGCCTTCTAGCCAATACTTTTGCAGTTCGCTAAGCCGATGGAGCGTCACACCTTATGTTAAGTGGCTGTTCGAATATAAACAGTTATAACTGTCTCATTTAAAATAGCAGCCGCTTTCTTATTTAGTGAGGCTAATCGTATTTATCTTCACCACAGCACTGGCTACTTTCGAAAACTGGTTTCGCAGCTGTGGATGAGATGAATCAAAAAAAAGTTGAGACATCGCATTGCTCAATTCTTAGATTCCTTTTGTCGATTGCAATATCGTCGATGTTAAAGGTGTTTGTTTGGCATTTTGGTATTTTCTTTTCTTTAAATTGTTCCAACAGTTTGATCACGCTGTTCATGTGATTGTTTCTATCAGTGTCACGTCACAGGAACGTGGCGGTTATGCATAGTCGACCTGTACTCTCATGCTCGTCAAGACAAGGGCTCGTCAAGACAACGGCCCGTCACAACGGAACTCCTTGGAGCACTTGTACCAACACAAACTGAATAAGGGATCAATGCTATCAATGTTTAATATGCCATATCAGGACACACTTCAGCTACCCACCTCAACACTTACCCACAGACTGATGCCCCCAACCTCTCATTAACCGTTGGATTATCGACCTTAAATTCCTCTGAAGTGTGGAGCTAAACAAAATAATAAAATAACTTTTTAAAAAATGATTTCCCTAGCCTGAGAGTCACAGTAGGGCAAGGGTTCTTAAAGCTTCATGTCCCACGAATAATAGGATTAATATTTAAAGTCTTTTGAGCAGGAAATCAATTTTCTTTTAAATTTGACACCAGCCTCTGGTCCAAAGTGGATAAATGGCAATCGGATTTACATTAAACAGTTTGAGAAGCATTGGGTTTTTTAAAAGTAGTAGTTTGAAAGTATGACAGGGCCAGGAATGCAAAAGATGCACTCTAGTAAACATCCAGTCTGCATTGAACGACGATGTCGATCAGTGGTTATCAAATTGGGTGGTACCACCTCATACAGCTTTTGGTTGACCCAACGGGGGCGGTACAATGCTCAGTAGATTTAAAAAGGGGGGGGGGCTTTGATACAACCGAAAAAGGGGGGGGGTGAATAATTGTATAAGTTATTTAATTATTTATTATTTTAATAAATAGATACAATGCTATTTTCATTGCTAGCAATAAACAATTGGGTTTTTCCTCTCTCAGACCGGAAAACGTCACATCGCATTTAGCTAATTTTACAATACTTACAAAACGTTTTCTTAAAACAAAGCTTCTAACAATCTATTTCCGCAAATAGAAAACAGTAAAAATTTGTAAAATCTTTCGTAAAAAAAAGTTGTAAACATGTTTTCCTTTAGGCTAAAGCCCACACCAAAGTAGAAGTACGTTGGGGATTGGCCAAACGGAATGCCCGGATTTTCTATTAATAGATTTCCGCCATTAATTGAGAAACCCTATATCGATTGGTCGGAGGCTATACAACTGTTTACAAACGACCATGAAATGTTTGAGTAAAATCATCTATCTAATATTATAACATTTGTCTAGATATCTAAGTTAAGGACATGTAATATTATAATATAGATATCTAGATATTTAAGTAAAGTACATCTAATATTATAATATAGGTGACTAGATATAATATCTAAGTTAAGTGCATGTAAAATTATAATATAGGTGTCTAGATATTTAAGTTAAGTACATTTAATATTATAATATATGTGTCTAGATATTTAAGTAAAGTAAATAAATTTAATATTATAGATGTCCAGATGTTTAAGTTAAGCATATCTTTTGTTATAATAGATGTCCACATTTTAAAGTAAATACATCTATTATATGTTATGTGTCTAGATTTTTAATTTAAGTACTTCTAATATAGACGCGTGGGATAAATAAATCAAAACATCGTATTTTTGTAATTTTTTTTTTTTTAAATAGGTGTTTGGGTAAGATATGTTTAAACTAGATGAAGCCATGTGACCACGATCAGCTGGTAAAAATACTCTCCACATTTGGAGCTCCAATTCAAATAGTACTGCCAGATCTTTAAAAGAACAATCACTCAATGAATCAAAGTTGATCATCTAGAGCAAAGTTTCTCAATCGGTGGGTCGCGATCCCTTTGGAAAAAAAAGGGGGGAGGGTGTCAAACGACCCTTTTAGAACGGTTGCCTGAGACCATCGGGTAAAAGATATACTCTACAGTTATGAAACAGCAACGATTTAAATTGTGTAGTTGGGTGGTCACCACAACACGAGGAACTGTGTTAAAGGGTCGGGGCATTAGGAAAGCTGAGAACCACTGATCGAGAATCTAGGTGTTCTTTTGTGTGCATATGCTGCGCAAGTGTGCGGATAAGTTCCTCCCGGAAATTATTAATATTATGTCTAGGGGACTATATCGTTTTGGAATTAGTATTTCTCCAGTTCCTCGCATTTTTTAAAAAAATCCTGAAATTCGTTCATCGCGACAATTACCCGAAATCTCGTCAACGGCTTTGAAAACAAAATATCCATTGAAAAACGTTCCATCACTTTTCCGCAGAACTAAAATAAATTTTAATACTCTTCGGATATTCATATGTAATCATATCCTTGATGAAAATATACGCTAATGCGTACAACTTAAAAATAATTACTACTAACTGGAATGCAAAATAATGAATTTATTATAAAAGATGAAATGAAATGATACAAAACGTTGTTGACTTTCTTTTTTTTTTTTTTTTTTTTTAAAGTGTATTCTCCAAAAAAAAACCCGATCATTCAGCACCAGCCAGGGCTCCAAAATCCGTTATAATTAACTGGGTCAGCTCTGCTGTACCGGGTTTTCGGGAACGGCGTGACTTTGGTGGCGTTGTGACGTCGGTAGTGCTGCAGCATGACGTGTAAAATCTCGGGCTTTTCATTGGCCAGATTGTTTCTCTCGGTTGGATCGTCTGGAAAGAAAAACAATTCAAACGCGAACGCTACAGATTTTGTTTTCTTTAAAAAAAAAAACACTTGAGAAAATACGTTACATTTTCATTAAAAAAAAAATTTAAATCAACACTTTTATGGAAATGTTCTTTTCAGAGAGCTGACAACTTTTTCCATTTGGTTTAATCTATTTCACACACGTTGTGAGATAGATGAGTCATATTAACCTCTTTATGGCGTGTTTGTATCTAAACTTATCATGACCCCATTCGGGATTGTTTGAATGTATCATGACCGCAATCAGGGATGTTTGAATGTATCATGACCCCATTCAGGGATATTTGAATGCATCATGACTCCATTCAGGGATGTTTGAAGTATCATGACCCCATTCAGGGATGTTTGAATTCACCATGACCCCATTCAGGGATATCTGAACGTAACATGGCCCCATTCAGTGATGTTTGAATGTATCATGGCTCCATTCAGGGATGTCTGAACGTATCATGACCCCATTCAAGGATGTCTGAACGTATCATGGCCCCCCTTCAGTGTTCCAACACAACTAGAATGTGTGTAGAAATCCAAAGGGACCTTGCCAGATTTAAATCTAAATCTTAAATCTTCAAAATTGTGTTGAAAGAAATACAAACGTCATATTCAAATATTTGAATAATTCAATTCTTTTAAAACATCTACGTGTCGCCATCCCAGAGGTGGGCAACCCTCTTTTTCTTCAGAGGGGGCCACACGGATTTTTTCCCCCTCTTGGAACTTAAGATTTCTGGGTAATAAATTAAACATATTCGTAATACGTTTAAAACAATTACATTGAGATAATGAATAAAAGAAAATATACAATCAGTTGGTCAAATTTTTAAGGTCTCCTGCCAGTGGCCTTTCAAATAGCACGCCTTCAGCACTAACTACTTCTTGATCTATGTAATAAGTTGAAACCTATCACAAAGTGAAGAGAAATTATTGACTTATAAATGAGCACGCGTAGACTTGAGTGTGTAGTCCGTTGTGTTGGACAGTGGTATGTGTGTATCTGGTATCAACAACGTTAACTTTTTATGACATCTAACACAACAGAAACGATCGATTTATAATGCTGACAGTTAACCCACCTTTCAGATTGTAGAGTAAAACAACGTCTTTGGTCAAACGTGTTTGGTCGTTTTTGCCACCTTTAAACGTCTTTTTGTTCACTGGATCCTCCCCTGGCGCCCTGTACCAGTCGTTATGCATGCCTGAAAGATAGAATTGGGGTTTGAAAAAACTTGTGTCGGACAAATGTACCCTCGTTCTCACATATTATCTCGAAATAACCCTCCATCCCCCCCGGGGGGTCTCATCGCACCATCCCACACATCCAAAAATGTTATGATCTTAAAATCTCACCTCATCATCTAATCTCACTTCCTCCCCATGACATCATCTAATCTCACTTCCTCCCCATGACATCATCTAATCTCACTACCTCCCCATCTCATCATCGTATCTGACTACCTCTCCATCTCATCATCGTATCTGACTACCTTCCTATCTTATCATCGTATCTGACTACTTCCCCATCTCATCATCGTATCTGACAACCTCCCCATGACATCATCTAATCTCACTACCTCCCCATGTCATCATCGTATCTGACTACCTTCCCATCTCATCATCGTATTTGACTACCTCCCCATGTCATCATCGTATCTGACTACCTCCCCATCTCATCATCGTATCTCACACTACCCTTCCCCATCTTATCTAATCACCTTATCGCACCTACCTCTAGTCTCGAAATATGTCCTTCCAATTATCCCATCTCACAAGATTTCCTTCTAACTATGCTAGGATACAATACTTCCTTCCAATTATCCCATCTCACAATTCTCTTACAACGTTCCCACCACAAAATCTTTCCTTCCAACTATCCTATCGTACAATATTTCCTTCCAATTATTCCATCACAAAATCTTTCCTTCCAACTATCCCATCTCAAATTCTTTCTCTCTATTCATTCAATGTAACCACCCTGTTGAATAAATAAGTAACTTTGATATTCTGACTAAATAACCCAATTCTAAAAAGATTTTTATTAAAACAAAGCGTTTAAGTAAAATGTTTTCAAACATTTGTATTTTTTTTAGAATCCACGTCATTTATTGGTAGATTGGTAGGTGCCGCGAGTGCGGAGGTTGATTGGTGCCGCGAGTGCGGAGGTTGATTGGTGCCGCGAGTGCGGAGGTTGATTGGTGCCGCGAGTGCGGAGGTTGATTGGTGCCGCGAGTGCGGAGGTTGATTGGTGCCGCGAGTGCGGAGGTTGATTGGTGCCGCGAGTGCGGAGGTTGATTGGTGCCGCTAATGCGTAGGTATACGCAACGTATCTATTCAAAATTAGAAAGAAGCCTACGTGAATGGGATAAAACCATAAAAAAAGAGATCTAAATATAAATAAATTTTAAAACCGTTTTAAAAAAAAAAAAAAAAAAAAAAAAAAAGAAGATTATATCATGTTGTTCCATGGAGAGAAATAAAGTTTAGTTAAATTTAAAGTAAAATAACACAAAGAAACAAAAAAATGCAGGTAATTATGGACAATCTAATGACTAAAAAATAGAGATATATAAATAGAGCACGGGGGTCAGGGTGGGTTACACTCTTATATATTATATACGCCTACTGTTCTAAAACGAACTCGGTGTTTAGATTAGAATTTAAAAAATGTCTTTGATATAAAACGAACTGCCAATAAAAGGCATAAGGAAATAAGTTTTAAAAACATGTTCAGCCCCCCCCCCCCCCCAAACGTTTGAATTGTAACAATAGATGTAAGAAACCAGGGAAATCAAGTCGTAGAATCAGGCCCAATGGAAGAAATTAATGGAAAAATAAATGGAAAATTATATCATGTGACTATTTTCCCCAATGACTTCATTTAGTTCATATCTTTATAATTCTACATTTTGCGACCAATTTAACTAAACAACTAACGCCGCCCCGCCCCCCCCCCCCACCTTTTTTCCCCCCGTCTTTATTTGTGATGAGGACGAATTATTACAACGCAATTTTGCCATAACGGATAATTGTACATTTTTATTTCAATTAGTTTAGTAGAGATGAATTTTCGACGATGCGCCATCAGATTCTTTACGTCACAAACCTGTTAGTGAAATGGCGAACTTTTTTATCTCAATCGTTTATATTAACATCGCCTTTGTGGCAAAATCTTCGAAAGGCTAATTGGCCCACTTCTCGTCATCCTTTCGAACTGAAGCTTGGCATGTAGAATCATTGTCGATGACCTAATATTCTTTCAAAATTTTAGCGCCGCCCAAACCCCCTAAGATGATTTCATCTCGTGTCTTTAAGGGGGGAAGGGGGTTTGAAATGATTAGTTAAATAGGTGCGTGATTTGGGTTTATTGTGCAGCTGTTGCTCTGAGCTTTTTGTTTGTGGCGTATTTGGGTATGCAGTAAAAAAAAAATTGTATTTTGAAGGGTAAAAATGAAAGAAATATGAAACGGGTTTTTCGCCAGAAGGTAACCCATTGATCAATGATAAATCACGTACAGAGACATAAATGCAAACAAAATTCGTATAAGAGATTATATTTTTGAGGTTTCGATAATCTAAGTGCTAAAGTAGAGTTTTCGGGTAAGTGTTGCGATGATGATTTTTTTTAGACTTATTACTTTTAAGATGTTGATTTATTTGGACCTTTACATTGGTATACATTTTTTTAAAAGGATTTTCTCAGAATTGTTTAGTGTGTAAAACCAAATTTTTTAATTTTTTTTTTTTTTTTACAGGGACAAAATTTAAATAAGAAAATCCTACTCTAGCAGATTTTAAGGAGAGCCCAGATCTGGTGAACAATTTCGCAGGATTGGTATTAGTTTAGATAACGTATGTATACTTGCCCCTAAAAATTGCTATCACATGTTACAAACGATCAAACGTGACTGACCTGGTTTCCCGACGATAAGTTTGAAGTCACCAACACGTATCGCTCCGTCACCAGAGGGCCCTATGTGGTAGACGAACTCGCGACGAGTGGAGCGACGCCCTCGACTAATCATAGGCCACTGGCTCAGCCCATCGATGCCGTGTACTGTAGAAATATACAGCGGCATTTTTTTCAAAGTGCTTCACTGTATCGCACATAAATGTAAGACATTATATGCTGTGTTCCGGTACAATTAATTGTAAATGGTGTGTTCAAATACAATGTGATATGTTGTTTTCAAGTACAATATTAAATGTTGTGTTTAAGTACTATATTATATATTGTGTTCAAGTACAAAAATATTATGCTGTGTTCAAGTTCAATAGTATAAGTTGTGTTTAAGAATAATATTATTATGCTGTGTGTAAACGCAATACTATGTTTATATATTCAAGTTTTCATATCTAAAGAAAGATATCGACGACTATATTTTTCCTTTAAGATTTACCGCAGAGTCAATATAATTCCACTCGCTAACATCTACACTTACATGTGCAAGCAAACGCAGTTTTTTTTTAAATATCCTGGACGTCATCTAATTATAATACGCCATGGACCATAATGTTAATTTTTTATTTTATAGAAATTCCCAAATAACGTTCCTATACAACGGAGATTTAGTTAAAGTCTATTAAAAATGAAAATAATGTTAAGGGTTTAGTTGTTTTTTTTTAAATATTAAACTTTATATATATATATACTGTTTATATACGTTAACAGCAGAACTTGAAAGGAAAATAAAGGCGATGGAGATGAGATGTTACAGAGGCATTCTTGGCATCTGCTATAGAGACCACATCACAAATGAGCAAATAAAAGAAAGGATTCGTCAAGCAATTGGGCAATATGATGACCTCCTGACGTCTGTTAAAAAGCGCAAACTTGAGTGGTATGGCCACGTGACCAGAAAACAAGGGCTCGCCAAAGAGATCTTGCAGGACACTACTAGAGGAGGGAGAAGAAGAGGAAGACAAAGAAAAAGATGGGAAGATAATATCAAAGAATGGACGGGATTAAAACAAGGCGATGCTATGCGTAGGGCAGAAGACCGAGAGGAATGGACAAGAATAGTGTACATGTCACCTGTGGCACCCCAACGGTCGAAGGACTACGGGACCTGATGATGATGATGATGATATATATATATATGTATATTAAAATAACCAATTTAATTTACCATTTGAACTACATTAAAATAAAGACGTATGTGTTGAATACTTAAACGATAGCAAAGCAAACGAACTACGTTTTATTCTATATGTTAGTGTGTATGTTGTTGGATTTTTTTGTTGTTGTTGTTAAAATTGTTTTGTAAATTTAGCAACAGACAACAAACACCCGAACAGCTGATACCGACTTCGGCTTAGGTGGAAAAAAAAAAAAAGGGGGGGGGGGGTACTAATTTCTTCAGTAAACCTTTTTTTTTTTTTTTTTCACTTGGCCATAAATTTACACAATTTCCTATGGCGTGGGAAATGCATCGTGGTTAATTTGACGTCTTGGTATTTCTTGAAAGAGTCTCGGTTTTTGTTTGAATGCATTCCTGATTTTAACGACAACTGTATTCAACAAGTTTTAAAATGTAGTGTTCCGTTGCTTACCTCGCTTTGCTCCTGCGACCTCCATGAATGTAGGCAACCAATCAACGGAGTGCATCAACCTTATTGGAGGAATCATTAAGGTCAAGGTTGGAATTGATCAAATTTGTTTTAAAAAATTTAAGAACTACATCAGAAGACACATAATGAGAGACGTATGGTACCAATAGTATACTGAGATTTGTTTTTACCAAGAAGATGTTGATGAAAGCAAAATCCTCATTGCTATTTTTAAACACAAGTTACTTAGACTTACTAGTTACTCGGACTCACTGGTAATTATTTAGACTCTAGTTACTTAGACTCACTAGTTACTTAGACTCACTAGTTACATAGACTCACTGGTAATAAGTTAGACTCACTAGTTACTTAGACTCACTAGTTACTTAGACTCACTAGTTACTTAGACTCACTAGTTACATAAACTCACTGGTAATAAGTTAGACTCACTAGTTACTTAGACTCACTAGTTACTTAGACTCACTCGTTGGTTATCATACTTTGTCTCTCCAGTAACGTTTCACTGTACACAAATGTAGGAACTCGTGTTCCCCCTTCCCACAGTGAACTTTTACCTCCCCTTAGTGGCCAGTTGTTGCCTCCCATTTCCGGGTGGCCCCCATTCTGAAACAGAGTTGATTTTTGTTAAATCAGCTATCCCATTATAATCTCATTCTGCAATCAAATGATTGGGTAATAAACATAAAATAAAGAAAAAAAAATGTTTTATTTATTAATTACAAATTATGTCTGGACACTTGTTGCATAAATACAGGAGAAATGTCTTACAGCGGTCTTCAGACATTCCAGAGTTTTACTCAAACATAAGACAATAATAGTTACATACTTATCTCAATTGAATGAAACTCATTTATTTCGCATGAGAAAAAAAAATTAATCGCCCTTCATTGCCATGATTTTTACAGCAAAAACAATTTCTTCTATGACAGGTTGCTTGTTCTTCATTAACTTTTGCTTCTAGCTATGCTTTTAGCGAAAGGGAATGATACGCTGGTGGGTACTGTGATCTTTTCGTAAGATAAAGAAATAAAGTAAGCAGAAATGTGGAAAGTCATGACAGAAGCCTTCTTTCTGGAACAGCAACGGACAAGGAGAGAAACAAACTATAAAATACTTTGAACGTATAAGGTAGGAAGCTGTGGATATTGCAAGAACAAAACCCTGGACGTCGTTTGGGGGGGGGGGGGTTGGGGGGGGTTGGGGGGTGGGGGGGAATAAACCAAATCTTGGTCGTCGTGTTAAGTTGTTTATTACTGGAGGCGCCACAGCACAGTACATAGCGATTTAAATAAAACCTGAATATTCAAGGGGGGGGGGGGCTAGGAATGCCCCACCCATACCTAACCTAATGACGTCCCTGGAACGAACCAGAAAAATGGTTGTACTCTAATGTAAACCAATGTAAATCAATGTAAATTAATGTAAACCAAAATAAACCAACGTAAACCAATGTAAACCAACGTAAACCAATGTAAACCAATGTAAACCAATGTAAACCAATGTATACCAGAGTAAACTAAGTCAAACTGATACAAACTAAGACAAACTAAGACAAACTAAGACAAACTAAGACAAACTAATTCAAACTGATACAAACTAAGACAAACTAAGACAAACTAAGACAAACTAAGATGTTTCGCTATGGAAATTGAAAGCAGTGAAATAAATGTTGATTAGATGATTTGGGGGGGGGGGAGAACGATGCGGGCGGGATTGACAGTAGTTGGTCAATATTTCTTACATCACTTGTGAAAACCAGGAGCATGTTCTTGTTCATTCCTTTCTTAAATAGAACGTTGGTAATGTTCCCTACTGCCTCGTCTAGGGCATTCACCATACCTGGGGAGACAGAGACAAAAGGAGATTGGGTCACCATACCTGGGGGGGGGGGGACACAGACAAAAATTTGTGTCCATATGGTATGAATCAAATACTCTCTTACTAATGTTTCTCAATTTCATTGTCTTTCTCCTTTCTTTCTTATTCCTTAGATTTTATGTATCCCTAAATATTTTGGTATGTTAAGATTCTCTACCTTATTGTTCACAGAACCAATTTTTATATTCTTTCACTTCTTGTAATCCTACTTCCGGCACCAGAGGAAATCTCAAACGTTTTTTACGTATCTCTGTCATACTTCTTTTTGTCTTGTTTGCTGATGAAGGCTCTAAGCCGAAACGTCCATATCTTTTGTCCTGTCTATTAATTTATGTTCAGCATACCTTGTTCTTATATTTCATTAGGGAGTTCCAATGCACCTGAATCTACATACTGTTAAGTTGTCCAATACACTTGAATCTACATACTGTACAGGTGTCCAATACACCTGAATCTACATACTGTACAAGTGTTCAATACACCTGTATATACATACTGTTAAGTTTTCCAATATACCTGAAACTGCATACTGTTACGATGCCCGATACAAATGAATCTGTACACTACCGACATTTTCTGCCAACACCAATCTTCCACCGCTGAATTGCAACTATCCATGAGTAAATCAAATCAAAAGTACTTGCCTAGGTAAATTCTCCGGGTAGTAAAGTGGACATGCTTAAAGTGCTCTGTGTACCTCGACGGGGCCTGAAAAAAGAGTCGAATAAAACTTACAATTAATTATTCAGACCAGTCATAACTTTAGATAAACATATTCTGTGACAGTGAGATTTCCCGACATCATCTCTTTCTCAGCTGCGTTCTTTGTCATTGAAATAATTAAATGAAACAAGATATGTTTAGGCTTGAAGATAAAGGGCAGGACAACTCAAAGGACGTGTCAGCTAGATGATTTCTTCAGGACACAACACAAAACAAGAAACAGATATAAAAAAGAAAAAAATTATAGTTTCGGAAAAAAAAAACTCAATAGTTTTAATGAGCTCGATATTTACCACAGGAGGCAATCTATTTTATTTTTAGAAACGAAAGTTAATTTGTGTAAAAAAAATAAAACGGGCGCCCCCACATAATTATATGGTGCGTACAATCAAGGCATACTAATTTAAGTATTCTTAATGCAAAACTTTAAAAGAACAAATGGAGAATACAAATGGATGAAAATTAAAGAGTATTTGAGTATTTGATAGGTTCCAAATAGGGGTATGAAGCCGAAGATCTGAGTTGATTTGTTGTCATTCTTCACTCTCGCTTGCATTTCGAATAAAATTCAGGTGTATCGGACATCTTTGCAATATGTCGGTTTGGGGGAATTAACATATCTATGGGATTGTTTGACAAAAATGCGGCACGTGTTATATCTGTGAGACAGGAAGAAACATAACTGATAGTTTCAGTGAAATCTTCGGGGTATTGAACAAAACAAGCCAACCCCCCCCCCTTCCCCACGATTTCGTCCTATTTCAAAGAAGCACATCAGATGTATCGATCGCGGTTCTAATTTCTTGCACTAATACACCAAAGAGAGTGAAGAATAAAAAATAAAAAAATTAATGCAGATTTTCGTATACTACATAACTGACGAAAGTAAATGATTGACCGACGACTGAGCTCTTTTTTTTTAAACTAACAAAAAATAAATCCGGAGCTAAGAATTGTTTTTTTTTTGGGGGGGGGGGTGTTGTTGAACAGTATGTACCGTAACTGGAGTATGTGGAGCCTGGAATGACAGGAACAGAAATAATGGAACATCCGGGTCATGTCGATTGATGATGTCAATGGCACGAGTCGTGTAGGCATGCTGGGGGAAAAACACAACACAATATACGAGGTAAAAAAGGGAAACAATTATATGTGTAGTCCTAGTGGTGTATGCATGCTGGGGAAATCATACAATATACAAGACACAAGTTACAGATGGAGAATCATGATATCAATGGCACGAGCGATGTAGGCATGCTGGGAAAATAGACAAGACACAAAAAGTTAACGTGTAGGAAACGCTCTTTAACTTAAGATGCCAACAGTTAATAAAAATGCTATCACAAAGCTATACTCCCCCCCTCCCCCTCCCCGGGACCAGTTTCGGGAATTCCCCAGTAAAATGACGCCAGGTGTAACATTTAAAACTATATATCTTAACCCTAAGTTTTAGCCACTGAAGTCTGGTGAATTATTTTAAATCCAACAAAATTTTTTAATTTTTTTAATGTCGTCCTTTTTTTATTACCATGGAATGGGAATAAGCCGACTTTCAATGTTTGCTACGTTTTCAGACAATGCACGTGGAATAGGAAAACTAGAAAATTTCCCGAAAACCAAATAAGGTTCAAAGAGTCAACACATTTTGTTTTCTTCAACTTGCAAGAACATTATTAATTAAAAGTTACATTTTTATGTGAATGTGTTGTTTTTGTTATCGTCTTGGTTGTACTTTATTGTTGTACTGGGCGGTTCGCCATGCATGAAGTGCTCGCAATGTTTTGAGATGCTTTGTCGTTTTATTTAAATAAAGAAGGGGTGTGTTTAATTCTTAATGTGCCTTGTTGGTGGTTGGACGTCTTTGTTGGTGGTTGCACGTCTTTGTTGGTGGTTGGACGTCTTTTGTTGGTGGTTAGACGTCTTTGTTGGTGGTTGGACGTTTTTGTTGGTGGTTGGACGTCTTTGTTTGTGGTTGGACTTCGTTGTTGGTGATTGGACTTCTTTGTTGGTGGTTGGACGTCTTTGTTGGTGGTTGTACGTCTTTGTTGGTGGTTGGACTTTTAGTTGGTGGTTGGAAGTCTTTGTTGGTGGTTGGACGTCTTTGTTGGTCGTTGGACTTCTTTGTTGGTGGTTGGACTTTTAGTTGGTGGTTGGACGTATTTGTTGGTGTTTGGACGTCTTTGTTGGTGGTTGTACGTCTTTGTTGGTGGTTGTACGTCTTTGCTGGTTGTTGGACTTCTAAGTTGGTGATTGGACTTCTTTGTTGGTGAATGGTTGGACTCCTTTGTTGGTTGGTTGGACTTCTTTGTTGGTTGGTTGGACTTCTTTGTTGATGGTTGGACTTCTTTTTTGGTGAATGGTTGGACTTCTTTGTTGGTGGTTGTACGTCTTTGTTTGTGGTTGGACTTCGTTGTTGGTGATTGGACTTCTTTGTTAATTGGTTGGACTTCTTTGTTGGTGGTTGGATTTCTTTGTTGGTTGGTTGGATTTCTTTGTTGGTTGGTTGGAATTCTTTGTTGGTTGGTTGGACTTTTTTGTTGGTGGTTGTACGTCTTTGTTGGTGGCTGGACGTCTTTGTCGTGGTTGGACTTCTTTGTTGGTGGTTGTACGTCTTTGATGTTGTTTGGACTTCTTTGTTGGTGGTTTGACGTGTTTGTTGGTGGTTGGACTTCGTTGCTGGTGTTTGGACTGTTTTGTTGGTTGTTGGACGTCTTTGTTGATAGTTGGACTTCTTTGTTGGTGGTTGGACTTCTTTGTTGATGGTTGTACTTCTTTGTTGGTTGGTTGGACTTCTTTGTTGGTGGTTGGACTTCTTTGTTGGTTGTTTGACGTCTTTGTTGGGGGTTGTACGTCTTGGTTGGTGGCTGGATGTCTTTGTTAGAGCTTGGACTTATTTGCTGGTGGTTGTACGTCTTTGATGGTGTTTGGACTTCTCTGTTGGTGGTTGGACTTCTTTGTTGGTGGTTGGACTTCGTTACTGAGGTTTGGACTGTTTTGTTGGTGGTTGGACGTCTTTGTTGGTGGTTGGACTTATTTGTTGGTGGTTGGACATCTTTGTTGGTGGTTGGACTTCGTTACTGATGTTTGGACTGTTTTGTTGGTGGTTGGACGTCTTTTCTGTGGTTGGACTTCTTTGTTGGTGGTTGGACGTCTTTGTTGGTGGTTGTACGTCTTTGTTGGTGGTTGGACGTCTTTTTTGGTGGTTGGACTTCTTTGTTGGTTGGTTTGACTTCTTTGTTGGTGGTTGGACTTCTTTGTTGGTGAATGTTTGAACTTCTTTGTTGGTGGTTGGACTTCTTTGTTGGTGAATTTTTGAACTTCTTTTTTAGTGGTTGGACGTCTTTGTTGGTGGTTGGACTTCTTTGTTGGTGGTTGGACGTATTTGTTGGTGATTGTACGTCTTTGTTGGTGGTTGGACGTCTTTGTTGGTGGTTGTACTTCGTTGCTGGTGTTTGGATGTCTTTGTTGGTGGTTGGACTTCTTTGTTGGTGATTGTACGTCTTTGTTGGTGGTTCTAAGTCTTTGTTGGTGGTTAAACGTCTTTGTTTTTGGTTCGACGTCTTTGTTGGTGTTTGGACTTCTTTGTTGGTGGTTGGACTTCTTTGTTGGTGGTTGGACTTCTTTGTTGGTGGTTGGACTTCGTTATTGATGTTTGGACTGTTTTGTTGGTGGTTGGACGTCTTTGTTGGTGGTTGGACTTCTTTGTTGGTGGTTGGACGTCTTTGTTGGTGGTTGTACGTCTTTGTTGGTGGTTGGACGTCTTTTTTTGGTGGTTGGACTTCTTTGTTGGTTGGTTTGACTTCTTTGTTGGTGGTTGGACTTCTTTGTTGGTGAATGGTTGAACTTCTTTGTTGGTGGTTGGACTTCTTTGTTGGTGAATGGTTGGACTTCTTTTTTAGTGGTTGGACGTCTTTGTTGGTGGTTGGACTTCGTTGCTGGTGTTTGGACTGTTTTGTTGGTGGTTGGACATCTTTGTTGGTGGTTGGATTTCTTTGTTGGTGGTTGGACTTCTTTGTTGGTGGTTGGACGTATTTGTTGGTGATTGTACGTCTTTGTTGGTGGTTGGACGTCTTTGTTGGTGGTTGTACTTCGTTGCTGGTGTTTGGATGTCTTTGTTGGTGGTTGGACTTCTTTGTTGGTGATTGTACGTCTTTGTTGGTGGTTCTAAGTCTTTGTTGGTGGTTAAACGTCTTTGTTTTTGGTTGGACGTCTTTGTTGGTGGTTGGACTTCTTTGTTTGTGGTTGGACTTCTTCGTTGGTGGTTGTACGTCTTTGTTGGTGGTTGGACTTCTTTGTTGGTGGTTGTACGTCTTATTTGGTGGTTGTACGTCTTTTTTGGTGGTTGGACTTCTTTGTTGGTGGTTGTACGTCTTTGTTGGAGGTTGTACGTCTTTGTTGGTGGTCGGAATTATGTGTTCGTTCGTCGTTATGACCAAATTGTTGGTGGTTGGGTTTCTTCTCTTTTTATGAATCGTCATTGTGTACGTTTTTTTTTTGTGGTAATTTTTATTGGGAGAGTAAGATGACTAATTTTTATTGGGAGAGTAAGATGACTAATTTTTATTGGGAGAGTAAGATGACTAATTTTTATTGGGAGAGTAAGATGACTAATTTTTATTGGGAGAGTAAGATGACTAATTTTTATTGGGAGAGTAAGATGACTAATTTTTATTGGGAGAGTAAGATGACTAATTTTTATTGGGAGAGTAAGATGACTAATTTTTATTTGGAGAGTAAGATGACTAATTTTTATTGGGAGAGTAAGATGACTAATTTTTATTGGGAGAGTAAGATGACTAATTTTTATTGGGAGAGTAAGATGACTAATTTTTATTGGGAGAGTAAGATGACTAATTTTTATTGGGAGAGTAAGATGACTAATTTTTATTGGGAGAGTAAGATGACTAATTTTTATTTGGAGAGTAAGATGACTAATTTTTATTGGGAGAGTAAGATGACTAATTTTTATTGGGAGAGTAAGATGACTAATTTTTATTGGGAGAGTAAGATGACTAATTTTTATTGGGAGAGTAAGATGACTAATTTTTATTGGGAGAGTAAGATGACTAATTTTTATTGGGAGAGTAAGATGACTAATTTTTATTGGGAGAGTAAGATGACTAATTTTTATTTGGAGAGTAAGATGACTAATTTTTATTGGGAGAGTAAGATGACTAATTTTTATTGGGAGAGTAAGATTACTAATTTTAATTGGGAGAGTAAGATGACTAATTTTTATTGGGAGAGTAAGATGACTAATTTTTATTGGGAGAGTAAGATGACTAATTTTTATTGGGAGAGAAAGATGAATAATTTTTATTGGGAGAGTAAGATGACTAATTTTATTGGGAGAGTAAGATGACTAATTTTTATTGGGAGAGTAAGATGACTAATTTTTATTTGGAGAGTAAGATGACTAATTTTTATTGGGAGAGTAAGATGACTAATTTTTATTGGGAGAGTAAGATGACTAATTTTTATTTGGAGAGTAAGATGACTAATTTTTATTGGGAGAGTAAGATGACTAATTTTTATTGGGAGAGTAAGATGACTAATTTTTATTTGGAGAGTAAGATGACTAATTTTTATTGGGAGAGTAAGATGACTAATTTTTATTGGGAGAGTAAGATGACTAATTTTTATTGGGAGAGTAAGATGACTAATTTTTATTTGGAGAGTAAGATGACTAATTTTTATTTGGAGAGTAAGATGACTAATTTTTATTGGGAGAGTAAGATGACTAATTTTTATTGGGAGAGTAAGATGACTAATTTTTATTGGGAGAGTAAGATGACTAATTTTTATTGGGAGAGTAAGATGACTAATTTTTATTGGGAGAGTAAGATGACTAATTTTTATTGGGAGAGTAAGATGACTAATTTTTATTTGGAGAGTAAGATGACTAATTTTTATTGGGAGAGTAAGATGACTAATTTTTATTGGGAGAGTAAGATGACTAATTTTTATTGGGAGAGTAAGATGACTAATTTTTATTTGGAGAGTAAGATGACTAATTTTTATTGGGAGAGTAAGATGACTAATTTTTATTGGGAGAGAAAGATGAATAATTTTTATTGGGAGAGTAAGATGACTAATTTTATTGGGAGAGTAAGATGACTAATTTTTATTGGGAGAGTAAGATGACTAATTTTTATTTGGAGAGTAAGATGACTAATTTTTATTGGGAGAGTAAGATGACTAATTTTTATTGGGAGAGTAAGATGACTAATTTTTATTTGGAGAGTAAGATGACTAATTTTTATTGGGAGAGTAAGATGACTAATTTTTATTGGGAGAGTAAGATGACTAATTTTTATTGGGAGAGTAAGATGACTAATTTTTATTGGGAGAGTAAGATGACTAATTTTTATTGGGAGAGTAAGATGACTAATTTTTTTTGGAGAGTAAGATGACTAATTTTTATTGGGAGAGTAAGATGACTAATTTTTATTGGGAGAGTAAGATGACTAATTTTTATTGGGAGAGTAAGATGACTAATTTTTATTGGGAGAGTAAGATGACTAATTTTTATTGGGAGAGTAAGATGACTAATTTTTATTGGGAGAGTAAGATGACTAATTTTTATTTGGAGAGTAAGATGACTAATTTTTATTGGGAGAGTAAGATGACTAATTTTTATTGGGAGAGTAAGATGACTAATTTTTATTGGGAGAGTAAGATGACTAATTTTTATTGGGAGAGTAAGATGACTAACTTTTATTGGGAGAGTAAGATGACTAACTTTTATTGGGAGAGTAAGATGACTAATTTTTATTGGGAGAGTAAGGTGACTAATTTTTATTTGGAGAGTAAGATGACTAATTTTTATTGTGTGAGTAAGATGACTAACTTTTATTTGGAGAGTAAGATGACTAATTTTTATTGGGAGAGTAAGATGACTAATTTTTATTGTGAGAGTAAGATGACTATTTTTTATTGGGAGAGTAAGATGACTAATTTTTATTGGGAGAGTAAGATGACTAATTTTTATTGGGAGAGTAAGATGACTAATTTTTATTGGGAGAGTAAGATGACTAATTTTTATTGGGAGAGTAAGATGACTAACTTTTATTGGGAGAGTAAGATGACTAACTTTTATTGGGAGAGTAAGATGACTAATTTTTATTGGGAGAGTAAGGTGACTAATTTTTATTTGGAGAGTAAGATGACTAATTTTTATTGTGTGAGTAAGATGACTAACTTTTATTTGGAGAGTAAGATGACTAATTTTTATTGGGAGAGTAAGATGACTAATTTTTATAGTGAGAGTAAGATGACTATTTTTTATTGGGAGAGTAAGATGACTAATTTTTATTGGGAGAGTAAGATGCCTAATTTTTATTGGGAGAGTAAGATGACTAATTTTTATTGGGAGAGTAAGATTACTAATTTTATTGGGAGAGTAAGATGACTAATTTTTATTGGGAGAGTAAGATGACTAATTTTTATTGGGAGAGTAAGATGACTAATTTTTATTGGGAGAGTAAGATGACTAATTTTTATTGGGAGAGTAAGATGACTAATTTTTATTTGGAGAGTAAGATGACTAATTTTTATTGGGAGAGTAAGATGACTAATTTTTATTGGGAGAGTAAGATGACTAATTTTTATTGGGAGAGTAAGATGACTAATTTTTATTGGGAGAGTAAGATGACTAATTTTTATTGGGAGAGTAAGATGACTAATTTTTATTGGGAGAGTAAGATGACTAATTTTTATTTGGAGAGTAAGATGACTAATTTTTATTGGGAGAGTAAGATGACTAATTTTTATTGGGAGAGTAAGATGACTAATTTTTATTGGGAGAGTAAGATGACTAATTTTTATTGGGAGAGTAAGATGACTAATTTTTATTGGGAGAGTAAGATGACTAATTTTTATTGGGAGAGTAAGATGACTAATTTTTATTGGGAGAGTAAGATGACTAATTTTTATTTGGAGAGTAAGATGACTAATTTTTATTGGGAGAGTAAGATGACTAATTTTTATTGGGAGAGTAAGATGACTAATTTTTATTGGGAGAGTAAGATGACTAATTTTTATTGGGAGAGTAAGATGACTAATTTTTATTGGGAGAGTAAGATGACTAATTTTTATTGGGAGAGTAAGATGACTAATTTTTATTGGGAGAGTAAGATGACTAATTTTTATTTGGAGAGTAAGATGACTAATTTTTATTGGGAGAGTAAGATGACTAATTTTTATTGGGAGAGTAAGATGACTAATTTTTATTGGGAGAGTAAGATGACTAATTTTTATTGGGAGAGTAAGATGACTAATTTTTATTGGGAGAGTAAGATGACTAATTTTTATTGGGAGAGTAAGATGACTAATTTTTATTGGGAGAGTAAGATGACTAATTTTTATTTGGAGAGTAAGATGACTAATTTTTATTGGGAGAGTAAGATGACTAATTTTTATTGGGAGAGTAAGATTACTAATTTTAATTGGGAGAGTAAGATGACTAATTTTTATTGGGAGAGTAAGATGACTAATTTTTATTGGGAGAGTAAGATGACTAATTTTTATTGGGAGAGAAAGATGAATAATTTTTATTGGGAGAGTAAGATGACTAATTTTATTGGGAGAGTAAGATGACTAATTTTTATTGGGAGAGTAAGATGACTAATTTTTATTTGGAGAGTAAGATGACTAATTTTTATTGGGAGAGTAAGATGACTAATTTTTATTGGGAGAGTAAGATGACTAATTTTTATTTGGAGAGTAAGATGACTAATTTTTATTGGGAGAGTAAGATGACTAATTTTTATTGGGAGAGTAAGATGACTAATTTTTATTGGGAGAGTAAGATGACTAATTTTTATTGGGAGAGTAAGATGACTAATTTTTATTGGGAGAGTAAGATGACTAATTTTTATTGGGAGAGTAAGATGACTAATTTTTATTTGGAGAGTAAGATGACTAATTTTTATTGGGAGAGTAAGATGACTAATTTTTATTGGGAGAGTAAGATGACTAATTTTTATTGGGAGAGTAAGATGACTAATTTTTATTGGGAGAGTAAGATGACTAATTTTTATTGGGAGAGTAAGATGACTAATTTTTATTGGGAGAGTAAGATGACTAATTTTTATTGGGAGAGTAAGATGACTAATTTTTATTTGGAGAGTAAGATGACTAATTTTTATTGGGAGAGTAAGATGACTAATTTTTATTGGGAGAGTAAGATTACTAATTTTAATTGGGAGAGTAAGATGACTAATTTTTATTGGGAGAGTAAGATGACTAATTTTTATTGGGAGAGTAAGATGACTAATTTTTATTGGGAGAGAAAGATGAATAATTTTTATTGGGAGAGTAAGATGACTAATTTTATTGGGAGAGTAAGATGACTAATTTTTATTGGGAGAGTAAGATGACTAATTTTTATTTGGAGAGTAAGATGACTAATTTTTATTGGGAGAGTAAGATGACTAATTTTTATTGGGAGAGTAAGATGACTAATTTTTATTTGGAGAGTAAGATGACTAATTTTTATTGGGAGAGTAAGATGACTAATTTTTATTGGGAGAGTAAGATGACTAATTTTTATTGGGAGAGTAAGATGACTAATTTTTATTGGGAGAGTAAGATGACTAATTTTTATTGGGAGAGTAAGATGACTAATTTTTATTTGGAGAGTAAGATGACTAATTTTTATTGGGAGAGTAAGATGACTAATTTTTATTGGGAGAGTAAGATGACTAATTTTTATTGGGAGAGTAAGATGACTAATTTTTATTGGGAGAGTAAGATGACTAATTTTTATTGGGAGAGTAAGATGACTAATTTTTATTGGGAGAGTAAGATGACTAATTTTTATTTGGAGAGTAAGATGACTAATTTTTATTGGGAGAGTAAGATGACTAATTTTTATTGGGAGAGTAAGATGACTAATTTTTATTGGGAGAGTAAGATGACTAATTTTTATTGGGAGAGTAAGATGACTAACTTTTATTGGGAGAGTAAGATGACTAACTTTTATTGGGAGAGTAAGATGACTAATTTTTATTGGGAGAGTAAGGTGACTAATTTTTATTTGGAGAGTAAGATGACTAATTTTTATTGTGTGAGTAAGATGACTAACTTTTATTTGGAGAGTAAGATGACTAATTTTTATTGGGAGAGTAAGATGACTAATTTTTATTGTGAGAGTAAGATGACTATTTTTTATTGGGAGAGTAAGATGACTAATTTTTATTGGGAGAGTAAGATGACTAATTTTTATTGGGAGAGTAAGATGACTAATTTTTATTGGGAGAGTAAGATGACTAATTTTTATTGGGAGAGTAAGATGACTAACTTTTATTGGGAGAGTAAGATGACTAACTTTTATTGGGAGAGTAAGATGACTAATTTTTATTGGGAGAGTAAGGTGACTAATTTTTATTGGGAGAGTAAGATGACTAATTTTTATTGTGAGAGTAAGATGACTATTTTTTATTGGGAGAGTAAGATGACTAATTTTTATTGGGAGAGTAAGATGACTAATTTTTATTGGGAGAGTAAGATGACTAATTTTTATTGTGTGAGTAAGATGACTAACTTTTATTTGGAGAGTAAGATGACTAATTTTTATTGGGAGAGTAAGATGACTAATTTTTATTGTGAGAGTAAGATGACTATTTTTTATTGGGAGAGTAAGATGACTAATTTTTATTGGGAGAGTAAGATGACTAATTTTTATTGGGAGAGTAAGATGACTAATTTTTATTGGGAGAGTAAGATGACTAATTTTTATTGGGAGAGTAAGATGACTAACTTTTATTTGGAGAGTAAGATGACTAATTTTTATTGTGTGAGTAAGATGACTAACTTTTATTTGGAGAGTAAGATGACTAATTTTTATTGGGAGAGTAAGATGACTAATTTTTATTGTGAGAGTAAGATGACTATTTTTTATTGGGAGAGTAAGATGACTAATTTTTATTGGGAGAGTAAGATGACTAATTTTTATTGGGAGAGTAAGATGACTAATTTTTATTGGGAGAGTAAGATTACTAATTTTATTGGGAGAGTAAGATGACTAATTTTTATTGGGAGAGTAAGATGACTAATTTTTATTGGGAGAGTAAGATGACTAATTTTTATTGGGAGAGAAAGATGAATAATTTTTATTGGGAGAGTAAGATGACTAATTTTATTGGGAGAGTAAGATGACTAATTTTTATTGGGAGAGTAAGATGACTAATTTTTATTGGGAGAGTAAGATGACTAATTTTTATTGGGAGAGTAAGATGACTAATTTTTATTGGGAGAGTAAGATGACTAATTTTTACGAGAATTGTTTACTTTTAAAGGCGTGTCTTGTTATCTTGTTGTCTTGTTGTCGTTTTTTAAAAAATCTGCTGTCACTTTGATGGATTTATATTTTTAATCATGTTTTTATATTTTTGTATTACAAATACACAGATGCACTAGGCAAAAAAACAACAACTTTAAAATGGTAATTAGCATCTGATGGAGTTAACGATGTATGCGAATTTAATAGTAAAATTGTAAAAATATTAGTTGAAACAAGTTGTGTTGTTGTTTGTTTTCATTTACTTGTTACCGTTGAATAAATGCCGTCAGCTCCCAGCCAAGCTGTATCGTTGAACCGGAAGTCCTTGCCCGTAGTTTTGCCCACGTAGCTCATTCTGAGGGCACTTTTCACCAGAGTTCTGCCCGAGCAAGAGATTGTCTTGGAGCTGGCTACCTGGGTCTCCAGCTTCTCACCTGGCAGAGACAATGTACGCTTGATACTCTATTGTCCTTACTCTGCATGTTTTAACTCGACACAAAAATCGGTAGCGCTCTCAGTTTCAGCCACTGGTAAGAACCAGTTGCCACCTGCTCCGTCTTTTGTTCTGTGTGCATTCTGTTACCCATGCTAGTAGAGTAGTTGTGAGGCAATAGGAGATTAAGGTACGTGGAAGTTTGAAACAGAAAGACTGGGCAATATAAGAAGAATGTTTCGGCTAACAGCCTTCCCCAGCAGACAGGACAATCGCCGGTTTTTTGTTTTTTTTTGGGTGAACACTTAAGTTTACAAAAACATTATATTTCTTTTCATTTCTTCATTTGTCCCGTCTGCTGAGGAAGGCTCTTGATCGAGAATTCCCTCATTTATCGCCCTGTATTTCTATTTCGAGCTTCCACATACCCTTTTCTTCTACTTCCTTCACAGAGCTTGAACGCAGTTCTTCGTTTATTATCTTTTAAAGTAGAAATACAATTTGAAGTTGTACTTTTTTTTAAATTACTATTTCGGATAAATGGAGAGAAGTAGAAAGAGAGAATGATAGAGTAAGGGGAAAAAAAGAGTACTAGAGAGATAGAGGGTGAAAAAGAGAGCGAGAGAAAAGAGAGAGAGAGAGAGAATTAAGAGAAGAGGAGAGCAAACGAATGAGAGAAATAGAGTGTTAAAGAGAGCGACAGCCCACGACTCACCTTTATCGTGCCAGTAGTGACTGTTGCTACCAATGTATATGCCATAGAATGAATCGAACCCCCTGTGGGTCGGTGTGTACTTTTCATTACAAAATCCGAGGTGCCATCTGGGGGGAAAAATGCAGTCATGCGATCAACAGGCTACCACATCATAGTGAGATAGACAGATATTCAGTCAACAGGGTAATGTCTTCTAGAGAGATAGACAGATATGCGGTCAACGGGGTAACGTCTTCTGGAGTAAAATTTAGATATGCGAATAAACAGGCTTAAAAACTCACAAATATAATAATAATCTGCTGTTTTTTTTAAGCACACTAGATACGGTAATAGCTTTTTTATATGTAGTCTCGTTGAATTATTTTGTTCACAAGATGTTTTTTTACCCTTCCACACCCCTCCACCCCCACCCCCCAAGCAACAGTATAGTTCAATGCCAGGCTACACATAAGATTGAATTGAAAACGTACACACAGATATTTCCCTATTGCTGGAATAAAATATTTTCAAAGAGATCCTTAGAGACATAAAATGCATTACTATCTACACATTCATTTCAGCTGTCTGGGGTTGATAAGGAATTGTAATTTCTATATGCTACTTTTACTTGACTAACTTGCCAACCAGGTGTGTGGAGTAGCCTCGCTGTTTAAGCCGTTCAGACAAAAGTGTGTACTTGAGTGGTATGTACATGGCCTGGGAAGGGTGGATGGAAGTCTGGGGGGGGGGGGCATGGTGAACAAGAACAAGTAATATAACATAGGGCATCACATCTCTTTTCTGTTGGAAATTAAACTGGTAATATGGTAATTGTTAATGTGGTAATTGTTAATGTGGTAATTGTTAATGTGGTAATAGGTAATGTGGTAATTGGTAATGTGATACTGGGGTATTAGGTATAATGGTTTTTTTGGTAATGTGGTAATTGGTATTACTTTGCCAAGTATGTGTAACAAAACACTAAAATGATCAAATTGGAATGGGACAAATGGAAAATAAGTAATACACACGTTAGTGACACAGACTGGAAGTTTTGAGAATCCCTGAGTGCACATCGTTGATTAATGACGTAGTTTAGCTGTCAGAATTGTGCTAAGTGTTAGAGTGAGTTGTAAGTGATATGTGAAGTAGATGTTATGCTTTGGATGGTTTGTAAACAATACAGTATTATTAGAGTCCCACTAACTGTCAACTAAATACCCATAAAATCAATCAAATACCCAGAAAATCAATCAAATACCCCGAAAAATCAATCAAATACCCAGAAAATCAAATACAAAGAAAATCATTCAAATATCCAGAAAATCAATCAAATACACAGAAAATCATTCAAATACCCAGAAAATCAATCAAATGCCCACAAAATCAATCAAATACCCAGAAAAATCATTCAAATACACAGAAAGTTAATCAAATACCCAGAAAATCGAATTAAATACCCCTTGACATCTACTACATAACCCATTGGAACACCCACAAAACTTAACTAGATACACACAAAATGCATCCGCATAACCAAAAAATTCAAATAAATATCTACAAAAATCAACAAAATACTCGTAAAACCCAAATTTAATACCCAAAAGATTCAGCTAAATACCCACAAACATCTATTAAATGCCCAAAAGAATTAACTAACTACCCACAAAATTTAACTCAATACCAAGAAAAAGAATGTCGATTTCCAAAATATAAACGGTATGCACAACAATAGCCCTCCAAAACCCACTAAATCAATCAAATACCCTACACAATTAACCTAATGTCCCCCCCCCACCCACTCCGAAAAAAATCAACTAAAGGTCTTCTAATGACCTGCACGATAGACACAGATTTGCGTTTTTACCACACACACACACACACAAAAAAGAACTGGATTAATCACCTTTCACCTCAATGAAAAATAAATTTTTGGTACATAGGCATACGTTTAAAGACGTACGGTTACAGACGTACACAAGTACCTGGAGTTGCGTGTGAAATGGAAACATTCCTGTCATGTAGCTGTTCCTGGAGCTGAAATGAAATTTGACATTTCGACACGAACAAAATAATAACGTTAAAATAAAATAATTAAACAACCACTAAAAACATTTTTTTTCCATATAAATTTTTTTAACATGTAATATCGAGCAATATGGCCCCGAGGGGGGAGGGCTGAAAATTTGACAAAGCGTGCATACAAGTAACGCATTTTATAAGAATTCCAATTACTGCTCCCCCACACCCGGCCCCCCCCCCGGGCCAAGGCTAGAAACCGTACATTTTTTTCACTCCCCTGAACTATATTAATATTCTAATGACACACCCGCATTTAAAAACGCAGATTTATTTTAACCAACAATTTCAGAAGAACAAAAAGATAATATTATGCACCAAACGCAGATGTGATATTAGTATATTTTTTTTTTCTTTTAAAGAACGCAGTTATAGGATCA
Organism: Omphiscola glabra; assembly: GCA_964017045.1. Lineage (NCBI taxonomy): Eukaryota > Metazoa > Mollusca > Gastropoda > Lymnaeidae > Omphiscola > Omphiscola glabra. Next base: position 23,775,872 of record OZ024802.1, read on the forward strand.
GTGTCATCATATTTCTTTATCTTCCCACTTAAAAACTAGAACAAACTGAAAAAACTAAATTCTTGGGGGTTGGATGTGGGGCTGAAAATCTGATAGAATGTGTTTTTATCGGTAATGAGTCCATGCGCCAAGTTTCCGCTCGATAGGTTGACGGGAGGTGGGTCAGTTAGCCGTCCGAAGATGTTGCCAGCCACGAACAAAAGGCGAAGATAACATAAATGGTTTTAAAAAATATTTTTTTTAAAATAATTTATATAAATTAAAATTCAGTTCAGCTAATGTAAATAAATGACTCTGGTACTATGCAGTTATTGATGACTTGAAACGCTTCCAATCTACACATGTTCATGTTAACGGAAACAGTTTATGCACAGCTGTGGTTATTGAAAATTGTATGGAATTTCAAGTTAAAGCATGGGACATAAGTAAGCATGTCAGATGTTACTTAAAGTAAAGTGGACATTTCGATGTAATCCACAAAGCATTCTAGACCACAGGTCTCTCAGTCGCTTTCACACCTCAAAACTGTTCAAAATAAAGGGTTCCAAATAGGCCATAAAAGATAAGAATCCCTGATTAGAGCCCTGATTATAATCAGTGATTATACACCTTGATTAGAAACCCCCGTGATTACCCCTTGTTTGAGGACTTAATAAATGACCTGAAAAGAACCACTGATGATGACCTGGGCTGAACCCCTGTTCATGAACCCTTATTAGAATCCCTGATGACGACCCCGTATTTAAACCCCCGATGATGACCTGAATGGAACCCATGATGACTACCTGGTTTGAACCCCTGATGATAACCCTTTATTATAACACCTGATGAAAACCTGAATAGAACACCTGCTAATGACATGGGCTGAACCCCTGATGATCAACCCTAATTAGAACCCGTGATGAAGAACTGAATAGAACCCCAAATGAAGACCTGAACAGAACCCCTGATTATGACCCCCTTATTAGAACCCTTATTAGAACCCTTGATGAAGACCTGAATAGAGCTCCTGATAATGACCTGGGCTGAACCCATGTTGATGACCTCTTATTAGAACCACTGATAAAAACCTAATAGAACCCCATCTTTAAAAAAAGATCCGTTAACACGTGATAACAATTTACGGTGTACACGTGGCGGAGGCGTAGGTGGAGTCCATGATGAGCCCTCTGTTGGCCAGCCAGTTGAGGTTAGGGGTCAGCATTTCCGGGTTGTGCCAACCCACGTCATTCCAACCTGTTTTGGAAGAAAGGCAGTGCGTCATTGATTGACATCCGTTTACAATGAAATGTCAACATGACTTTGTCAGAACATCTGAATTGTGATGACCATTTTGGAAATCTACAGTAAAATATATATTGGACCAGGGTTGCCAACCGTCTGTGAAAAAAAAAATGAAATTGTTCGTAAAACTCCATACTAATTTCAGGCTGTGCATATTGTACTTGAGACTTAACCAGATTTTTTTCTGCCTTTTCAAATTTTTTCTTGGGAGCTTTACCGAGTTTCATCATGAGCAGGAACATTTATTAATTAAACAATAATTAGAATGTCTGGCATTGGTGTTATAAAAAGTCTCAGTGAATTCATTAATTTTTTTTTTTTATTGGATAGCCCTCAAGTGTTCAACTAAAAGTCATGCATATTCTGGTTGAGGATGGAGCTAACGCCCTTAAAGCCCCTGTAAGTACATTGGCTACCAGGGGCCATCTGCTGGGCTGTGCCAAATAATATCATCGACGCGTAGGACTTTCCCGCAGCCCTGGCCTCCCCCAGCCATATCCAGTGTATGGCTTGAAAGCAACAGATGTGCTATACTGTTTCCGGGGCCAGAGTGCAATGCAGCGCACGTCTGATTACATTTGCCGTATGCGGCCCGTCAACACTCACTTTGCGGCCCGTCAACACTCACTTTGCGGCCAGCGAAGTAACGAAATATTCTTCTTTTTTATATGATTATTACTTTAATAGCTTTCCCCTTGTCCTATGTTCTTTCGGCCCAAACTAGTTTTCACAAAGTATTACGGTCCGCCTTACATTTTGAGTTGTGCAGGCCTGGTCTAGACTGTTGAAGCATCAGTTAGTGGATCAGTGTCCCGGTTCTCATTTGTGTCATCAGGCTCTAATGTCAGCGTCCTAGTTTCCAACACGAGGTTTTGTCAGCTAGGAAACCGAATTTTATTGAATACACATCTGGCCTTCGTTTTGCCTCCCCACTGTCCGAATCTTTTTTTTTCAGTTCACACGCCAAAATTTTGTGTCAAATTTCTTTTTGAACGCATTATTTTGTTTTACTATATAGTATAGTGCGTTCAATTAGAAATTTGACGAACATTTTAACGTGTGAACTGAAAAAAAAAATTCGAACAAATTTCCGTTCGATCAAATTTCCGTCGATCAATTTGCCGTCGACGAAATTTCTTTCAAACAAATTTCCGGCAACCATTTCTTGCACACACTCGTAGACTAATCATATTAAAGATACAACAACAGAATAACAAACAAACAAAAAAAATACGATGTCACGCTCCTTACTAAGTACCTACCCAGGTCGTCACTGACGATAAAGATGATATGAGGGGGTTGTTTGCTCAGAGATTCATCCACTTGTAGAATTAACATCAACACCCAACTTATCAGAAGCTTCATGACGTCAGACGGAGACCATCGTAGCACGCACTGGCTCAACACGTCCGAGACACTGCGCACAGCAAGATATGAACTCCACCGATTAACATTATACAATGAATGAAACTCTCACAAACACAGTATCTGTCACGGGCTAAGGTGACAGGGATTCTACTATCCCAAACATATCAACCGCCTTATTGGCAAGAAGAAGTCCACGCAAATAGATGGTATCATCACTTTAACATGTAGAAGCGTAATTTTGGTCCGAACGGTTCATATCCTCATATCTGATCCAGTTTCTAGCCAATAGAAAGTCATCACGGCAGTAAAACCTTATTTGCGATCATTGCCAGCTTTTAAATCCATGATGTTGGCTACTATATAATAATAAATCACAAACAAATTTAAATCCTTTGTAAGTTACGTTGCTCTTTGATAGAGACTAAATAACAACATATAAAAATAATAAAAGCTACTGTGTTACATATTCATTGACCCTAAAATTCTTTGTTACGTCACATACGGCTCTGGACACGGACTTAAGTTCGACTCCAGATACGCGGGTCTGAGTATAAAATTATGAAACAGAATCTACAAGATGAACTGTTTGCGTTTTGGGCTAATCTTTGTTAGCGGTCCTTAATTTCTGAATACGCGGCTAAACCTTAATATTACAGCGCCGTCATGACACTCTCCTGGTGTGGAGTGTCAAAAGAGCTTGATACGTTTTAGCACTGGGCATTATGTTTGACGGATACATTGTACGCTATTGTATGAGCAGTTTCCTGTTTGTCGTATTGTTGTTCGTGACGGGTCAGCAAGTCAGAGAATATGTTATGCATGGCCATGTTACCAAACGCCAGCAAGGGCGTATCCTTTAGCGGCCCTAGTTTTTTGGTTTGTCTCATACTTCCCTTAATTTTTACATTCCAAATTCACGTGTTTTGCAAGTTTTCTTGTCCGGAGGCTCACCAGCTTGAGACCCAACATTCCGATGGTGAAAGTGAGAAATTCCTATCAGCGTAGTCAACATTGGATCCACGTAACGTAGAGTCTGGATAATCGCACGTGTAGATATGTCCATCGTGCCAGTTGCACGATAAAAACTGACGTGTGCTACCTAGTCCACCCAAACGTGATGGCAACCAACATTTGTCTCTAACATTTCCTCTTGTTAACTGTCAATAAAAAGACTTTGCCATAAATTACACATGGAAAACTTGTTGAAAGATGATGGTTGTTTGGACTGGAACTAGTGGGATCAATACGCAGACCATAGAGTTTTGGTGAAGTTTCTGTACAGTTTCTATGAAGTTTATTTCATAAAAAGTTAGGAATGGGAAGTTAAATCATTTATTTTATGGCGTGGCAGATACTTTTTAAAAATCTCAGTCACACACTACTTTGATTACTTTATAGCCGGTGGGGGGGGGGGGCTTCGCTACTTAGATTATTCTATAGCCCGGGGGGGGGGGGATTCACTACTGTCATTACTTCTATAGCAGAGGGGCTTCGCTACTTTGACTAGTTAGTTCTATAGCCGGGGGGCTTCCTGTACATGGTTATGTCATTAAGTGTGTTGAGATTATCAGTCGGGTGATAAGGCAGCCAAAATTGACCCAATTACTTTTATATACCATGATAACAAACGTAGATCAGGTGGATGTTGACATACTGACTCTCGATCGTTTTAATCAGTACTGAAGGTTCAGCAAGTTAGTCTGACGTAGCGTCAGTTCACACGAATAAATTAGCTTCAAACTTCACATCAAACTTGTGTATGAATGCGCTATTTTGTGTGTGTTTTTTTTTTTGTGTGGACAAAATTGGGAATTGATCAAAGAGTAATTTGAAATTTGTGACAAGGCTTCATTCAAAAATTGTATCAAATGCATGATCGAAAATTTGATCGTGTCAACTGACGCTTAGAGTAAAACTCAGTTTACACGTTACGTATGTTGGGAATATAATGATCGGGGAGTTGAATCCGAATAAAATAATCGAAAAATTAATGGAAAAAAACAACAAAAATATATTTTTTTCTTATTGGAAAAGTATTATTGAATTTTGATTTTGAATTGCTAGAAAAACTAGCCTTTAATTGAATGCATTCGTGCTCATCTAGCTACAGCCGACTAACAATGGCGGCCGCCACCCGTGGATCTAATAAAGTTCCTTGACAAGGCATGCATTAATTCGCTCCTGAAGTATATTAATATTCTAATTCCCACCCCCTTCCAGACCGCAGATTAATATAACAATATTTAAATTGATAAACTTTCATATATTCCGCACTGAACGCTCTTGCGGTAATTTTTTTAAATGTATTTTTAAAAATTTCCTTTAGCGCAGTTTTTTCCTCTTGCGGTAATTTTTTAAAATTTATTTTAAAAAATTTCCTATGGCGCAGTTATCGTGAATTTTCCTTCATTTTTAGGGGTTCGGGTTGTGGGTGGTGCTAAAATTTGACAAAAATATGTTGTTATCGGCAACGAGCCTATGTGTCAAGTTTCAGCTCGATAGGTTGACGACAGGATCGTATTTACAGCAGCAGAGGCCATGGGCAAAGAAATGCACTGAGGTCCCTTACCCTCTTTATACTCAGGGCCGTGAGAAGATAATTTGGAATTTCAATGATTGGGGCAAGCTCTGACTTCTTCACCACCGCCATACATAGCCATAAATTCATCCTGGTAAGAGGAAATCCACTGAGGGTATGCTTTTAGCCCCAGCTGAGTTTCGTAGTTAGAATCTTTATAGTCCAACCAGGTATACCAAACTAAAGGAAAATCATAATTTTGTCCGTTGAAAACAATCTTTACATCTAATTGCATCCAGCGCTTTTATTAGATTAAGATAAGTTGTTAGGGTCACTTTATTTAGGGAGGGAGAAGAAATGAAGGGCGCGGAACGAAACTGGGACAGGTTTGGAGAGAGGTCTCAGTAACCCGCTCCCCAGAAACTGTTTGATAAATTCAAAGTGATGGAATGCCTTTTGGCGCACACCTGATTTAGTTTTTGCATCATGCCACACATAACCGGCTTGCATCAGAAAATGAGCTTGTTGAAATGTAGGTTCACTTGACTATGCATGGGTTACACAATTCCCTTTTTTAAATTTTTTTAAAATCTAAATAGCGATGTTGTTTCATAATGTTATAAAAAATCTATTTGTTTGTTTAAAGTAATTCATCAATGAAATAATATAAATAAAAAATTTTAAAATTCCGTTCAAAACAGTTGATCGTTAATTTTTTCAAAACGACAAACAATAGATTGCTATATTACCCAGAGACAGAACTAGCACAAATATTATGATTAAAGTGGTCATGGTCGACTCCCGACTGACGAACAACACACAGAAGAGTGGTACTTTATTGTTTATGAGTGAAAGTTAGCTCCATCACAAGATTCCTATAGTAGTACTCAGTAGTCACATGATTTGAATTATAGCAATGAAGATGATGTATGCCTACATTAAAGGGTTTGTGGGTTGGGGGTGGGGGGAGAGTGTGCAGCATTTCTTGTTTTCAAAGTTTCAGTTCTACTCTGTTACTTATTTTAGTCGATCTGATGAGTTAAGTTAACAGACCCCATCATTCAATTATCTTCTTTCATCCATGTTTGAATCTGATGCCAAAATTAGTGACGCAGTGTGGGTACTTTGACAGAAATGTTGAATATCATCTGATTACCTTAAATGATATATCATATTCAAGGCAAGGGTTATAAGTATATATTTTACCCCAAAATTGTGACCTACTTTTCACATCTCCGCACTATTTTGCCCACAACGATTGCACCAAAGCCTCAGGAGGCGTTCACAAGCTAATACAAAACACAAAGAATTCACATCTCCGCACTATTTTGCCCACAACGATTGCACCAAAGCCTCAGGAGGCGTTCACAAGCTAATACAAAACAAAAAGAATTCACATCTCCGCACTATTTTGCCCACAACGATTGCACCAAAGCCTCAGGAGGCGTTCACAAGCTAATACAAAACACAAAGAATTCACATCTCCGCACTATTTTGCCCACAACGATTGCACCAAAGCCTCAGGAGGCGTTCACAAGCTAATACAAAACACAAAGAATAGCAACGGTTTAAACTAGATTAAGAAATTTCTTTTGATGTTGTTAATAAAATCATGAACAGAAAATTTTGAAAAGGTATTTTTTTTAAAGACAAGAACAGAAAAGATTTTTGTTTAAATTTATATTTTAATTAAATATATATTTAAGTTATATTTTAAATCAATTCTTACATTTATAAAAGGTAAGTAAAAGTCTTTTGTAAAATGAAATACACCGAATTATAAATAAAAACGACTAAATTCACCCATACGAATTATACGAGCTTACCAGTACCAGTATGTGATTAAATTTTAAAAGGTAATGGTACGGTATGTTCTGCATGCCATTTTCTATGTAGACTGATTTGTCTGGCTGATGAATACCACAATGTCTCCTTCAAAAACTTTGTCTTTGCCATCTACTTCCAAATGTGCCTCGTTGTTGATGGAAGGAATTCCGCAAAGTTCTTCAATAGAAAATTTAATTTTTTTCATGTTCCCGGCACGTGAAAGAAGCCTAGAAATAACTTCTAATCATAACCCTTAGGCTACACCATTTGTAGTTTCTTTTAATTTTTATACAATTTTTTTGCTTTTAAAAACTAATTTCTTGAATTTTTGTTATTCAATATATTAAATACTTGTCTATGTAAACTGTTTTTCTGTGTCTGAAATGACACACAGTAAGTAAGCGAATTTTTAGAATATTACATTAAATAAATAGTTAATTAAAATGTTTAATTAAATACCTTTTAAATTTTAAAAATAATAATTTTAATTAGGCATGCAAGTGAAGTTGTAGTAATTGGACTGATTCCCCACATCTGACCGACAAACGCTGCTGCTGGCCGCCGTCCATGGCTTGTCATGTAAAAGTTCTGGTGTGGATGAGGTAAATATGCATTAGATTTTGTTTTGTCTCTATACATCTGTTCTTTATTATATATATGTATTTTATGTTAATATCACCATTATGTCTCTTTTTTAATATTTTTATGTACAGCGCGGTGAGCCTAGCCCTAGGCTGGGGTACCACGCTATATAAGACAACAAATAATAATAATAATAATAATAGAAAAGTTATATTAGTAATTAAGCATGTCCCTATTTAGGATCATAATAACTGTTTATAGTTGTAACTTATATGTAGGCCAAAATTTGGTGAGATTATCTCGTATGAGTCGTCATTAATAAGGGACGAGCTATTATTAAACGATTAATTATTGATTCTATAAAGAGAACGGATGACAATGGTTCACACAATTTTTTAACGTAATAAACCCAACAAGCTCGCCTTAGTCACAAGCTAAAATCTCTTCAGTTGTGTCGTATTCTTTTCTAAATTTTGTAAAATTATTCATTTAAAACTTCTTAGAATTAATCAGATGTAGGGCTTCAACAATAACGAATCACTTCATAATTGACAGTGATGAGAGACATTTCCGTTATATTGGTCGTATTACATTAACTTTTGATTTGGCGACATTTTTAATAATCCTCCCCCCCCCCTCCTCGCAACTTAGGGAGCGCTTAACATTTCTGTAATAGGTCATTTTTTAGTAACTTAAGTGTGTTAAAATTTGCAATGGATGTAGCCTCTATTGAACGTAACTCCATTCTAATTATTTAAGAAACAAATGTTACGTAGTGTGCAATTTTTCAAAGATAATATGTAGCTGTATACCATGTTGCAGAACACATTTTTATTACATTTTTTAAAGGGTGTCAATGTACTTAGTATAGCCTTATAAACCGAAAAATAAAATGTATATAGTAAAAGCATTTGTGAAAGATCAAATATATTTTTTATAATAAATGTGTACAAAGAAAATTCAAGATGTTGTTTCAGTTCGTTTTAAGACACACAGAGTTACGAAATTATGTTATTTAATAGATTGTTTATGGATTCACTCTTACATATTCAATTTTTACCGGCCATATTTTCATAAAATTATGATTTCAACATAAGTGATTTTGATTGAAAAAACACTCTCACACGTTGGGATAGTTGAAGCAAGCTGTAAGTAAACATTTTAAAACGTAAAACATGTATTTATAATTCACCAAAATTTAACCAAATGTACCGTAAATTAGCAGCCAATGCTGGCTTTAATTTACTGATGAAAAAAAGAGGCTTTCCTTATATTTTAATCAGTTGTTATTTGGATGTAGAATAACGACAAACCACAACTAAAAAAGTTTTTAAATACTTCTCTTGAGTGATTGACACGAATGTATAATAAAATATTTAGCGTACTAATCAATTTGTTTTGGTTTGTTTTTACTTACTTTGTTCTTGATCATTGTGGTATAAAGAATGTTTTAACAGTTAAATCTTTGTCCGCCTAATTGAAAAATAAAGCGTATACTTTTTTCATTCATTTTGTTTACTGTTATATTTGGTATATATTTTAATTATTTTTGTTTACATGAGTGTCGTGTGCATTCAATAACTTTAAACTCTGCATTCATTAATTAATCAAAGGAGTGTGTTAAAGAATAAATTAAGAAAAAAAATTGAAAGAAACATTTGGATGGTTAATTATTCACAAGCTATAAAGCAACTTATATATATATATATTCATAATTATATATAGATACATGCAGAGCAGGGGTTCTACTCCAGTATCTTATGAAGCTTAAACTCAGTGTAATATATGTTTATTGCTTTACATAATGCACTTGATAAAAAAATCTGATTTTGGATGACCTTTTGAATTATTTCATTCATGTCAAGTTTTCTAGCGCAGTAAGGAGTGCTTGAAGATCCTTCCTGCTGCTGAGTCCACCTGAGAAATTAACATCTTCTTTGGGATCAGGGATAAGGGGGAAAACCATGACAAACGACATAAACTCAGTGTTTACTTTTGGAATATTACCAATACATAAAGTAGAGTCATGTTATTAGCTATCGTCGAGCGCATGTGAGAAATATAAAACCAATTTTTGGAAAAGTGCTTTAACTTTAATGAATTGTTCCCATTTTAAATAGATTTTTTGTTAAAAATACCTGTTAAATTAAATTTTTTTGTAAATGTGTTCCCTTTACCATTGAATCAAAACGGTATTCATTTAAATCTATACATTCTTATGGTGATTATTTTTAATAAGTATGGTCAAAGAGAAAAAAGAATATTTAGTGAAAATTATTTTACGGTGAAAGGAAATAATCTGGCACAAAAAAAAATGCATTCACTAAATAAAATGGTGAATAATCGTTTCAGTCTTAAGATTTTTAAAAAACAATTACACGATAGCCTCCCTTTGACCGCAAGAATACAATCTTCTACTAGAGACTATAGACCAGAGAAACACTACAACTATGTGCTGCTTTTGCTAAGAATTCAACTTTAAAAATTCACAAAATAAAACATACAGGTAACAAACTCTAGAAATCTGACATTTGATGTACTACATTTACTTCCAATTAAAATTTAAAAAACCAGAAATACTACATTCAGGAGAGACACCCTAACAGGTGTGTCATTTGTTCAGCAACATTTTTCTCGCAAAATATATTAAATAGTATATAAAAAAAATAACAGGAGAAAGACGCTGCGTGGCTGATGATAGGCCTCCAGAAGACCCAGTCATCGCTGGATATAGTTGGAGTCGTTCTGCTGCAAAGAGATTAGGCCTGATGGAAATCCATGCCATTGCGTTAAATTTATTATCTTTTTTTTTCCAAAGGTTTTTCTTTCTTCAGGATTTAAAAAAAACTAAATCTTTGAGATGTCTCGAATTTCCATTTCTTTTTCAAAACCATGTTTTATGAATAAAGGTACTAAGGTTTTACTGTTAATCATTATCAATACAAAAACAAAAATCACTAACTGTGTGTTTTTTTTCCTGCTACGATTAAGATGCTTGTTAAAAATGGAGTAGTTCATTTCTTTTTCCTAGCTCACCGAAAACGGAAACGTTTGTTTAAACAATTTCTGACAGTGTTGGCTTGGTTTGTAACAATAACTGAATAAGATTCTATGTCGATCTTCGCCGCATTTACTCAAAGCTATCAAATGAATCGGCACACAAGAATTAACACACAAGAGAGAAACTCATAAACGCAACTAATGTTACATTGGCAATAATTTTTCGTAACAGTCCGTAAAGAGCATATTTGTATGTATATATCTATATATTGTTATTGCCAGTGTCTTCACATCCTTTTGTGTTTTGGTCGTCATCACGTAATGTGGTGCCAATGCTATATAATTTTCTCTTTCAATAACCTGCCCGACACATATCCATATAAAAATATTCAACACATTATGGTCAAAGCTACATTTTGAGTCTCATTCCAAAAGAAACTTCAAAAATCGAGATAACATAAAATTAACCCGTATATTTAATGATCAAGGGAATTGCTTCTTTCAGACAATGTCCTCCAGGGAGGGGGTGTGGGATTTACAATTTTAGGGGGAGGGGGAACAGTTCAAGTGGACAGAGGCGTAACTAAGGCGGGCATAGGGGAAAATAATATGTCCCCCGGCTGACGGGAAGTGGGTCAGTTAGCCGTCGGAGATTTTACCTGCCAGCACGCCATCCACGAATGAAAGCGTAGCTAACGTGACGGATTTCGGAAGATGTAATATAATGTTCACTATCGATAGGGTTATTAAAATAAGCAACAAGGTGTGTAAATATTTCTTAACAGCAAAAGGTTAAATTAAAGAAATAAATACCGAGATCTTTATGGACTTCAATGAATATTCCCTTGTTAAATCAGATATATATGGAGTGGTGGGAGTGCTGGAGTGGATGAGTGGTTAAGTCGTGCTGAATCCTGGCTGTGATCGTTCGAGTGGTCCTTAACATTACATTTGATGAAACATCACTTTCGAGTGGCCCTTAACATTACATTTGATGAAACATCACTTTCGAGTGGTCCTTAACATTACATTTGATGAAACATCACTTTCGAGTGGTCCTTAACATTACATTTGATGAAACATCACTTTCGAGTGGCCCTTAACATTACATTTGATGAAACATCACTTTCGAGTGGTCCTTAACATTACATTTGATGAAACATCACTTTCGAGTGGCCCTTAACATTACATTTGATGAAACATCACTTTCGAGTGGTCCTGAACATTACATTTGATGAAACATCACTTTCGAGTGGCCCTGAACATTACATTTGATGAAACATCACTTTCGAGTGGTCCTTAACATTACATTTGATGAAACATCACTTTCGAGTGGCCCTTAACATTACATTTGATGAAACATCACTTTCGAGTGGCCCTTAACATTACATTTGATGAAACATCACTTTCGAGTGGCCCTTAACATTACATTTGATGAAACATCACTTTCGAGTAACCCTTAACATTACATTTGATGAAACATCACTTTCGAGTGGTCCATAACATTACATTTGATGAAACATCACTTTCGAGTGGTCCTTAACATTACATTTGATGAAACATCACTTTCGAGTGGTCCTTAACATTACATTTGATGAAACATCACTTTTGAGCTTGACAGTTTTTGTTTTTGTTTTTTAAATATATTTTTGTTTTCGGTCACGAGACACACAATTTATTTCCTTCTAATTTCTTCTATAAAAAAAATTAAATATTCAAGTAATTCATACTTAAACATTTTATTTGACACAGACAGTCAAGGGGAGTTAATAGTTACAAATGTAGCTACTCTTTTCATCCACATTTCAATATAGTTAGCCTCCCTTAGTTTAGAGATTTTTTAAAAAATGTCGTATTTTCCGGCGTAGAAGACGACTTCTTAACCCATGAAAATCTTTTCAAAATTCGGGGTTCGTCTTATAAGCTGATATACTGCGTGCTGAAACTTCAGGGGCAGGGGCACTGTAGTTCCAGTTTCGTTGACGGCTTAGAAAACAAACAGCGCGGTGGCTCCCATGGGTTTATTGTCTAATCCTTCATTTGAGCTTAGAGTGAAATAAGACAAGTTGAATCGCCTTGCACTGTTTTATGTTTACATGGTTGATGACAATCATCCTTATGTGTATATGTGACAGTTTTCCTGCTAAGCACCTGCATGTCATAAGCCTTATGTCTATAAGTGACAGTTTTCCTGCTAAGTACCTGCATGTCATAAGCCTTATGTTTATAAGTGACAGTTTTCCTGCTAAGCACCTGCATGTCATAAGCCTTATGTTCTTAAGTGACAGTTTTCTTGCTAAGTACCTGCATGTCATAAGCATTTGAATTAAAAAATTACCATATTGAAATTAAATCTGATGTTTTTAAAAAATTGTTATTTGGTGTGCGTTCTTAGAGGGGTAGTCTTATACGTCGAGTATAGCCCAAACCCTGTATTTTAACAGGAAAAGTAAGGCGAGGCGTCTTACTCGCCCAGTCGTCTTAAACGCCAGAAATTACGGTAATTAAAATTAATTTTAAATTTAAAAAAAACACTGCCCAACATTAAGTAAACAAAGTTCTTTTGCCTACAGGAGGGCTTTTTCTGTACCCAATCAACCAAATTGCGCATTAGTGCTTTACAGACAGCTGCACAGATTCAAATGTTCAAAATTAAGGCAATTTTTTTTTCTATATTAGCCAGTGTCAAATTTTTAAAAGACACATCGCTTCGTTTCTTGGAGATTTTGGCATTTCAATCTTTATTACTGTTCGTTCCATGCATGCGTAGAGGCTATATTTGACTTGAGGAGCAGCCTCGACCTGCGCTGCATTTGGTTTTCGTTGAGGGAGAGTTGTGCTGTTCGTGGTAGTCAGACTCGCTCTCTTGTCCTTTCCTGTATTGTTACAATAGACAGACTTTGTTAAGACGACTGGGAGACAAGCAAGGATGCTGTGGGTCACCAGATGAATGGGAGACAAGCAAGGATGTTGTGGATCACCAGACGACTGGGACATAAGCAAGGATGTTGTGGATCACCAGACGACTGGGAGACCAGCTTGTGGATGTTATGGATGACCAGCAGTGTTTGTTGAATCTCATTTGGGCTCTTTTGCGTTCCATGTAGCAGGAGTTTTAATTCTGAGTTTGCTTACTCTTAGATGGGTTTCCATCTCTTAGAGGGTTTGCATCCCTTAGATGGTTTGCCATCCCTTAGATGGGTTGCCATCTCTTTGGTTTGTTGACATCCCTCAGATGGGTGGTCATTACTTAGATGGGTGGCCATCCCTTGGATGGGTTGCCATCCCTTAGATGGGTTGCCATCTCTTTGGTTTGTTGCCATCCCTTAGATGGGTGGCTATTACTTAGATGGGTTGCCATCTCTTAGATGGGTTGCCATCTCTTAGATGGGTTGCCATCCCTTAGATGGGTTGTCATCCCTTAGATGGGTTGCCATCCCTTAGATGGGTTGTCATCCCTTAGATGGGTTGTCATCCCTTAGATGGGTTGCCATCCCTTAGATGGGTTGTCATCTCTTAGATGTTTGCCATCCCTTAGATGGGTTGCCATCTCTTAGATGGGTTGCCATCCCTTAGATGGGTTGCCGTCTCTTAGATGGGTTGCCATCCCTTAGATGGGTTGCCATCCCTTAGATGGGTTGCCATCCCTTAGATGGGTTGCCATCCCTTAGATGGGTTGCCATCTCTTAGATGGGTTGCTGATGTTTCTATTTTTACTTGTCCAGGTTTTTTCCTTCGTTCATGATGTATTTTATCAGGAACAGCAGAGACCTAAAATCCAGGGCCGTCTCGGGGGTCCTGCAACCTCACGGAAATATAAGCGGCCCAACGTTGTGATTTGGACTAAACATAAATTATAACTAGGGAGAAAAAAAAGTGTGTGTGTGGTGGGGGGGGGGGGGGGGGTTTTGCGAGAGAAGAAACCGAATGATGGCCTTGGCCTTCTAAGTCACCTGATGGCTCTGCCAAACGCATGTCTAAGAACAGAAAGAGTGTCATACCACAAGACAGCTAATGGTCATTGATAAGAGTGTTTGTAGATGTTATCACTTCTCACATGCAAAGAATTTGTTAAACAAATATAACTAAACCAAAAGATGTAAAACTTCTCAAAGGCGCCGTAAAAAAAAAAAAAAAAAAAAATCATTAAAACGCTTGGAACTTTATAATAATTTATTTACAATTTATTTTAAATTAGAAGTTTATAACATTTAAGGAGGAAGTATCAAAAGCTGATTTATGAAAGTAAAATAGGTTTAAAGATTATTAATTTTTTTTTAACCGCTCTTAAATCTAGGATGCTTTCCCTTTCCGGACACCTATCGACCGTGCTCAGTGATGGTTTAAGATGACTTTTTTTCCCTACACTACCAAACAAAAACATCATCCACATCAAATCATCCAATTCAACGCATTGTGTCACAAATTTATTACTAACAAATCTGTAGGTATACAAATCAAAATGCATTTTAAAGAAGAATGGGTTCTAGGAAGCTAGAAAGAGGATTATTTTTCAACATATTTTTTTTTCCTATTGTACAAATAACAGATGAACAGAGAAAAATACACGCAAGCAAAGAAAATGTTCATTAACTGATCTATAAAATGTTCATAACTGATTAAAAATATGTTCATAGCTTGTCTACAATAGGAAATCTACGTACTCGCTATTAGAACTAGAAAATAGAAAATTTTGTAACTTTACAATAGAAGAAACAAGAAAATGACATCAATATTTCCCCTCACAAAGTTGCTCACAACAGAGTTCTCAATCAGTCATGACTTACTTGACTTAAAAAAAAACTGCCATTCTGATGTACACTGAACATGACTTGATTCATACTGGAATTCCCACACGTGTGTAAATTGACAGTTATTGGGTACAGTTGAACGTGATAATCGAAAAGAGTAATCATACAGGTCAAATATGTGATGATATTGCGATGGTAGGATATATGATGGTAGGATGTGCTATGGCAGGATTTGTGATGGTAGGAATGCGTAATGTAGGATTCGTGATGGTAGGATGCGTGATGGTAGGAATGCGTAATGTAGGATGCGCGATGGTAGGATGCGTGATGGTAGGAATGCGTAATGTAGGATGCGCGATGGTAGGATGCTTGATGGTAGGAATGGGGGATGGTAGGATGTATAAAACCTAACAGTTATAAATTGAAAACCGTTCACATAGTGTATCAATCTTTTCAGCGATGGTCATTGAGAATTATTTTTTTTAGAAGAGAAAACATTAGGCATTTTTTTTTTATACGCGCGTCCAACATTACATTATCTGGACACGCCTCTGAATTATTAATACTGCACCGCTAAAACATAAGCTGACCTTCTTGTGGACAAGTGCAATATGTTATTCAAAACCGGCCTACATTTCACACAGTAATCTATTCGGTAGTAGCAAATGCAAGTAACCGTATCAGAAGTTAAAACACGTTCTATGATAAGAGACGTCACTCTATGATGGCAGACGTCACTCTGTGGTGGCAGACGTCACTCTATGGTGGCAGACGTCACTCTATGGTGGCAGACGTCACTCTATGATGACAGACGTCACTCTATGATGGCAGACTTAACTCTAGGATGACAGACTTAACTTTATGAGAACAAGCTTATGGGAATGATCTGTACATAGATAGAGTAATCATTTTATAAAGATATATCATTGTAACAGCATTAAGGGGAAAAAAAACTACTTTGAATATGTCTATAAGACCATGGGTCCTGTGAGGAATAGTCACTAGAAAATATGGTCAAATGCGAAAAGAGTAAAATGAATCAATGGCCAAATGAGACAATGGTCAAATGATCAATGGTCAAGTGAGACAATTGGACAGTGGTCAAATGAGGAAATGTTTAAATGAGACTCAGTCGCGTCTAAGGTCAAATGTGAGCTTGGAATTATGGGACATTTTCACAGTTTTTCTATTGAATGGAGTAATATGTCTTGATCGTCATGCAAAGTGAACCAAGCCCAACGCTAAAGTGACTACTATACATTTCAGCTGGAGGGTAAAATTCTCAAGGAACTATGGTACAGAATTTTGATTTGAATTACATATGAAAACATCAAAACTTGTCCAACGGTCTTGAACCAAATACGACTGTTAAAATTTCATTGAGTCCACACTCAGATAGGTTTCATCGGGTCTAATATGTTTTAATGTTGGTCATTTTTTGGTCATGATTGGTCAAGTTGGGGGGGGGGGAGTTGTGTCTATTTTTTGATAATTTGGTCAATATTGGTCCAGATTAATAATTAATTTTATTCCAATTTGATCAAGTGGCCGTTCAGCTCAGTTCGAATCCACAAATTACTAAAACTTTCAGATAAGACAGTATCGGAATCGAAGATGTATTACTACTCGCAGCTTCACATCCCGCAGCTCGACAGTGTAACGAGAGCCAATATGCTACAATAGTGGGGCCGCCCTTTTCTATGGCCCGTTAATAGAATTACACACACAGGAACTTGACTACTGATAATCCGATTACGGAGCTGGATGACGGAGCTGATACCATCGGAGGAATTCGATCCGAGCCCCGGTCAGGTGGGGTGGGATGGGGATGGGGGGGGAGAAGGCGGGCCTGGATGCATTGGGACAGGACGGCTTGTGTGGGAATCAATGGGACGTTGGGTGGGGGGTGTGGGGGGCGGGCATCAGACGATGTGTGTTGTGGACTGGAAACAAAAGTATAAGATCATGGGCGATAATTAAATGTGAACTTATCACGGGATGTGCTTGAATGACGCTCCTTTGGGGGGATCAAAGGTAATTAATTTTTTTTGTGTGTGGTCAAGACTGGTCAAGACTGGTCAATTTTCATGGTTTAATTCGTTTAGACTTTTAACAAACGCATGCGCCTGGTTCAACGGAGGAATATTTGCTAGTCTTTCAACAGAGGAATATTTGCTAGTCTTTCAAAAGAGGAATATTTGCTAGTCTTTCAACGGCGGAATATTTGCTAGTCTTTCAACGGAGGAATATTTGCTAGTCTTTCAACGGAGGAATATTTGCTAGTCTTTCAACGGAGGAATATTTGCTAGTCTTTCAACAGAGGCGTATTTGCTAGTCTTTCAACAGAGGAATATTTGAAAGTCTTTAAACGGAGGAGTATTTGCTAGTCTTTCAACGGAGGAGTATTTGCTAGTCTTTCAACAGAGGAGTATTTGCTAGTCTTTCAACGGAGGAGTATTTGCTAGTCTTTCAACGGAGGAGTATTTGCTAGTCTTTCAACGGAGGAGTATTTGCTAGTCTTTCAACGGAGGAGTATTTGCTTCAAACATAAATTGACGATATTTTTTTTAAAAATCTTTCTCTTAAATCAATAAAAATACATTAAAAAAAAATAATAAAAATAAAAAAAAGGTCTTTCTATTAAGTTTCATCGCTCAAGATTGAAAATGACTTAAGACAAGTTGTTTTTTTTAAGAGCATCAAACGTAAGCCAAATGTCACACAAATGGACGTTACAGTCAAATGTGTATGTTCAGTTGTATTTACAATTGACCATTTTTATTATTGATTAATTCTATTATTTTTTTATATTTATATTTATATGTTATATTTTACGGGTATTTCCACATTTCTCACATTATCTCTTTCTATTTTCATCCTTAAATGCAATGTCTAATTTAAAGCAATGGCAAATACTTCACATGGTTTTCCTCTTTCTTTTTTCATCCTTAAATGTAATGTCTTATTTAAGGGAATGTAATGTCTTATTTAAGGGAATGTAATGTCTTATTTAAGGGAATGTAATGTCTTATTTAAGGGAATGGCTCATTCTTCACATGGTTTTTTCTCTTTCTATTTTCATACTTAAGTGTGATGTCTTTTGTAAAGGAATGATTCCTTCTCAGTGATACAGTCAAACAACATGGCAATGATAAAAAGTGATCTCGTAACACATAAATTTTTTATACAGTAATTATATGGCTGTTAAAAATTGGGATTTCATTCGCGTGGAATTGAAGCATGAAACTGAACGTTCCGACGATTGACAAACAAAATAATTCGTTCCAAAACCGCACAGCCGCCAAGTACCGTGGTCAGAGGCGTAACAACGGCTTGGCATTGGGGCAGTTGCCAAGGGCGCCAAAAACCCAGTTACGCCTCTGACCGTGGTCATGATAGCGTGTCACTGTCTACGTGTGACAAAAAGAGCACTTCTCGTGACTCGGTAAAGACAAAAAAATTATTCATTAAACATCGTCTAAAATCAAAGTTTTTCGCATAAATCATTTACAAGTATTTTTTTTTTTACATTATTTTATTTTATATCAATATTATAATGGCCCGCCCGGTTATACACCGCAGATTTACTTCACCAACAATTTCGGAAAAACAAAAAGAGAATATCACGCACCAAACGCTCTTGCGATACATTTAAAAAAAAAAAAAAAGAATTTCATTTAGCAGAGGTATTTCATATCATAAAATCGGTGTCATCATATTTCCTTCATCTTCCTCTTGAAAAACAGAAAAAAACTGATTTTGAGGGGGTTAGTGTTGGGGCTGCCGATATGACGGAATCTGTTGTCATCGGCAACGAGTCTATCTGCAAATTTTCAGCTTGATAGGTTAACAGGAAGTGGGTCAAATGGCAGTCCTAAGATTTTTGCCTTAAACACACAAAAGCGAAATCAATGTAAAGTATTTTTTATAAACTCTAAAAAAAAATTTAAAAAAAATACAGTCATACACATATTCCAAACACAATCCTACAACCAAAGTCGCCTTTCAAAGTCACCAATCATGGTACATCAGCAGAATCAATCAGCGCAGTCAGTACTCACCAATTAAACCAATCATTGTCCCAAAAGCGCACTCTCCGACATGGCAGTCTCACGTAACACTTGGTGAATGTAACAGGTCATTTCACAGCATGAGAAAACCAGTGATGGCACAATGACACCCCCCCCCCCCTCAAAAAACTGCTCTAAGGTAACACGGGCTCCAACAATGAAACTTCTACCGTAAGTTAAGAGCTCTACTGCAGGCAGTGGGAACGTAAAACACACACACAAATACAATTAGAAAAAAAAACTTCTATAACAAACGATATATCAAACAAACTTAATCACATGTCATATATATTTAAATATATATATATATATATATATATTGTATGGCATCTTTCCGTCTACAAGAGACGATAGATTTAACTTCTCTGGTTGCAGCTCTTTGTGTGGCTAGTGAGACCGATCCTTGAGTGGCAGTCTCTTTTGCATGTCCCACACACGAATGCGGTGGAGCAGTGTTTTCTGGCCTTTCTCTGCGCTCTCTTCACAGCTGCCTCCGCCCTGTAGAGCTCTTTGGCAAGTAGTGATCCTGCCTTCACGATGCCCCGCCATGTGGATCGATCCTCCACCAGGTCCTCCCAATGTGAGATGTTGATGTTGGCCGCCTTCATGTCTCTTTTGCATATGTCTATGTATATATATATATATATATACCATGGCAAAGAGTTATATTTGCTTCCAATACTTTAAGATACAATGCGTTTCGAAAGTCTTTGTTACCGTATAGATACTTTCGTCTGCGCGCCACTTGCTGCAAACATTTAGTTATTTATTTGGGGGGGGGGGGGGGGGTTGTTTTTAACGTTCGCGTCTATTATAGAATAAATCTCTCAACGGCGTTTCGTGAAACCACTTAAGCACGTCGGCCACTTCTGATATCAGTAACTGTATATATTTCAGCAACGGACGAAAATAAATATTCGAGACTGTGTGCGGATTTTTTTTTTTTTTTTTCCTTTCTAAGTAAACACCTAAAGGTTGTTCAAGACATGGCTTAACTGTTAAATTTGACAAGGGGGGGGGGGGGTGTATTTTGTTTAACCTCGAATACTATTTGTGGTGTTGGGTATAACATTACATAGCTGGTTGATAGGTCGCGTCAATGTTAAATAAGCGTGCAACACGTCAATGGCGGCCATCTTGGAAACATTTGACATACACTGACGCTGCTTTTCTTTCTAATTTGTTTCTTTTTTTTTTTTTTTTTGACCAGTTTAATGAACTGGACACTAGTCGCTAAATAATGTGGATGACAGAAAGCTCGATCTGATGTGGGAAGAACCGGTGATCGAATTGTTTAGTGGAAGCAAATATAGCAACGTCCAAAAAAAAAAAATTAAGACTAGAAGCCCCACCCCCCCACCCAACCCCCTTCCCCCACCCCTTGTTGCCCCGTAACAGAAAACGCACAACTATAATATGGTTCTCACACTTTTAAGTCAGAGAAATCGTTCGTTCAATGAACAAAACCGGGATGCACCGGAATGTACCGGGGAGTCCCAGGTCCCGGGTACATGTTGAGCAATCAACTGATGGGTACAACTTATTTCGAGAGATGTCACGCGTTGCCCGTGACAAGAGGGCAAACAGGCAAATGTGTTGTTACCCATAGCTAATTATAGAACATACAAAACAAAACAAACAAAAACAAAAAAACAACAAAACAAAAAAGTCCTGTTCTTAAAGCCATCAAGTCAGAAATTAGATTTTCGTGTACAATGTACATTTTACACTGCAGACAGATGGGGGTTCTAGAGTTCAAAGTGCAACTTCTGAAAACGGTTTTAAATTACTTCATATTCCGACAACGGTCTGCCATAGCAAACAAAGATCATAGCTAACAAAGATCATAGCTAACAAAGATCACAGCTAACAAAGATGTCCCAAGCCCATGAGTATAAATAGTGCTGGCCCCTCAAATAGAAATTGGTTAAAACAACAAAATTTAACCCTAATTTCTTTGCATGAAATTTGAAAGAACAGAAATACATGAAATATTTTATCAGTTTAGGATCGTCTTTTTCTTTCCCTAAAGAAAATAATAATATTTAAACTTCTATGATATTTATAGATTCTACTATGTCAGGACATATACCCAAGTATCACATCCTACAGGGTGGACCACGATTGCTAGATGATATAACAGCCACAAATACCCAATTGTGTTCTGAAGGACTGTCCAACTTCAAAATAACATCGTCTCGAACGGCAGGGTTCTCTTAGAACCCCACGTCGCTCTCGTCGCTGTAGTGCTTCTCCTTGGCGGGTTTCTGGACAAAGCTTTCTTTCGTCTCGTACACCGGACTGTACTGGGTGGGGACGAAGTCGTCGTAGCCTTTGTCCGTGGAGCCGTAGTTGGTGTTGCCGCCCTGGTAGTGGGGGTTGCTGTGGTTGCTGAACTTCCAGCTTTCGTCGTTGGGCCTGGCGATATAAAGTTTTGTCAATGAACGTCAATAAACAACGGGGACAGCCAAACAGAAGAGAGGAGATGGGTGTGGGGAGAAATGGTTGGGAGGGAAGATACACTCGGGGATATTAGTGACTGAGAGATGGAGAGAAGGGAGATCGGATGTGTGAGAGATGGAGAGAAGGGAGATCGGGAGAGTGAGAGATGGAGAGAAGGGAGATCGGGAGAGTGAGAGATGGAGAGAAGGGAGATCGGGAGAGTGAGAGATGGAGAAATGGGCGATCGGGTGAGTGAGAGATGGAGAGAAGGGAGATAGGGAGAGTGAGAGATGGAGAGAAGGGAGATCGAGAGAGTGAGAGACGGAGAGAGGGAGATCGGGAGAGTGAGATAGAGAGATGGGGAGAAGGGAGATCGGGAGAGGGAGAGAAGGGAAATCGGAAGAGTGAGTGATGGAGAGAAGGGAGATCGGGAGAGTGAGGGATGGAGAGAAGGTAGATCGGGAGAGTGAGAGATGGAGAGAAGGGAGATCGGGAGAGTGAGAGGTGGTGCTATCAAAGTTTGTTTTGTTAATTAATGGATTTTAATCGTTGAAGTTTTTTAATTGATCTTCATGTAGAAACAGTGTAGTGCTTAACAGAGATTGCTTATGAGCTTACATGTCTGCTTGAGAGGGTGTTCTCACCTCCAGGTCTTATAAGAGAGTGTGCTCTAGCTTAGAAATCTAACCCTGAGAATTCATTCTGGTATTCAGGTCTAGTCTGAGACTGCGTTGTAGATTACACTTCTTACATGAGAGCAGTGGCGTAGCGAGCTTAACTCGCGACCGGGGCACAATGCCTTTTTAGCCCCCCCCCCCTATTCGAAAACCATACAATATTATATGTAAAATATACCATTTGGCGCCCCTTAGTGAGTAGCGCCCGGGGCATGATGCCCCCTTGCCCCCCCCCTCGCTACGCCACTGCATGAGAGTGTATTCTAACTTACACGTCTTACATGAGAGTGTGTTCTAACTTACACGTCTTACATGAGAGTGTGTTCTAACTTACACGTCTTACCTTAGAGTGTGTTCTGGCCTCCAGTTATCTTCCCCCGGCGGATCAGCCCAGGGCTGCTTCTCCCCGGAGGCGAATATGCCATAAAATATAACTCCGGCAAAGTGGATCATGCTGGCGATGAGGAACACGTACTGCCATTCTGTCTTGGCCTGTAGGCAATGGAGGAAAATAATACTCTGAAATAAAACAGCTCGATTACAGCGGTTGAGATGGAATGTGGTGCGCTTCGAGATTAGACTGCGTGGTGTGCTTGAAGTCAGAATTAGTTGAAAACAGAGAAGATTGCTGCCCTCTCGGATACTACAGCAAAGTGTTATTTTTATATAATTCAGTTTTATCTGTTGTCTGTTCGCTGATGAAGGCTTCTTGCCAACACATACGTCGTTTTCTTGCGTTCCTTTTTTCAGGCATTGGCCATAATTTTATTCACTGAAATCCTGTTTTGCTAACCGAATTGCAGTATCTCCCCCATTATTACCAATAAGGTAAGATCATCTTTTGACCGCCCTTACATGAAGGTATAATTTCATCTTTTGACCACCATTACATGAAGGTAATATCATTTTTGAACACCATTACATGAAGGTAAGATCATTTTTTGAACACCATTACATGAAGGTAAGATCATTTTTTGACCACCATTACATGAAGGTAAGATCATCTTTTGACCACCATTACATGAAGTTAAGTTCACCTTTTGACCAACTGTATACGTGAAGGTAAACATCATCTTTTGACCACCAGCACAGTAACGCATGTGTTAAAAATAAACGCCCATTAAAGTAAGATGTGCCTACAATAAAATCAATAATATTATTCTACTACGCTCCGACATGACCCGGGGGGGGGGAAGTGGGGGGGGGGGCGCCGGAATGAATTGAATAGACTTTACCCAAATGAAAACTCAACTTCAAAGAACAGCATTAATATTTGAGGTCTCCTGGGATAGAGGGACTCGAGAACTGGAAGGAGAAAAAAAAATCCACAGAACACTGTGCTTAATCAGACGTTTGAGGAACAGGTAATTGGAATTTTTTTTACTTTTTTTCCAACTCCTTTAAAAAAAAAAAAAAAAAACTTTTTTAACCTGCACGTGTTGGGTGGAGCATTCGATCAACTATTTAAATTGTCTTTTTAATGTACATGGTAGCATCATGCACTGTACACATGTACAGGGTAGCACTATGCACATGTACAGGGTGGCATCATGCACTGTACGCATGAACATGGTAGCATTATTTACTATACACATGTACAGAGCAGCATTATGCACATGTACAGGGTATAGCATCATTCACTATACGCATGTACATGGTAGCATATTGCACTATACACATGTACAGGGTAGTATCATGCACTATACCAGTGGTTCTCAACCTTCCCAATGCCACGACCCTTTAATTCAGTTCCTCGAGTTGTGGCGACCCCCAACCACAAAATTATTTTCGTTGCTCTTCTTAACTGTAGAAACTGTGTTTCCCGATGGTCTTAGGCAAACTCTTGAGAAAGGTCCGTTCGAAGGGGTCGCGACACACAGGTTGAGAGCCGCTGCAATATCCACATGTACATGATAGCATCATGCACTATACACATGTAGCCCGAAATAACGTAAGCTGAGGACAGTTCGCCCCCGGAGTAGGAGTTGTGATTTTTTAAACTAATATTTAGGGGGCGGATCCGTGTGTGTGTGGGGGGGGGGGGGTGTCGAATTGGTAATTGATAATAATATATTAATAAAGTAATATTGTACTTCTGGTTCTTAACATTTCAAAACTGTGATTAAAAATATAATAACTTATTTTTTTTTAAAAATGTAATCATATTTATCCGTTGTTTTGAGAGTAAAATATTTAAATTTCAATAACGAAAGGTGGGAGAATGTGTTTCATTTAACGACCTGCGTGCTGCGGCTCCGGACCCACGCCCAGGGGAATACATTTTTTGCGGGATTGACATGTACATCTTCATGCACAGCGATAGCTGGCTTGAGAAAGCATCGACTACTTCACGCCTTTGAGGAAACTTTGAGGGTGTGGAGCAAACGAGTTTCAGCAAGAGCTTAGCTCAGAATTAGTTTGGGGGATTTTTAGATGGAGAAATAATAATTGGCGGTTTGGCTTGATGGAGAAATTGGTGGTTTGGCTTGATGGAGAAATTGATGGTTTGGCTTGATGGAGAAATTGGCGGTTTGGCTTGATGGAGAAATTGGTGGTTTGGCTTGATGGAGAAATTGGTGGTTTGGCTTGATGGAGAAATTGGTGGTTTGGCTTGATGGAGAAATTGGCGGTTTGGCTTGATGGAGAAATTGGTGGTTTGGCTTGATGGAGAAATTGGTGGTTTGGCTTGATGGAAAAATTGGCAGTTTGGCTTGATGGAGAAATTGGTGGTTTGGCTTGATGGAGAAATTGGTGGTTTGGCTTGTTGGAGAAATTGGTGGTTTGGCTTGATGGAGAAATTGGTGGTTTGGCTTGATGGAGAAATTGGTGGTTTGGCTTGATGGAGAAATTGGTGGTTTGGCTTGATGGAGAAATTGGCGGTTTGGCTTGATGGAAAAATTGGCGGTTTGGCTTGATGGAGAAATTGGTGGTTTGGCTTGATGGAGAAATTGGTGGTTTGGCTTGATGGAGAAATTGGTGGTTTGGCTTGATGGAGAAATTGGTGGTTTCGCTTAATGGAGAAATTGGTGGTTTGGCTTGACGGAGAAATTGGTGGTTTGGCTTGATGGAGAAATTGGTGGTTTGGCTTGTCGGAGAAATTGGTGGTGTGGCTTGGTGGAGAAATTGGTGGTTTGGCTTGACGAAAAAATTGGTGGTTTGGCTTAAAGGAGAAATTGGTGGCTTGATGAAGAAATTGGTGGTTTGGCTTGACGGAGAAATTAATGGTTTGGCTTGACGGAGAAATTGGTGGTTTGACTTGATAGAGTATTTGGTGGTTTGGCTTAAAGGAGAAATTGGTGGCTTGATGAAGAAATTGGTGGTTTGGCTTGATGGAGAAATTGGTGGTTTGGCTTGATGGAGAAATAGATGGTTTAGCTGGATGGAGAAAATTGGTGGTTCAGCTTCATGGGAAAATTGGTGATTTAGCTTCATGGAAAAATTTATGGTTTAGCTGGATGGAGAAATGTATGGTTTAGCTTGATGGAGAAATTGATGGTTTAGCAGGATGGAGAAACTGATGGTTTAGCTTGATGGGAAAATTGATGGTTTAGTTTGATGGAGAAATGTATTGTTTGGCTTGATGTAGAAATTTTTTGTTTAGATTTATGGTAGCTTTGGGTCATCTTCGGCCTCCTCAAATAACTTTATTTTCCCCCCAAAAATGACCTCTGTCAGTATGGAGTTTGGGCTCAAGGAGTAAGATGCCATTCTGCGGGGCACCGCTGTATCTAACATTCATCTGACGTGAAACAATAGAAGACCCCACATTAACTTTGGTTGAACGTATGTTTGCACTCTGGCATGTTCGTATTTTTGTATATTACATTTTTTTCCTTTTAAATATTTATGTTAATGTTAAATACAATTTTAGTTTTAGATTTCCCTTTGTAAACAGTGACCTTTGTTTCTGTCCTCCACCAAAATTTGTGCATGAGATCACGGTTCCCTGTGCTTTTAAAGGTTTTAACGAAAACCACACATAACGATTAATTTGATATAATTTTTAAAAAAAAAGTGTTTTGCCATGAGACTGGCCTTGAATTTTTGAACAGTAAATCAATGGTCTAGGATTTTTGTTATCCTTGAAAGTAGACCTGAAATATTTTCTTAACAAAACAAAATCCATTGTCAAGTTAAGTTAACAGACGCCTACCTGTTATTTATGATTTTATTTCAAACGACGTTTTTTTTTACAAGTAAAATAAAAGATCCCACCCTCCCGCCCCCAGGAAATCGTTAACTTGCCAGCTTTTAACACCCCCACCCGACCCCCTCCCCGGCCCCCCGCCCCACAAATGTACATTATTTTCTCTGCCGTTGTTGGCACCACTACACTATCCACAGTTAATAGATGTCCATCTCTCCCGTTGTTAGCACCACTAAACTATCCACAGTTAATAGATGTACATCTCTCCCGTTGTTGGCACCACTAAACTATCCACAGTTAATAGATGTCCATCTCTCCCGTTGTTGGCACTACTAAACTATCCACAGTTAATAGATGTCCATCTCTACCGTTGTTGGGACCACTAGATTATCCACATTTAATAGATGTCCACTGTTGTTTGCTCGTGTCCCTTTGTGTGGGGGCACGGCCGCTCCCCCCCCCCACGGTCGCGCCCCCCACGGTCGCGCCCCCACGGGGAGTCGTAGACGCGGCTTAATAAATTAAAATAAAAAAACCGTTGCGCTCTTGTGTCGGTCGACTTAAAGACGCCAACACCGCCCTCACCCCTACGCCAATGGCTGTCAAATGAAATTAGCCCAAAGCTCATAAATAAACCATAAGCACGCCTCGGGGCTTTGCCTGGGTCAAGGGTTCCCATGCCCCCCTCTTACCCCCCATCGCCAGTAACCGAATTGTGCTCAGCCCTCAGAATTGGCGTTCTCCGGGGTTAATTATAAATAAGAACAATGAGATCATGTTCTATAAATAAATGGGACGTGCGGAGGCCCCCCCCCCCCCCCACCGACCCTTCCTCCCCCCCCCCCCCCACACTACAGTTGTGTTATTGAATGAACGTTATTCAGATGAAGACATGAAGATATATATTATTGTTAAAATGAACAAATTAGAGTTTATTGGACACGACGGCCAACTCGCAGGCTGTTAAAATGATGGTCCTTCTGGTGTCACCTTAAAAAAAAAATTTGTCAAAGAGATCAGATTTAACTGGCTAGTTTACTCAAGAGTCCGTTTAACTGACATGTTAAACCAACACAGAATTTGCCAATACTATAGCTCTCATAATAATCCTTAAACTTTAGTCTTCGGAAGCCAACGCAGAAACAATGATTGACCATTCTCTTCGCTAATAAACTTTTTTCAACTGTCCTCTAATCCGTCCTTACCAAAGTATCAGCCGGTCAGCTGCATAACTGCAATATAGACCAGCGGTTCTCAAAATTTTATTTTTGTTTGCTTGGCGCAAAACGTTTTCGAACTTGCACCAAGGACCGGTGCCAGATTTATTTAAACATTTTCTTCTTAATTCGACCATAAATGTTCATTTTATGCCGACCGGCAACGTAAAGCCCACGCAGACGACCATTTGAGAAACACTGATGATAGGGAACAGATTAGCCTTAAGTTACCCCATAAATCGTGTTTAACTCTACACGTTGATGGCCTCTAAATCATTCAGCAAGTTCCCGTCTGACTTATCACTAAAGTCTCTAAATCACTCAGCATGTTCCCGTCTGACTTATCACAAATGTCTTGCCCTGAGTTCTTTGAACCTTTATGCAAATGATGTGACACCCTTGCATTATTATTATTATTATTTTAATCAACTATTTAAAACTCATTGACGAAACAATGTCATCATAGCTTTTTTCTTTCTTTTTAAAGATATAACTGCATAGGAACAAATCGAATATGTAGCCATTTTCCCTCCATCCCGCCCCCTCCCCTACCCCCAGGGGGTGAAGGGCCACCCCCCTTTCAATCTAACTTCCAGCACCTCGGAACAGTACGTGCCAAGAGGCGTGTCTAATCAGAGAAGGTGGGGAGACATTCCCTTCACGTCCAATTAGATTTTTCTCGGCGTCCTACGTCATCTTCACACCCCCGTACTGCCTCCCTCACCACCACCAACCCCCCCCCCCCTCCAACCTCATGGATTGGTTTATTCATTTATGATGTGTGTGGTGAGTGCTTCTTGTATATTGTGTGGAGTCGATTACATTTCTACTGGGTCCCAAATTTGGATTTAGAGTTGTAGAGTTGGAGTCGTTGATTTAATTTGTGCCTATACCTAGCGAATCATTTTAATTGACAAAAATAATTGAGAATTACAACACCTTTGTTGTTTCGTTTCAAACAAATTTCAACTTTTATTACAAAACAAAATGCTGGATTCGATTTCGCAGTTCATATTTGAGCATACTTATTCGGGACTAAGCAATATTTCTAAGCCGGTTACGACCTGGGACCATTGTAGAAAAGATGCGTCATCAGAAAACTGTCACGTGATTAAACAAGAACGTCATGAACTCTACATCTGGCACTAAGACCAGTTTCAATATGACGTCATGCAAATAGAAAAGTTCCCCATATTATATGGAAACAATCTTTACCCTATTTTCAAAGTGACATACACACGCACACAAACACTAATTCCAACACACACATCGGATTGAGCTAGTTCTTAATCTCATTTCATTTCAAACATTTATTGTTAGAGGAATATTGAATCCACCATCGTCCCCAGTGTCCACCATCGTCCACTGTCTCCACCACCCTCCATGTCTCCACCGCCGCCCCTGTCTCCACCACACTCCATGTCTCCATCACCCTCCCTGTCTCCACCACACTCCCTGTCTCCATCACCCTCCCTGTCTCCACTATCCCCCTGTCTACCGTTTCCATAACAAGCTACAGAATATTCTCTGGCCCCTCAGGAGAAGTGCACTGAACCGTGTCGTGATGTAACGATACTGTCCTTAAGGCTGGTGGTCCCTAAGACATGAGGTCCCCAAGCATGAAGTCCCTAAGACATGAAGTCCCCAAAACACGAAGTCCCTAAGACATGAAGTCCCTAAGACACGAAGTCCCAAGACATAAGTCCCCAAGACATGAAGTCCTTAAGACATGAAGTCCCTTAGACATCAGGTCCCTAAGACATGAATTCGTTAAGACATGAGGTCCAGCGTTACCTCGCACCTCTTGTGTATCGTGGTAGGTCATTTTCTCTTTGTCAGTTTCTGATGTTTCCGCATAGTTCCGTCATTCGAAAATAGGTGGAGCAAACGTAACACCCAGCCACAACCTGGTGGTCCGAATTATCGTTCACAATAACTTTCAATCACCTTGCAATGTGCACTCCCCACCCCCTTTCCCCCAAACCTTCCTTTAAAAGAAAGACAACCCAACACGATCTGTAAGTCATGCTTGTTTAAATCAATATATACTAATTGATGGACTGCATTCAAGTTGAGTAAATAAAATATAAGAACAGGGTATGCTAAACTTCAATTCATAGACAGGACAAATGAGTTTGACGATTCGGCTTAGAGCCTTCAACGGAAAACAAGACAAAAATAAATATAACAAGTATCAGAAACCTTTAGAGATTTCCTTTTTGTTGCCGGTATAGGATTGCCTTGTCTATGAATTCAAGTTTAGCATACCCTGTTCTTATATTTTATTTAAATGAATATGTTAGTTTAGTACCAACAATGGTGTTGTGATTGAATAGCTAGAAATTCCAATTGTTGAACTCAATGGCATTCATGTGGGTCGATGTACAACACCCCAAAGATTGTTCTGAAATCTTAAGAATCTTCCCCATCTTCAACCACGTTTTCGGGGGCACGCATTGCTCACCTTCTCGACATTCCTCCTGGCGTCTTTGGTGATCGCCTGTACGACGATGGGGCACAGCATGCCGGCCAGCGTGCCCACAGAGTTGGAGAGGCCCATCAGAATACTGGCGTAGCGTGGGGCGATGTCGAGATGGTTCACGTTGAAACCTGTGGAACGACAAGTAAACGATCTCAGTTGTAACATGTTGTTGAACGATAACGCAACGAATCAAAATACCCCACCCCCCCCCCCCCACCCCCAAAAATCGCTGTTATCAGAGTGATACGGCCATCATAATAAGTGTTACACAAAACATTGACATCCCCAAAAAGTTTTAAGGGGAAGATTTGCTTTTTTTTAATATTACAAAATAAATATTTAGCACATGATTTAATTCCGTTACTTGGATCGATTTGATGGATATACGAAACAGACCATTCAATTAAATGGACCTAGTTAGGTACACCGAGAAAAAAAATATTTTACTATTTTTTTAATATATTTTGCTCCTGGTGTGACTGCTTCCTTTTTCACAACCGACCCTCCCCTAATCAAACTTTATTTATGTTAATAGTGCTGAGTGGGGGGAGGGGGTGGGGGAGCTGTCAAGCAGTGTGGCGGTTGAACTCGTGTAAAAAACTTGATTTTTTTCGGAGGCGACCATTAATGTTAATCAATGAAGCGCCACGGGTATGGTGTAGAACTGTCTGTAGGACTGTCCGTAAGATACGTCCCTTAGTAACATACGTTCGTTTGGTAACAGATGTTCTTTGGGTAAATGATGTTCCTTTGGTAACAGATGTTCCTTTGGTAAGATACGTCCTTTGGTAAGAGCTGTTACTTTGGTAACATATGTTCCTAGGGTAAACGATGTTCCTTTGGTAAGTACGTCCTTTGGTAAGAGATGTTACTTTGGTAACAGATGTTCCTTGGGTAAACGATGTTTCTTTAGTAACAGATGTTCCTTTGGTAAGATACGTCCTTTGGTAACAGATGTTCCTTTGGTGACAGATGTTCCTTTGGTAACAGATGTTCCTTGGGTAAACGATGTTCCTTTGATAAGAGATGTTCCTTTGGTAAGATACGTCCTTTGGTAAGATACGTCCTTTGGTAAGATACGCCCTTTGGTAAGATACGTCCTTTGGTAAGATACGTCCTTTGGTAAGATACGTCCTTTGGTAAGATACGCCCTTTGGTAAGATACGTCCTTTGGTAAGATACGTCCTCTGGTAAGATACGACCTTTGGTAAGATACGTCCTTTGGTAAGATACGCCCTTTGGTAAGATACGTCCTTTGGTAAGATACGTCCTTTGGTAAGATACGCCCTTTGGTAAGATACGTCCTTTGGTAAGATACGCCCTTTGGTAAGATACGTCCTTTGGTAAGATACGTCCTTTGGTAAGATATGTCCTTTGGTAAGATACGCCTTTTGGTAAGATACGTCCTTTGGTAAGATACGCCCTTTGGTAAGATACGTCCTTTGGTAAAAGATGTTCTTAGTTAACAAAAATGTTATTTCAGTAACTGATATTCCTTTGTTAACAACTGATTTGTTAGCCATACGGCATTTCTTAATATTACAATTTACAAAAACCCCATCCCCCACCTAAACCTACACCCCTCCTACACCCACATCCCACCTACACCCACCCCCACCTACCCCCACCTACACACCCCCCAACCTCCACCTACACCGTTAAATGCTTACGTAATCCCTGGTGCGAAACACTCCTGGCTTGACGTCATGCATTATTCAAGAGGTAATCCCAGTAACTAGAACAAAGGAACAAGGGGGGGGGGGGAGAGAAAAACCCTGCGGTCCGTTCCGCATCACTGAGAGTGCCATTAACTCCTTGCTTGATTGATTTTGTTTTCAGCCCCCCTTGTAAGCGACACGTTAGGTGTGTTCATGTACACACAGTTTATGTCAATGTAGTATGGCACAAAACAAGAGTTACTTGGGTATCAAATAGGTGTTGATGGATAGCGCATGGCTAAAAGTTGTGTGTGGGGAGGGGGGTGGTGTTCAAACAAAATCAACCGATCTCATTCAGGTGAGAGGCAACGAAAGAAACCCTTGGTCAGTGGTCTAAGTGGAGCTTTTAAGATCCAAACATGTTTCAATTATGTTCGAATTCAAAACAAACTAGTCATCGACGTGTACTTGACGGTAAATGGGTTTAGTGTTAGAGATGTAATTTACTGAGAGCGGAAACAATTATGACATAGCCCTATGGCAACTACTTCACAACTGCGACATAGCCCTGTGACAACTTCTCCACAACTGTGACATAGCCCTGTGACAACTTCTCCACAACTGTGACATAGCCCTGTGACAACTTCTCCACAACTGCGACATAGCCCTTTGGCAAATCTCCACAACTGTGACATAGCCCTATGACAACTTCTCCACAACTGCGACATAGCCCTGTGACAACTACTTCACAACTGTGACATAGCCATATGATAACTTCTTTACAACGGTGACATAGCCCTTTGTCAACTTCTCCACATATGTGACATAGCCCTATGACAACGTCTGCACAACTGTGACATAGCCCTGTGACAACGTCTCCCTATTGCGTATACTGTTTTTCTTTTCTTTTTAGAGAAAAAAAAATGACGAAACATGATTTACGATAGCGTCAGAAATTCTCATTTAACGGAGAGCAACTCTGCTATCTTATCGAGAGCAAGAGCATTATGCAATCGTCCGGTTCAAATTGATGTGGTCTGCCTCAATCGTATCAGTGACGTACGCTTTTGTTTAATGAACCACGACATTAGTGTCAGTGAGGCTGACAGTTTTGAAAAAAAAGACCCTAAATACTAGAGTAGTATTTTGTTTTTGTTTTTTTTCCTTTTTCTTTTTTTGATTGAAAGTAGATATAATTTTCGGAACCACTTCAGAGGCAAGTGCGCTCTACCCCAGAACACACCCAAACCCACTACGCGAACCGCTGGAGTTAAATTAATCCATCATCAATATCCGCTTCCCTTACCTTTATTTTTTTCCCCTTCCTCCAATGCAGTGGCTCTCAACCTTCCTAATGCCGCGGCCCCTCAACAGAGTTCATCATGTTGTGGCGACCCCCAATCACAAAATGAATTTCCTTGCTACTTCATAACTGTAGAGTGCATGTGTTTTGCGATGGTCTCAGTCGACCTTTGGGAAAGGGTCGTTCGACCCCAGAAAGGGGTCGCGACCCACAGGTTGAGAACCGCTGCTCCAGTGCGTTAACAGGTAAAAGAATATAACATGCTCTAATTTCCAACCACTACCTCGTTAATTTACAATCGCTACCCATACAACACCCCATTCTTCGTGTTTCATGAAGGCCATACCTTTGTGGCGGTAATTGCATTCATTTAGCCCCCACCCTTTCCCCCCTCCCCCACCAAACCTCAATGCTCTACCCGCCATTAAACACTTCCAGGCGTGCAGTCTACTGTCGGGACTCCCGATACGAACTCTCTCATTCACTTGAATGTCAACAAGAGCTTGACATTTTCGGGCAGATCCTCGTGTCAGTGGCACGCTAAGTCCACGTCATGCCGGGGAGAGTGGGGGGGGGGGGAGAGAGATTCCGCGCTATGACACGCTGTAGCCGCGGCTTTAGCGAGCTGATTAAACTGTCTCATGGTGCAGGGACTTAGAAGCACCGAGAAATTGGATGCGAGTATCACCAGAGGTATTATCAGTGGTCACTAAGTAATGAATTAAATGATGTGTGCAAATTTTGGAGAAAAAATAACAGTCCCAAAGTAGCTATTATATTCTGGCGTTCATTCAGTGTTTTGATTCGAATAAAAGCCAAGTATGTCAATTATAATATCCTTTAAGGTGTTTCAGAGAAGTGAAGCTGATTAAATCGGCCAACCGCAGAGGAAACCTTCTCAAAGGCAGACCTAGGCTAAGATGGATGGATGATGTGGGAAAAAGATCTACAGCCGCTGGGAATCCAAGCATTGAAAAAGATCTACAGCCGCTGGGAATCCAAGCATGGAAAAAGATCTACAGCCGCTGGGAATCCAAGCATGGAAAAAGATCTACAGCCGCTGGGAATCCAAGCATGGAAAAAGATCTACAGCCGCTGGGAATCCAAGCATGGAAAAAGAAAAGCATCAGTTTGGTCTGAGTGGAAGGAAGTGGTGAGGCAGGCCAAAGCCCTACATGGGCTGTAGCAGAACAGGGATAGATGGATGGAAGATGTATCTTTCCGAATATGTTTGAGAATGAAAAATACAGGACCTTCTGAATAGGCCTTTTTAAGGGTCCCATTGACGTCATATTTTAAGCGTAGGTCAATCTAGCTTTGTTTCCAAAATGGCGTGTCGCCGTCCCCCAGTCATTAGCTGACCAACGACAATTATGACGTGAGAGCCTGGTAACTTTCCTCATAGTAATTGGATTCACAAAATATTACTTATTATCTCTGACATATCATTTCATGTTTTGCGTACTTTTATACAATCTCGCAAAAATAAAGTGGGCATTTAAAGATTATATATATATATATATAGGAATATCTCAAAGCACAAATGTGTTACACACTGGAAATCGGCACACAGGTTTTAAAAACGAATGAAATGGTGCTGTTAACCGTTTCCAGAAAACACATTACAAGGAAAGGAAATAGGGTTTGTACATTTTGACGGGGTGGTGGCTATTTGTACGTGGGTGGCCACATTTTTATGTCGATGGCCACATTTGTTCAGGTCGATGATATGAAAGTCGTGGGACATTTTAGATTTTCTTTTAAAATAAATAACCATCCGTTATATCAACGTCGGATAATACAGTTCGAAGAGCTTTGCCACAGTGTGGGCACATTTACATCAGTATACCAGTACGCTCAAACTCAAAGTTACAAATGGAACAATCGTGGAAACCAAGAACATCGAGATGGTTCCATTTTTTTGCAAAGATACATTTCACGGGCGATGATAAGGGTGGACACATATTTATGAGAAAACCTATATGTTTATATTATAAACGGCATTGTAACATTTCATGAAAATAAATTTAAATTGTGAATGGAAAAGAGAGTGGGAACATTTTTATGTGGATGATAATATCTGAAAACCAAATAATTTGAGATACGTTAAATTTAATCTTTTAAAAATGGCGCAACATTTTTTTTTTCATTTCCAGAAAATACAGGAATAACGATGGGTTAAGATTTTCTTTTGTAAAAAAATCAGAAAATATTTGTCTTTCGATTTTGCGATGAAAATAAGTTCATGGGAAAAGTGAGAGTACATTTTAGTGAGATTAATATTTCTAAATATAAACAAACACACACACACACACAAAGAAGTTTGTCTCCGGAAATTTGATCGACAGAAATTTCGTCGACGGGAAAACTGATCGACGGAAGTTTCGTCGAACGGAAATTTTAATCGAACTGAAGTTTGGTCGAAACGGAAATTGTTGTTCTGCAACGTTCCAGCTCATGGTCATCATTTCAGACGCTAAAACGTGATAACAAATTCTGTTTCATACACTAAGCCGTTATTGTGATGTGGACCAGTGCCCTCAAAAATTAAAAGCCCGTTGATCGCTTAAATAGTCCATCATTCCTGTAGATTTCATGTTGAAAATCTCAAACATTTTATACATGTACAAATCTCAACCGTTTTACAATATATTATTTTGGATTAAAATTTAATGCCATGCATACCGATTAATACTTATTTAAGCTTTGTCATCCTATGACATATTATATATATATTTTTTAAATTAATTTATTTTTATTTGACGGAAAAAAAAGTGCAGATCAGTTTTAAAAATAAAGATTCATCTGAAGACGAGACTGTACTCTCGAACTCATTAGACGCTTTTGAAATCGGCCGTGATTTGAGTCAGTAAGAAGCTTATTTCCATCTTTTCCCGAGTAGAGAGTATCTTAGGATTGAAAGCCCGGACGAAAGCCCCTCAAGGCGGAAGTTTTTAACATAGCTGGCAAGGGAGACGACACCTCGGAACCGATTGCTTCCCCTTTCTGAAGAAATATTTTCACCCACAACAAACCAATTATTTCCTCCTTAATAGCATTTATTTTCATCTCTTAAATTAAACCACTCGTATATATTTTATTACTATTGGCTATAATTTTATCATAAAGTAATACTAAAATAAAAAATAATATGAATTTTTATAGCAAAATAATTTTTAAGTGACCATACTTTTTAAAGCTGTACTTAGCTTGGCAATCTTTTAATATTTTTGGGATTATTATTATTTTAGGTTGTGTTCCTAATATTTGAAACATTGTTAAATTAAGCTTCTTTATCAACATGAGCCACCAATTATTATTATGAGCAAAGTAGCCCAATCTGACTGAGCCATTTGGCTCTTAAACCACTTCAAGTCGGCACAGTTCAATGTGGTGCACGTGACGTGTAAGGCCAAAATAAATGTGGTGAACATGATGAGTATAGTCCAATTAAATGTGGTGCACATGAAGTGTATGGGCCAATTAAATAAGGTGCGCATGACGTGCCCAGTCCAATTAAATGTGGTGCACATAAAGTGTATAGTCCAAATAAATGTGGTGCACATGAAGTGTATAGTTCAATTAAATATGGTGCGCATGACGTGTACAGTCCTATTAAATGTGGCGCACATGTAGTGTATAGTCCAAATAAAATTGGTGCACAGGAAGTGTATGGCCCAATTAAATAAGGTGCGCATGACGTGTACAGTCCAATTAAATGTCGATTTAATCAATTTATTATATCGAATTCATTTTATACTTTATTGTTTTATAATAATTTTAACATTCTCCCGGTAAATGGATTCAATAAATTATTTTTAATGTACAAAAAAAATTAATCCTTTTTTGTTTCTATTATTTAAAATGGACTGGGGGGCGTCGGCGTAAACTAATATAATTTGTGGGGTCATGACCAAAAACGTTCGGCGATCCCTGGATTAGAGCGTGTTAAAATCTTTAATTAGAATCTACGGCTTCAGCAAATTAAAAAAAAAATATTTCAAATTAGATTTAACTCTAACTCAATATACGCAGAAGATAAAAGCCTTAGAAAGACAAATGGAGATAATGTAACAGTTTTAAGTATGGGATAAGAGGACTTAGCTGAAATAGACGAACTCATTAAAAATAAAATGTCTTGTAATGCCATCATGCCCGTGTCTCAACGCATGTCTTGAAATTCCATCATGCCCGTGTCTCAACATGTCTTACAATGCCATTATGCCCATGGCTCAATATGTCTTGCAAGGCCATCATGCCCTTGTCTCAACACATGCCTTGCAATGCCACCATGTCCGTGTCTCAACATGTCTTGCATTGCCACCATGTCCGTGTCTCAGCACATGTCTTGTAATGCCAGCATGCCCGTGTCTCAATATGTCTTGCAATGGCATCACACCCGTCTCTCGACGCATCTCTTGTAATGCCATCATCCCCGTCTCTCGACGCATGTATTCTAATGCCACCATGCCCGTGTCTCAACCTGTCTTGTAATGCCAACACGCTCCTGTATCAAGATGTTCAAGTTACCAGTAAATTGAAAATGCCTCCGACTACACAACGGACAGCGGCACATAACTCGCCGAGGATTTGATTGCCACTACGATATGATCCTATCGATGGGGTAACGGCAGGGCTCAGCTGTCCTGTGTGTGCGCTTGTCATTGTCCCAAGGGCTCCTCGGTGCTCAGCCAAACTTGGCTCCGTTTGTAGCCAAACCGGATAATGGAAAAAATTATTGATGTTTTTTGATGAAGAGGAGTCACCTTCACAGTTGTAACATACCCCAAAAAAACAAAAAACAAATCTGGTACGCCATGTTTGTGGCCTTGGTCGGCATGGACAGTGGAACAGTAAAACTCAGAGTGAATGAATTATAGCTTTATTTATATCAGTTGTTAAGCTGATGAAAGTTTGCTGTGACATTGTCTCCCCAAAAAATAATTTAAATAAGGGCCACCCTTAAACACACGAGAACCGCTGTTCCAGGGTGTTGCAATGATATGAGAGATGCGTTCGCCGGATGATCAAATACGTTCATGTTAAATAGATGCGGCATGTTTGTAAATGAAGTGCAGTTTTTGGGGGGTAAAAGTGTTTTTACTATGTGTCTAACATTGGAATCGTACATTGTTATCGTACGTGCCTCTATCATACGCAGTTATTGTATTGTCTTGTTCCTTCAAATCGATAAATTTTTTTTGTACACGTTAATTAAGCAAATGCTCAGTGACGTCACTATTATTAAAAATTTGGGAATGCTGATTGAAACGCTAGGTCAGTGGTTCTCAACCTTCCTAGTGCCGCGACCCTTGAATACAGTTCCTCATGTTGTGGCGACCCCCAACAACAAAATTACTTTCCTTGCTGCTTCATAACTGTAGAGTACATGTGTTTTCCGGTGGTCTTAGGCAGCCCCTGTGAAAGGGTCGTTCGACCCCCAAACTGGGTTGCAATCCACAGGTTGAGAACCGCTGCGCTAGGTAGATCGCTGTCTGTCAGTAACCTAGAAACATTTTTATATTTTGGAAGCGTTAAAAAACATAAAGTAAATTACATTTTCCTTGTCGCTTAGATTTATAAAAAAATACACACATTTTTACTAAAATAGCTATTACCCTTGTGTCTTTTCTTTGAACGATCTTTATAGTTATACCTAAATCGTTAATTGAAGGACAGGAAATATTTAATATTAGCCCATGACTGGCTTAAAGCAAAATAATTTTTATTTCTTTTTTTGACATTTCGTCTAATATTTATAAAGTTCCGCCATACATCAGTGTTTAAAAAAAAAAAAAGGATATTTGCGTTTTAATATAACTACTCTTTTTATCAGTCGCTAATAATGCGAATGATTAAATTTTAAATTTGCCCCCCCCCCCCACCCCCAGAACCCAAACAAGTCTTGCAAGTCTCTACAGTTTTGATGACATCTTTAGAAAAAACACGTATGTCAAAATAATTTTAGTTTGGACGATAAGTGGATTGGGGGGTGGGGGCGGGGGGAGGGGCTATTATCATGCGTATGATTATGCTCATGTGTATCTTTATGATCAGATGTCATGGTCACGTGATAAGGTGACCTCCTAATCAAAAGCTGTTTTAAAAAAACAAAAAAGAAGAAAGGAAACGGGACATTGAGGGACAAATATTACGGTAGAATAAGATTGCATCAGACGTAAAGTGTGTTATACAAGTACATTTGGTTATACAAGTACATTTGGTTATACAAGTAGATTTGGTTATACAAGTACATTTGGTTATACAAGTACATTTGGTTATACAAGTACATTTTGCTATACAAGTACATTTTGCAATACAAGTACATTTGGTTATACAAGTACATTTTGCTATATAAGTACATTTTGCAATACAAGTACATTTTGCGATACAAGTACATTTTGCAATGCAAGTACATTTTGCTATACAAGTACATTTTGCTATACAAGTACATTTTGTGATACAAATACAATTAGTACGTAGGAGATCTAACTTAACGAGTTTAACCTATTATTATAAAAGAAAATGCATCCTTACAACAAAAGGTGAAATCTTTAAGACTTTGGCAAACATTCTTACCATATTGCTAGTAAAGCCATTAATGTTTGGAAACTATCTTTAGAATAGAATGTATTCAAAGATCTTTACTATACATAAATGGTGAATACAAAATAAAATGCTGGCAAAGATCTTCACAAAACATTGCGGGGCCCTTGAATTGTTTTTAAAAAAACATCTTTTAAAAGATAAACGATGTCATCCCAACAAGGATAAAGAAAGAAAAACAAATAACCTCATCGTTATTGTGAGGAAGAGTGCTGGGAGTGATAGAGAAATATGAATGCGGGCGAACCGAGAAGGGGGAAACAGAGAGGAGTAAAGAAATAATGGATTTGATTACTGTTAGATGCTGGAAACATGGGCCCCGGCGAGCTGAGAAGATGGGAAAAAATGGCTTTGATCAAGACGGGGAGGCCGAGAGGTTCAATTGACAACTCTTGGCCATTGCATTGGGCGCCCGGTCCCCCGAGGGACGGGACAAACAGATAAAGTTAATGGATTGAGACTGTGCTAGGGCTTGTTTTATGGTCTAGGGTAAGGATGGCCCGGGGGGGGGCTTATATGGAGGGTAGAAAATATTGGCATTGAGTGGAAAGAAGGACTGATGGGTTATTTTGTTTGAAGAAGACAGTAGGGGTTTCGTGGTGTTTTAGTATTTCGGGGGGTCGGGGTGGGGAGTTGGAAATTGTTTACGGTCAGTGGTGATATGATGATGTAAGGAACTTAAGATGTATGAAGGCATTAGACGGGAGGAAGAGTTGTTGAGATCTGAGTCTGCGGATGTGATGGACAGACAGAAGAGTGCAGGAGGGATCAAGGGTCGTGCAGGCATCAGAAGCGTGTGTGGGGGGGGAGAGACAAGGAGGTTTTGATACGTTCATCTGTAAATGTGTGACGCAAGTATAGTGACAGGTTGGCCAGAGTCACGCGACTAGGTGTTGTTTAGGGTGAGATGTGGAGGAGAATTAGGTCACGTGCGATGGGTATTGTTAGTTAATGTATTAGTTGTACAAGGAGGAAAAAAAATGTGGACGTACATTTTTTTAAAAAAATCGCCAGTTCTCTCTTTAAGAAGATATGGAAGAAAACAAACAACAATACCATGATGTAGGCTTAATAATTTCGTTTTGATGTGCAATCTTGGAGAATCAAGTTGTGACAAGGCTGTTTGCTTAATGCAATTATATGGTGTTTTTTTTCAAACAACGAACTTGATGAATTGAGGTCCAGCGATTGGCTTATGGAGTTTCCGAGCAACCGTGTTGATCCTGTTAATGTTACCGGTACAACTTTAGTGATGATGAATAAGGTTTCAAAAGTCTTGTCGGGCTGAATCCGGTAGGGCCTTCCCACCCTCCCCCCCCCCCGGTTAATTGGTCGCGTCTATGCATCTCAAGATGGCACCTATTGAGTTTTTATGTAGAAATAGTTGAGGAGATTCGATTTTGACGTACACCTGTGCATGCCAAGGTTTCCCCCTTCAAATGGGGTGCATGCGGCAAGGTCTCGTCAGCAGCATTGTAAAGAAGCATTTCATTTTATGTGGGACAGTCCTACTTTATGGAGCAGAAACATGGAAAACATCAGCGAGCATTACGCAGAAAGTGCAGACATTCATAAACACATGCCTTAGAAAGATCCTGAACATCAAATGGCCAAATAACATCACCAACAAAGATCTACTAGAAAGGACATAACAGGTGCCCATTGATGAAGACATCATAAGGAAAAGATGGAGGTGGATTGGGTATACTCTCAGAAAACCCCCCAGATAGCACCACCAGACAATGTCTAACATGGAATCCACAGGGAAAAAGAAAGAGAGGAAGACCTAAGAATACATGGAGACGCGAGCTAGAGGCAGACACGCAAAATATGGGATACACCTGGAAGCAATTGGAAAGGAAAGCACAGGATCGGGATGAGTGGAAAATTCTTGTGGACGGCCTATGCCCCAGACATGGGGTAAAAAGGCATAAGACGAAGAAGAAGATTTCATTTTAT
Source organism: Omphiscola glabra (assembly GCA_964017045.1). Classification (NCBI taxonomy): domain Eukaryota; kingdom Metazoa; phylum Mollusca; class Gastropoda; family Lymnaeidae; genus Omphiscola; species Omphiscola glabra. Next base: position 23,817,763 of record OZ024802.1, read on the forward strand.
AATACGTAGAGCTCCATTTCAGCTGCTGAAATCTGAGATCGTATAGCACTCACCTGATATAGCGAAGCCGCTGAAACCAACGGCCAGTGTCAGACACGCCACTGCCGGTGCGGTGTCCCGCGTGAAGCTCACCCCCAGTAAGAAGATGGCCTCCATGCCAAAACCTGAAATGAACACACACACACAAATTAATAAAACCATGAACAGTGAGTGCTTCAGTTTTTTTAATTCATCTTTAGTCTGCAGGCTACACGACTGAAATGGGAAATATGGGGGAAGACCAGAAAATAATTAAGACATTGGACTATAGCTTGAAACATCATGAGTAAAGAATACACTACAGATGACGATCCATATGGAGCTTAAAGCATGCAGAAATGATCGTATCTCACCTCCCCTACCCAAAAATCCCTGCACCACAATGGACCACATAAATACAACAGTGTAGCTACAACTAGTCAAACCATAGAAACACTTGCATTATATGATCATCAAAAGGATAGGATAACCAATACGCCTCTCTGGATACGCTTCAACGACTGCTTCTCAAAACATTGGCCAATTAATATATACACATATTTTACGTATGTACATATATATATGTATATATATATATATATATCGTTAAAATTTAAACAAATATAATTAATTTCAAAGTTAATGTAATTTAGAATGTAATGTAACTAATGGCATTCACTGTAACATTGAACTAAAATTTAGAATCCCATTGAACCATATTATTTTCTGATATTATTTCTTGTAAGGGGTCGTCCATTAATTACGTCCATAATTTTACGCAATTTTGACACACACCCCCCACCCGCCCCCAAATTGTCAACAACTGTCAAACTTTCGATGATTCCCACGTCTATTTAATTATGTCAAAATTTTATAAATAAAAAAAAAATTAAATATAATATAAATAAATTTATAAATACCTTTTACTTTGCGCTGATGTATTTTTAATAATATAAAATTGTAGGCAAAACATGTTAATCAACAAGTTAGAAAGGTTTTACACTTAAATTTTATAATACAGAATCAATTAAAAGGTTGTTAACAGACTAAGACTAAATATCATTGTTTGTGAAAGTGTAAATATGATTATTGTCAGTATAGCTGACAATTATAGTATAGTTTCTAGCTGCTATCACCTTTCCATGGAATAGCCAGCTCTATCATAACAATGGGCTTCAGGGACATCATTTGGGTGGGGCAGGGGGGCATTACCCCCCCCCCCCCACGCGATTTTGCAGGTTTATTTAAATTGCTATGTACTGTGGCGCCTCCAGTAATTACTATCTTAACAAGCCGACCAAGTTTTTGTTTCGCCCCCCCCTCCCCCACCTCTGAAAAAACTAGAAATGACGCCCCTGATGGGCATAGTCAATATAGTAGCTGATTTATCATTTTCATCTTGTGGAACTGATATAACAGACAAGTCAACATTATCCTTATCTCTCGCGCTTAAAAAAAGAGGGTTATTTTTTTTTTTTAAATTGAGACTATAAAATTTAAAATAAATTTTCTGCAAAATTATTCACAAAATTAATTATCATATGCTGCCCAAGGAGATGCTGTTTTCTGGGGTCAACCCTAGATGAACTGCTTTGCTGGGGTCAACCCTAGATGAACTGCTTTGCTGGGGTCAACCCTAGATGAACTGCTTGGCTGGGGTCAACCCTAGATGAACTGCTTGGCTGGGGTCAACCCTAGATGAACTGCTTGGCTGGGGTCAACCCTAGATGAACTGCTTTGTTGGGGTCAACCCTAGATGAACTGCTTGGCTGGGGTCAACCCTAGATGAACTGCTTGGCTGGGGTCAACCCTAGATGAACTGCTTGGCTGGGGTCAACCCTAGATGAACTGCTTGGCTGGGGTCAACCCTAGATGAACTGCTTGGCTGGGGTCAACCCTAGATGAACTGCTTTTCTGGGAAGAACCTTGCGGGTCTCTATTTCTTCCACCGTTCTTCCAGGTTATTGACCCTGAGTTTTAATCCGAACAAAAAGGCTAGTATAAACGACTCCAAGAATTACTCCTTGGCATTGTAACATCCTTGTAACTGACAAAGTTACAGTATGAAGAATATAATACATTTTAAATTACATTCGATCCTTAGATTCACATCATAGACAAAATCCGACATGGCGTCGTCCTCACAGCTATTTCGTGCACACCCTCTCCACACATTAAATCATGAGTTCTCCTTACTCTTCAAAAATTAGTTCCTGTCTTTTCTCATTGATACGATTCATTATTATAATATCCCTACGCCATCGTGCGATCAGAATAAATATTATTGTCATGTGACTTAACTTGTTGTGTTACATCTACTCTAGCCAGATGTTCTCAAGAAGACCACAAGAGTTCTCCTACCGAGGTCCAAACTTCTACATCAGACACTACTGATGTCATACAAGACTTCATGCTTTTCATATCGCAACGATTTGGATCACTGCCAGGGGATTCTACCAGTCTACGACCTATGTCAAGATTTTTACGAGACACGGGTGCTTCCCAGTCCTTACTACTTGAGGGTATACGTCCCTTGTCTGAAACTACTGCTACTGGTAGCAACATCCTGTCACTTGTTGTAGAGCTGGGTTGTATTGATGTACCTTGACAAATTATTGATCTCAATTCATATCTTGTCTCCAGACCAGTGATTTGTGGGTGTACGACCAACGTTAACATTGAAAGGCATCTCGTTGCTTCTAGGAAACATAACTAAACAAAACGTATGATTCAAAATGAAATGAATTATATGTTTTCCCTTCACATTCTATTCGGGTCCTAACAATTATTTTCTGCTCACATCTTCCACTCCCCCTCTCCTTAAACCCCCCTCCCCCATTTGTCAGAATGAGGTGCCTGTTTCCTGGTCCAGTCAATAATTCCACCGGTCATTGAATACAACAGATAGATGGACAATTTGACCCCCCCACCCAGTCCCCCACCCCTACAGGGTGGTTAATGTGATGTCCCTAGTCATCTTAACGACCCCCCTCAGCGCCTCAGAAAAGAAATAAAACCAGTGACATGGGCGTTTCCCAAGTGGGCTAGACAGAGGCACAGTGGGCTACATCTACTTCAGAATATCTCTATATTTCAACGACTGGCGTAGGAGTACTTAGGCGCAATGGGGCGATTCAGCCCGGGTGGAATGTTTTAAAATAAATATATTTGAAGGCGGCACTGTCGGCCAAATGCATTTTTTGGGTGTTTGGGAGGGGGGGGAACTTAGAGGTGGCGGGTAAAATCTTTGCCCACCTCGGGGCGCCATACCCTCAGCTATGCCACTTCTTTTAACAATATTTTTCTTGAAATTTGCAAGTCCGTTCTTTAACTATCACTGAAAGCGCCCAGGACCTAGCCGATCAGCTCTGAATTAAGAGATTATATCTCGTCTTGGACGTCACTGCCGGGAAGATTGCGCGCGCTTCACTGAACACGTGACTTACTCCGGTTCGAGCCAGTGCTTATCAGTGTCCTTTTTTCCCAAGGCTGCATTGGCCGCCCCTCTTAAATACCAAGATATTCACGCTTAACCAATTTTCTTACGCTCAGCTCTTGCTGTTCTTCTAGCTTCATCTTAAAGAAATACCATGGTTTTTTGTTATTTTTGTTTACTTTTTTTTTCCAGCTGATCTGCTATTAATGAATACTGCTGAGTCATTGACTCATGAAAATTTAGTCAGTACCGGTCACTAATCCCGAAATATCAGTCATTACCGGTAAGTACCAGTAAGTCCGTAAAGATACGCATGCGTTCTTTGGATTTTGTACCTGCCTGATATAATAGGTACGAGTATTTTAATGTTTGAATGAGTAGGTTGTGCACACCATTAGTTCACCCCCCATCAAATAACGGTGGAAGGTTACGCCCCTTGTCCAGAATTGAAGAGCCATATTTTATTAGCGCTCCCGGTTGTCAGTCATTGTCCGGACAGCGGTAGGAGATGGCCGGACTGAGAGGGGGGGGCGGGAGGTCAATACACAATGTGCACAAAGTGATCGGGCCCGGCACTGACAGGAGGGCGATGTTTAGATTGACCAGCAGTTCATGAGCTCTTCATTGGATGAAGGTGTTTATATTGAATTGACTGTTCATGAGCTCTTCATTGGATGAAGATGTTTATACTGAACTGACAGTTCATGAGCTCTCCATTGGATGAAGATGTTTACATTGAACTGACAGTTCATGAGCTTTTCTTTGGATGCATATGTTTAGATTGAACTGACAGTTCATGAGCTCTTCGTGAGATGAAGATGTTTAGATTGAACTGTCAGTTCATGAGCTCTTCATTGGATGAAGATGTTTAAATTGAACTGACAGTTCATGAGCTCTTCTTTGGACGAAGATGTTTAGATTTAACTGACAGTTCGTGAGCTATCCATTAGATGAAGATGTTTAAATTGCCCGACAGTGAGCTATCCAATGGATAAGGATACATCAACTTTCTGATGCAGTGAAGTGGTTTATTAGGACTATAGCAATTAAAACGAATATTAGCTTCACAAGCAACATTAAAATGATCAAACTTGAAACTGAAAATACTCAGAAAAATGAATTTCCAAAAATATGTTTGCTTAGAAACTGTCGTGACAAATAGAAATTAAAAATTAAAAGAATTTCTTATATGTGCATTTAAGAAAAATAAAAGTGCACGGAAAAAAAAACCTTCATGTAATCCGGATTATGGGGATGATGATAATCCCAGGCTTAATCAGATATCCACAACACGCATGTCTTTGACGGTGGCAGCAAACAAGTTGAGCATGTTCATATTGAAACAGAGTGAAACTCCACAAAATAAGGATTGTGGGCGGGGAATATGCTTTTCACGATGAAATGGATGTTGTGTGTGGGGGTGTGTGTGTAGGGGGGGGGGCAGGTTGGGCAGGTAATGTGTTGGAGTGTAGGAAGAGAAATGTTGGGGCTGGCAATGCATAGGAGTGTAGGTAGGGAAAGCTAGACAGGCAACGCGTGGTAGAGTAGAGAGGGAAGGTTTGGCTGAAGAAGTACGTAACTTTGTAGATCAGTGGTTCTCAGGCTTCCTAATGCCGAGACCCTATAATACAGTTCCTCATGTTGTGGAGACCCCCAGCCACAAAATTATTTTTCTTTCTACTTCATAACTGTAGATTATATGTGTTTTCAGATGGTCTTAAGCGACCCCTGTGGAAAGGGTCACGCGACCCACAGGCTGTGAACCGCTGTTGTAGATTAAAACAGTGATGTGTAGTGCACAGTAGCAAATCTGATTTTTAATGACACACATGGAGAATTTTAAGAAGCAGACGACAGGGTTCAACTCGTCTCTGACATTGTCAACTGTAGGGACACAGTCTTGCAGGTTATGGGAGTTATTGTGGGGTTATGTAAGGTAATGTGGGTGTAATGTTAGGTATTATGAGGTCATGTGAGGTAATGTGAAGTAATGTGAGTTTATGTAAAGTCATGTAAGGTAATGTGAGGTAATGTGTGGTAATGTGAGGTAATGTGAGGTAATGTGAGGTTATGTAAGGTAATGTGAGGTTATGTAAGGTAATGTGGGGTTATATAAGGTAATATGAGGTAATGTGTGGTTAAGTGAGGTCATGTGAGGTAATGTGAGGTAATGTGATGTTATGTAAGGTAATGTAGGGTTATGTAAGGTAATATGAGGTAATGTGTGGTTAAGTGAGGTCATGTGAGGTAATGTGAGGTAATGTGAGGTTATGTAAGGTAATGTAGGGTTATGTAAGGTAATTTGAGGTATTGTGGGGTTATATAAGGTAAATAGAGGTAATGTGAGGTTATGTAAGGTAATGTGAGGCTATGTAGGTAATGTAGGGTTATGTAAGTAATATGAGGTAATGTGGGGTTATATAAGGTAATATGAGGTAATATGTGGTTATGTGAGGTAATGTGAAGTAATGTGAGGTTATGTAAGGTAATGTGAGGTCATGTGAGCTCGGAATCTAGATTCTGAATAAAGCGTTAAAGAAAGTTTTGGTTGACTTTTGAAATTTTCTTTCCCAGAAAATATGTAAATTTGATGTGACGAATGACCCAGTTCACGACGAAGGGCCGAGTTTACGACGAAGGACCCAGTTTATGACGAAGGGCCCAGTTTACAACGAAGGGCCCAGTTTACGACGAAGGGCCCATTTTACGACGACGGGCCCAGTTTACTACTAAGCTCCCAGTTTACAAAGAAGAGTGCATTTCCAACGAAGGGCTCAGTTTACGACGAAGGGCCCATTTCACAGCAGGCTCTTCACAGATTCCAAAAATGTCTTATGTTATAAAGCTGGCATGGTATCAGTATACGTATATACCCTTCTAAAATGGCACAACTAACAGCGAATACCCACGAAAACAGCATCAGCGCCCGTCGAAACCCACTCTATATGGCGTCGATATAATAAAGCATTGGTGTATACATGGAGCGCCATCTGGAATCATTATTAAAGATTATGCATCTCCTTCCAGTCTTTTACATGCACGATGTGATTGTTTTGCACAATACATTATGACATTCCTCTACTTATTATTAATGTGGTTTTATACAGCGCAGTACCCCAGCCTAGGGCTAGGCTCACCGCGCCTCACATAAAAATCAACAGTTACAGGGAATTATACATTTAAAAACAAAAATTTGTATAAAGCTTGACCTCACCCACCCAAGTACTGTCTACCCCTGTGTAGCCATGGACGGTAACCCTGCAGCATAGAGATTTGTTTATCAGTTAGAGAGGAGGGTTGGGAATGAGTCGGTATAGCAGAGTTTGAAGAGATGAGTCTTTAGGACAGTTTTGAGGGCTGTGATATTCGGCATATTGCGGATGTCTAATCGGTGAGAATTCCATTGTTTGTGGTATGCACAGAAAGAGAAAGATCGTTCACCATATGTTTTAGTGCGTGTTCTGAGAAACAGAATGAATACGTGTGTCTGCGGAGGAACGAAGGTTTCGAAGGGGTGAATCGTCAGAAAGAAGTTCAGTAAGATAGTAGGGGCAGGAACGTTGCTTTAGGACCGAGTACCGTCTACAAGTGTCTTTATGCATCATTGCACCAGAACCGACACGACCGCTTTGAAATACAATCGATTCTTTATCACAGGTCGGCAAACTATGGATGGCGTGCAAGACTTGGCTCGCATATCAATTTTTAGAAAGTCACAGAAGAACTAAAATAAAATAATAGTAATAATAAATGATAAAAATGCTTCATAAGTGGCAGACTTATAAGTTTATTTGCCCACTGAAGTCTTACTTTGGCACGCTGAAGCCTTACTTTGGCACGTTCTAAAGTCTTACTTTAGCACGCTGAAGTCTTACTTTGGCACGTGCTAAAGTCTTACTTTGGCACACTAAAGTCTTACTTTGGCACGCTTAAGTTTTACTTTGGCACGCTGAAGCCTTACTTTGGCACGTGCTAAAGTCTTACTTTGGCACGCTGAAGTTTTACTTTGGCACGCTAAAGTCTTACTTTGGCACGCTGAAGTCTTACTTTGGCACGTGCTAAAGTCATACTTTGGCAAGCTGAAGTCTTAGTTTGGCACGCTAAAGTCTTACTTTGGCACGCTGAAGTCTTACTTTGGCACGCTGAAGTCTTACTTTGGCACGCTTAAGTCTTACTTTGTCTCGCTGAAATCTTACATTGGCCCGCTGGAGTCTTACTTTGGCACGCTGAAGTCATACTTTGGTGCGCTTAAGTCTTAATTTAAAACGCGAATACCAAACGTTTTCCGACACCATCTCCTTACATTCGATTCCCCATAAATATTCATTTGCTTTGTTCATTATCAGTCCGTTTAACTGTTTCCTCATGAATAAGTAGCTCATTGTTAGGCGGAAATGGCGCATTCAACTCAACGGTTAATATTGCTAAGTACAATGGCATCACCAACAGTAGGCGCAGAGGACACTGGGACACAGAGGACATCAGCTCACTCAGGAATGTTAGTTAAATATTGGGTGGGGTGGGGGGGGGGAGGTTCCGTCGGCTGTAGACTCATCAAAATGTGGATATACCAGGTAGTTATGAATATATCGTTATAAATTCAACATACAAGGTGCAGGAGACTTTCAGAAAGATGAATTGAAAAAATATTGACGTCATTGGGATAACGACTGTTGTCAGGTGACTGTTAATTTAATTTTTTTTTTTTAAATTCAAATTGACTGTACGTCTGTTCTTGCCATGTTTCACTTCGCATCTTGAAAAATTGATATTTTTTACATCGTCACACAATGTTATGTCACTTGCTCTTATTATTTCAAATGTCACCTTGTTTATTGTGGCCTGTCACTTCCAGCAGCTGCTCTTACAAAACTGAAGTCGACTTGTTTATTTTGGCCTGTCACTTCCAGCAGCTGCTCTTACAAAACTGGAGTCGACTTGTTTATTTTGGCCTGTCACTTCCAGCAGATGCTCTTACAAAACTGGAGTCGACTTGTTTATTGTGACCTGTCACTTCCAGCAGCTGCTCTTACAAAACTGAAATCGACTTGTTTATTTTGGCCTGTCACTTCCAGCAGCTGCTCTTACAAAACTGAAGTCGACTTGTTTATTTTGGCCTGTCACTTCCAGCAGATGCTCTTACAAAACTGAAGTCGACTTGTTTATTTTGGCCTGTCACTTCCAGCAGCTGCTCTTACAAAACTGGAGTCGACTTGTTTATTTTGGCCTGTCACTTCCAGCAGCTGCTCTTACAAAACTGAATACGACTTGTTTATTGTGGCTTGTCACTTCCAGCAGCTGCTCTTACAAAACTGAAGTCGACTTTTTTATTTTGACCTGTCACTTCCAGCAGCTGATCTTACAAAACTGGAGTCGACTTGTTTATTGTGGCCTGTCACTTCCAGCAGCTGCTCTTACAAAACTGGAGTCGACTTGTTTATTGTGGCCTGTCACTTCCAGCAGCTGCTCTTACAAAACTGGAGTCGACTTGTTTATTGTGACCTGTCACTTCCAGCAGCTGCTCTTACAAAACTGGAGTCGACTTGTTTATTGTGACCTGTCACTTCCAGCAGCTGCTCTTACAAAACTGAAGTCGACTTGTTAATTTGACCTGTCACTTCCAGCAGCTGATCTTACAAAACTGGAGTCAACTTGTTTATTGTGGCCTGTCACTTCCAGCAGCTGCTCTTACAAAACTGGAGTCGACTTGTTTATTGTGGCCTGTCACTTCCAGCAGCTGCTCTTACAAAACTGGAGTCGACTTGTTTATTGTGGCCTGTCACTTCTAGCAGCTGCTCTTACAAAAACTGGAGTCGACTTGTTTATTTTGGCCTGTCACTTCCAGCAGCTGATCTTACAAAACTGGAGTCGACTTGTTTATTGTGGCCTGTTCTTTCCTGAAGCTGGTCATACTGTGGACTATTTTGTGTTGCCATCGTTTATTACTGTAGGTGGGTTTCTTGTCTTGCTCATTAGACGTCGATGCGTGTGACGCTTCCGTATTATTGACACTTACTAGAGTGCGTCGTGGGGCCAGGCCTGGGGATGACAGTGTTGTCTGTACTTGTCACAGGAGAACATGAACTTTTGCCGGACTCGTTTGCATGGCCTTGACTCATTACAAATGTTGTTGGAAATGTTATTTGATGTATCTGACAGATTTGGTGAGGACTGAAGATTTGCATGCTTCGTTTCTTTCGGTCTCTTTAACCTCGGGCAAGTACAAAATAGTATTTGTTACTAAAAAATAAAGGGTGATCAGTTTATATCACTTTTCACATGGATTTTTCATTACGTTTTTTTTTTTTTAATTTTATAATTTTTAGGTGAAGGTTTTGGGACAGGCTATTTCAATATCAGATGACGTAAAAATAAAAAGGGGGGGGGGGGGGTTTAACAAGTTGAGGAAAGTTAACAAGTAGACGGAAGTTAACAAGAAGAGTTTACAAGAGTGATCCCCCTGGCTGCCCATCGCTCATGTGTGATCTGTTATTATTTAATATCTGAATATATATTAAAGGGGGCAGACCATTATTACCATTTGCTCAAATTCAGTTTTTAAAAGCCCTTCATCCCATTTTATTATTCATTCCTGTATACACCCCCCCCCACCCCATTTCGTGCTCAAATATTGATTCCATTTCTTGATGTATTTTTGATTGTGTGTCCACGTCATATCAGTTCAACAATAATATAATATTATGTTACATGCCACAGCCAAAACTTGTGGAGTCATCCATTCAGTGGAGCAAGTATCCAGACCAGGGGTACTAAACTAGGGTTATCCACAATTCCTGGGGGTGCGGGAGCCGCAGCCAGGGGGGGGGGTGCAGTAAGATCCTTTTTACAAAATTAGGTTTGTTTGAATTATGAAACATTTTTATTTTACTGGGGGTGAGGGGTGGTAGGTTGGAATATGTTTTGAAATAAAGATAAAATGCCAAAATGTTAAGATCCCCACTTGAGCGAGGCATTATGTTAGGACAGTTTTCAATGTCTCATTCCTGTTCGACTCTATCCAATGTCGCATTATTAGTGAGCGTAATGATTATAACATAAAAATCATACTCGTAATAACAGATAGGAATGGCGCTACGAGAGAACGGCCTTGTCGAGACAACGGATCATTATACAATATTAGACACACTTTAAAAAAGAACTTGGCATATGTATATTCATACGTTTCTTATCTTCTGACATCAAAACATATCATGCATGTATTGCTTCTTGAAAGCCGTCTATGTCATGTGTTCAATAAAATCATATGACAAATTAGGTGATTGGACATGTCGTATGTATAAATTGGCCAGGATACTTTCTACCACAAAAACATTGAGTTTGCAAAATTATTCCTGTTTATGTCGTAGTGGAGTTGTTAGGTTAATCATCGGCTACAAATATGATGTTATGGCTTCAAATGAAACATCTACAAAACCTGGTGCAGCTTCAGCTACAACACAAACAATTACACACAAAAAAACATGAAGTAGCTACAACTTAAACAGCCACAGAACAAGATGTAGCCACAGCTCAAACAGATACAAAACAAGATGTAGCTACCTTATAACAAGCTAAACCTTTTCGCCTCTAAAAAAATTATGATTTCTCATAGCTCATTTGTTGAACCATCTAAGACAGACCAGCCTGTGTTGAAGATAAGAAACGAAAGCGGATTCCGATGGCCACAAAAAATGCGTCATTGTGTCGGCTTCCATAGATTTAGCGGCTGCGTTTGGCCGGCCTCGTGTTTTCTCAGCATTTCCAACGAGAATAAATTCCATCTAATTCCTTTAAGAAGAAAGACTAAGTTCCTCTGACCCGCTAATGAATTAAAAGCGGACTTGAGGATAGCGAAGGACTTCTGGAAGGGGGAAAGAAAACTAGAAGTTTAAAGGGCACAGTGCCACATAAGAGGAAAAAGTACGTTGTGTGAAGAAATCGTGTGAAATATATCGATATGAAATACTTAGGGAAGAAGATTTTTTTAAGGAAAATACGACAACTCGAATCTATTGAAATGGCTTTAAAAAATGTTGATGTCCATCAAGTCTCAATTTTAAAATATTTCCATTAAAAGGTTTTAAGAATTCTTCTTTTTTTGGTTTAATAACCCCTCCGAGAAAATTGAACATTTAATTTAATTTTAAACTTTAGGGAGTGTAGCTTAGGCCATGTGAACTATTAACCGTTGGGCGTATAGCTAGGGCTCGTTGAATTGTCAAATCACTGGAGTATAGCTGGGGCTATCCGAATAGTCAACTAACTGGTGTATTGTTGGAGCTCTATGAATTGTCAATTTACTCAAGTATAGCTAGGGCCTCTATGAGTTGTCAAATTACTGGTGTATAGCGGGGGCTCTGTGAATAGTCAAATTACGCAGATGAACATTATGGACGGCACAAGTACTGCCTGAATCTCTGACTTGTTATGCTTTAATCGCTTATCAAAAATCTGGCACCCAGAAGTCTCTAGCTGGTCAACCATCACAGTTAATTTAAACTACTTCCAACAATCATCTCCCGTAGCCGTTTGCCTTGTAGATAACTTCCGGTTCTGTTAGGCGCATCTAGTATCACTAGTTCGTAAGTTCTGTGGCCACAAAAGATCATCAAATAATGGGCCCTTACATTCACCCCACCAGTTTTCTCTGTCCTGGCTGTTGACTCTTGTTTGCCAGCCTGGGACGCCTCAAGTCCCAGTGGAAACACTTGGAGTTTTCCACTTTTAGATCTAACTTTAAACCAGATCCAAGGGTTTTTTTTTCTCTTTTCTTTAACGCCTTTCCTTTTCAGAAAATCGTTTCACTAACATGAATGCAAATATACTTGAGAGACCTGGAAGAAAGAGATAGATAGAGAGAGAGAGAGAGAGAGAGAGACAGGGAGAGAGAGAGAAAGAGAGAGACTTATAACGAATGATTTTCCGTTCTATAGAAAAGACACACATTTAACTGTACAACTCACTAGTATCACGACATGTGATTGGTGATGCGACTCACTAGTGTCACGACATGTGATTGGTGATGCGACTCACTAGTGTCACGACATGTGATTGGTGATGCGACTCACTAGTGTCACGACATGTGATTGGTGATGAGACACAAACAGTAAAGTGTCATTCCTAAATTCTTTGTCTACTTAGAATAAATGTGGCATCTTTTTACATTTAGCCTAAAACCTACTAACACATTTGAAGCTTAGCTGATAGCCTAACGACATCATTGCCAATTAACTATAGCCTACTGACACCATTGCAAACGTTTCCAATAGCCAACTGACACCATTGACAACTTGGCCAATAGCCCAGTGACACCAACGTACATGTAGCCCATGGACTAGTGACACCAAGTAACATTGAGCCAGTAACCTAGAGACAATGTTATGTAGACGACTTGTTTATTTCATGCTTTCCCTGTGAACGAACTCTAACTTACCCCAATCTCGATACCGCATTTAAGATCTGGGTAGCTAAAAATAGTCTCCCTTTGACCTTGTTTACCACTAAATAAGTATTGTCCGTTTCCTTCGAACATTGTAGAAAAATCTGGAGAAAACTGAAAAGGAAAACAATGCGGTTCTCGAAACATGAGTAAAACAGACTATAAAAGGGGACACTAGGGATTTGTTAGAAGGAGATCATTTATCACGAGATACTTGGAGCGTGTGTTATTTTTGCAAACAAGGCAGAGCTTTGTTTACTGTGTGCGTGTGTAGATTTCTTTTCATCATTGTACCCTTTTTGAACCTTGTGTTTGATGTAACATCGTACCGGTACACGCCAAACGGTATACTGTAAGTCAATAGTTTTAATTACATTTCTTTTGATTTTGTAATTCATTATAATTATCCTCTTAAAACGTATTAATTGTAATTATCCCTGGTTTGAGTGTCGTATTCTTTGTTTCTTTATTTATAATTTGGTATCGTCCTTTGTTGTGTAATGTTTTAGAACGTGCCTTACACTTAAATATGTGATTATTTTCTCCACATTGGTAACAGCACGTAACAACAACACTTCTTATTTATTTTGCCAATAGCCTCCTGATACCATTGCAGACTTAGCCAAAACCATAATGAAGTCATTGCAAATTTAGCCACTAGCCCACGGTTAGTAGGCTGTCGTTGACATATTCTCCTCGAATTGAATCAAATCACTTAGCATGCTGAACGCTTCTAGATCACAAACAACGTATAGTACACAAAGGAGGACGAAAAGCTGCCCCGAAGAAGTGCAACCCGGGACGATCCGCCCCCTTTCACCCCCCACCCCCCCCCCTCTTCCAACGCCACTGCATTAAGAGTAATATATTTTAAACAATTTGTTTCTCTATACGAAACTGTTGTTTTTTTTTTCAATCAAGTGACGTCATCAAAAACTGGCTACAAAAAAAAAAAATAGGACGACACAAGACGTCGACTCCGCGCGAGCAAAGGGCAGAACGTCACACTGCCCTGCCGTGGAAATATTTGTTTGGTAATCTAACCTATCGTGGGGATTAATATGTGCTCACGGCGAGAGCGTGTGTCCTCTTCCATGTTTGTCAAAACATTGTCACATCCGGCATGGGCTCTGTGTATTTTAAAGCCGCAGATATCTGGAGGGCGTGCATGTCTCGGCTGGAGGCCTGTGTTTGTTTGTTTGTTCGTTAGAGGATGGGTTTGATCTTCGTGTTAGCTCGCATATGTCAAGTAAACTTGATCAATATTTTTGTGCAAAAAAAAACAAAAAAACATTTACTGGTTTCATATTCAGGACACATCAAGTTTACAATTTTTAAAAATCGAAGGTCATTATCCTGACCACTCTAACAAAATCCGCAAAAAATCGCTATGATCCACAAAAGATCGCTATGATCCACAAAATATCGCTATGATCCACAAAATATCGCTATGATCCACAAAATATCGCTTTGATCCACAAAATATCGCTATGATCCACAAAATATCGCTGTGATCCACAAAATATCGCTATGATCCACAAAATATCGCTATAAACCAAAAACATCGTAATAATCCAAAAAATAATGATATAATCCAGAAAATATCGCCCTACTCCACAAAATATCGGCATAATCCACAATTTATCGCGATGATTAATAAAACATAGCCGTAATCCACAAAATGTGACCATCAGCATCCAACTGACCAGTCTTTCGTTGAATCCAGCCAACCGCCCGTTAGTAAATGGTCAATTTATGTACATGTCCAGTATATGTAAATTTCCTATACGTGTAGATTATTTGATGATATATACCGAGTGTTCATCTACATCTTGAAATGCTATCAATTACTTAAGTTTTATGTGTTTAAGTCCCATCAAATTATGGTCCATAACAGAGTCCAATCAATTTGATCAATTATATTACTAATTTACACTCACTCTATCCCCAGTGCACATACACATACACACAAGCATGAGCCCTTCACTGTCCCAACACACACACACCAGAGCCCTTTACTGCCCAATACACACACAAGCATGAGCCCTTCACTGTCCCTAGACACACCAACATGAGCACTTCACTGTCCCTAGTAACACTAACATGAGCACTTCACTGTCCCTAGTAACACTAACATGAGCACTTCACTGTCCCTAGTAACACCAGCATGAGCCCTTCACTGTCCCTAGTAACACTAACATGAGCACTTCACTGTCCCTAGTAACACCAACATGAGCACTTCACTGTCCCTAGTAACACCAACATGAGCACTTCACTGTCCCTAGTAACACCAGCATTAGCACTTCACTGTCCCTAGTAACACCAGCATTAGCACTTCACTGTCCCTAGTAACACTAACATGAGCACTTCACTGTCCCTAGTAACACCAACATGAGCCCTTCACTGTCCCTAGTAACACCAGCATTAGCACTTCACTGTCCCTAGTAACACTAACATGAGCACTTCACTGTCCCTAGTAACACCAACATGAGCACTTCACTGTCCCTAGACACACCAACATAAACACTTCACTGTCCCTAGACACACCAACATAAACACTTCACTGTCCCTAGACACACCAACATAAACACTTCACTGTCCCTAGACACACCAACATGAGCACTTCACTGTCCCTAGACACACCAACATGAGCACTTCACTGTCCCTAGACACACCAACATGAGCCCTTCACTGTCCCTAGACACACCAACATGAGCCCTTCACTGTCCCTAGACACACCAACATAAACTCTTCACTGTCCTTAGACACACCAACATGAGCCCTTTAATATCCCTAGACACATCAACATGATCCCTTCAATGTCACTAGACACATCAACATGATCCCTTCAATGTCACTAGACACATCAACATGATCCCTTCAATGTCACTAGACACATCAACATGAACTCTTCACAGTCTCAACACACACCAACATAAGCCCTTCCCTGTCTCAACACACACACAGTCCTTCAATGTCCCCACACACATTATCGTGAGCCATTCTTCGTCCCTCCCCACACACACACAAGCCTGAGTCCTTCACTGTCCCCAAACACACATAATCGCGAGCTGTTCACTGTCCCCACACACATAATCGCGAGCTGCTCACTGTCCCCACACACATAATCGCGAGCTGCTCACTGTCCCCACACACATAATCGCGAGCTGCTCACTGTCCCCACACACATAATCGCGAGCTGCTCACTGTCCCCACACACATAATCGCGAGCTGCTCACTGTCCCCACACACATAATCGCGAGCTGCTCACTGTCCCCACACACATAATCGCGAGCTGCTCACTGTCCCCACACACACATGGCCCAAGCTCTCCCAGCATTAAACCAAGAATTATTTCGTTTAAAAGGGATTTAATCCGGGTCCCTTTTCTTTGTTTTTCTTGGAAATCGGCCCACGGTCCTGATAATGTAATGGAATTAGGACCATGCGGATTGAAGGGTGGAGTACAAGCTAAGTCCCCGTTACAGGGAGGGAAAAAAGGAGGGAATTGGATTTGGGGAGGAAGCGAGTGAAATTGAATCGCGAGACGATCGAAGATGGCGGAAAGATGAGTGTCCCCCTAACTCCGACAGTCCTGGACAGCTCTGGGATCCTCTAGTGCTGGCCAGTTGTCTTTTTTTTTTCACCACTGACGTGCCATTGTCGCCACGTGGGTGAGAAACACGATTAAAACAACGGGATGTCTCGAGATGTGATTAGAATGGGGCATGCTGGGAATCATTATTAAAGCATTGAACCTTTTTCCCCCCTCAATTTTGGTTTCCCTGCCTTTATTTACGGTCTCATTCTTTGTAACCTTGTTTGATTTAGTTTTGTTAAAAATTTAATTTCCGTTATTTTTTTGCTGTTGTTGTTTTGTTGTTGTTTTTTTTACAAAATTGATATTGATTTATTTTCAAATTATCGATTTTAATTACGAGGATTAGTTTTACTGTTACATTGATAGAGTTTCAAGCGGAACAAACCTCCAGGATGCGTTGCTACACAAAAGCGACAGCCTACACATCGCGAAAAAGTAAAACGGGACGTGTGAAAGCCCAGAAGAAAAAAATAAATAAAAAGCAATAACACTACAATCAAATGAACGTTTCGACCAGAAGCCTTCGCCAGAAGACGAAACAAAAAAAAAGGATGAGAAGAGAATGAGAGAAACTGAAATTTGCTTGTCGGTAGCTGTGATAATACGGCAGTGGCAGGAAGTTGTCTAGAAACTAAACGCGCTTGTTACAAAGAAGGTTACGGGAAGTAAAAGACTTTAGCTGAAGTAACAATGAGGATGAAAATAGCAACGAGGGGACATTGAAGAAACATTCATTTTATTGTTGTTGTTGTTGTTGTTGTTGTTGTTGTTGTTGTTGTTGTTGTTTTTTTGTTTCCTTTCATTTTAAAGCTTTAAAACAGTTTTTCTAAACTTGTGGGTCGCGACCCACTTTGGGGGTCAAACGACCCTTTCAAAGGGGTCGCCTGAGAATTCGTAGCGAAATACTTACCACTACAGTTGAAGATCATTCTATATTCGTAGCATTATATTTACCTCTACAGTTAAAGATCATTTTATATTCGTAGCATTATATTTACCACTACAGCTAAAGATCATTTTATATTCCTAGCATTATATTTACCTCTACAGTTAATGATCTTTCTAAAGTCAGAGCGTCACACTCAGAGGCGTAACTGGGTTTTTGGAGCCCTTGGCTAATTTATTTTTTAAATAATAAAAATGTAAAAAATTGAGATTTAGTGGCGCCCGTTTGAACTGGCGCAGGCCGGCGCCCTTGGCAACTGCCCCAATGCCAAGCCGTTGCTACGCCTCTGGTCACACTTATCCCAAAGTCAAAGATATTTATAAATTCACTAAAGTACACTTACCTCCGCAATTGAAGATCTTCCTAACGACTGTCGTTGTGAGAATTCGCCGCCTCAGGAAATCAGCGACCTGACCTCCGATGGGGACGATGATGGCCATGACGAGATGTGGCAGGGCAGACAACGTGCCGCTCTGAGGAAACCGGAATGAAACGATCAAGTTAATCAATCAAGCCACCTGTTCATGACACGCATCAAATGTGGCCATGCAGTTACTTTAAAAGAAAATCATTACAAAGTCGCTTCACCTTAAACTGTCGGAATTTGAAAGTAGCAATGGTCGAAGCTGAAAATATGTTAATCTCCTTAGCTACACTTGTGTTCATCTGCATAGCCACAACTGTGTTCACCTCCATAGTGACACGTGTGTTCATCTACAAGGATACAACTGTGCTCACCTCCATAGCGACACGTGTGTTCATCTACATAGCCACAACTGTGTTTACCTCCATAGCGACACTTGTGTTCATCTACATAGCCACACCTGCGTGTTCACCTCCATAGCGACACTTGTGTTTATCTACATAGCCACAACTGTGTTCACCTCCATAGCGACAAGTGTGTCCAGCTACACAGCTACAACTGTGTTCATTCTGTAGATGAACTTACATTATTACCTCATCGATCTTGAAACCAAAAACTTCCTCGAAGTATGCGGGCTGTGAGATGATGAGCAGGTAGAAGGTCCACGACCGACAGAAGTTGGCCACCATGATGGCCCACACGGGCATGGATGTGAAGAAGGCCACCCACGGGGTGGAAATATTCTATCAGGAAAAGTAAGCATACAAGTATTAAATGTCTAGGGAACAAAAATACAACTCAACGATTAGTACAACATATACAGTTCAATCAATAATTAAATAAACCATAAAACTAAAAAAAATTTTAGTATAAATCCCTTATATTAATTTTTTTTGGTTTTATTTTATATTAATATTTTGAAGAACCACCCCATTGTACACTGCAGATTTATTTCACCAACTATTTCCGAACAATAAAAAAAAAATATTACGCACCAAACGTACTTGCGATATTTCTTTTTTAAAAAAAAAATATCATTTAGCGCAGTTATCGGGAATTTTATTTCGTGAAATCAGTGACGTCATATATCCTTCACCTTCCCATGAATAAAAAGACAGCAAAAACAGATTTTCGAAGGGGATGGGTTTGAGGGGTAGCGCTGAAAATATGAAACAAGATGTCGTCATCGGCAAAGAGTCTCTGCGCCGAGTTTCAGGTGGATAAGTAACGGTAAGTGGGTCGGTTAGCCATCCGATGATTATATCAGCCACAAAAGACAACAACAAAAAAATACGCGAACTAAAAATGAAGGCTTTAAAGAGACCCACAATTCTCAAACCTTAATTGAACGGACGGACAAGCGACACAGATGATCAGATGACGTATGCCGAATTATGCCCAACACCATGGGACAGGTTTCTTGAATGGTTTCATTTGATACATGACATTTGACCATCCAAGAACTAATGACGTCAAGCGAGTGTTTTCTCTCACGCCACCTGACTTTGGCTGTTGGCAAAGCTCATAGAAAGGTTTTCTCACACCACCTGACTTTGGCTTTTGGCAAAGCTCATAGAAAGGTTTTCTCACACCACCTGATTTTGGCTTTTGGCAAAGCTCATAGAAAGGTTCTCTCACACCACCTGACGTTGGCTGTTGGCAAGGCTCATAGAAAGGTTTTCTCCTGCCTGCAAATCCAGAGCAAATATATTTATTTGAAATTCTTAAACAATGAAATTTTCCGTTAAGCCGGCAACACGCCGAGACAATTGAACCGGATTCAATTTAAGATTTGAAAATGTCGTGAAATGCTCTGGAGACTGTGTCTCAAGTAACGTTTCATGTCTCAATTACTGCGTCGTCGTGATGTTGAAATCAAGTGATGGCTTTTAAAAGCGACACTGGCTTTTTTAACAATTGACAGTTATATTTTAAAAGCGACAGGGGCTTTCTTAACAATTGGCAGTTATATTTTAAAAGCGACAGTGGCTTTTTTAACAATTGACTGTTATATTTTAAAAGCGACCGTGGCTTTTTTAAAAATTGACAGTTGTTTTAAAAGCGACCATGGCTTTTTTTAAAAATTGACAGTTGTATTTTAAAAGCGACAGTGCCTTTTTAAAAAAATTGACAGTTATATTTTAAAAGCGACCGTGGCTTTTTTAAAAATTGACAGTTGTATTTTAAAAGCGACCGTGGTTTTTAAAAAAAATTGAAAGTTGTATTTTAAAGGCAACCTTGGCTTTTTAAAAATTGAAAGTAGAATTCTAAAATCAACAGCAACGTTTTAAATTGAAAGTTGTATTTGACAATTAACTTGACAATGGACTACGATGAGTCACTTCCTTGTTTTGTCACGTGTTACGTACCAGCCATTGGTAGGCTTTCTGCTACACATAACAACACATAACAACAGATAACAGCTGATCAGCCATTAACATTAATTCTAAAGCAAAATGTTTGTCTCCATCAGCGCTTCCCCCAGTGTTAATTAAAAATTGTACTTTTCAAAATATTCTTGAATACACGCGTTTCTTTAAATGACATTCAATAAATGTGACAATTATTATAATTCAGTTATGATTAAAGGAAGAAAGTTGTTTGAAGAAAAATTTGTGAGCGACTAGTGTGTTGCAGACAGCCTACCGGAAGTATTACTTGTTTTTACACGTATCACGTGACAAAACAATCAATAAATCGTAGTCCATTGTATTTTGAAAGACCCCCCCCCCCCCCCCGGGTCATCCCATTTGTTTTTGAAAGGACAATGACATCCAGCATATTATAAAACAATAAATTTTACCGCATCGATCTATTATCATTTTAAGAGCGTGTGGTATTAGGGATACGGGATAGCAGACAGTAGGGGTACCTAGTGGGGGTACGAAGGGGCTGACCTACCCGAGCGGCTCTTTCGAGTCTCGCAGTCATACGTTACATAAAAGTGCGCTTTAATTTTTTTCAAAGAGCGCTCTTTTTGGACACCGCCCCAAAGTGGCATTTAGAAACGTGTGCTTCTGACATCAGCAATTGACTGCGTCTAAAAATTGATCTTTAAAATCGTCACAACTTGTTATTGCTACGAAAGATTGACGGACGAATGGTTATCACATACTTTAAGGGGTAATTTTATAACAAAAGTAATGAGTAGAAATAAATCAAAGTCGTTACGTAAATTTGCTAGATCTTTGCGCAATGTTTTCTTAAGGCAGATAAAACGTATTCAAGATGTTACATCGACATCTTAGAGACGTTAGATAAGCTATTGGAGATATGTTACATCGACATCTTAGAGAA
Source organism: Omphiscola glabra (assembly GCA_964017045.1). Classification (NCBI taxonomy): domain Eukaryota; kingdom Metazoa; phylum Mollusca; class Gastropoda; family Lymnaeidae; genus Omphiscola; species Omphiscola glabra. Next base: position 23,838,864 of record OZ024802.1, read on the forward strand.
TTTAGATAAGATATTTGGGAGATGTTAAATCGACATCTTAGAGAAGTAAGATAAGAACATTGGGAGATGTCATGTAAGATTATAATTTACTAAGATGTTTCTAAGACTAAACTATAATTTTAAAAAAAGACACGTTTAACGTAATAAGATATCGAGTTTTGGCTTACCTTTGACGTGTTCATGGTCGTCTCCCCTATACTCGTCTCGATGTAAACCCTCTCCTCCTCCGATATGGTCGGGTGGTTGGACGGCCTGTCATAGGACAGGAACCACCAGGCCACCGACCAGATAGCACCAAGCACACCTGGTGTTGATGGGTAGAGAGTACACTCTTACAACGGGGTGAGTACATCAATAGTAGATACCCGAAATATAAAAGTATATAAATAAAGGTTCTACCACAACAAACCTTGTCAAATATTAGACTATATATATATATATAAAAGCCGCGTTGTCTTGTGCGATAGCCACTAAAAGACATGAACTCTGGCTATGTCGATGTACCGCTTACATACGCACATATAAATGAAATATTATGTATAGTTTTAATCTGGGTTGCGTAAGCGACCGCGTCCTCGAAGAAATTCGGGGGCGTCCACATGGGGTTTTGCCTCTTCGCGGCGTGGCAGACTAGTAGGGAGGACTTGTCCACCCGAAGCTAAAAAACCCCGGCCAAACGCATGACTCCCAACGCAACGGGAGCTGCCACTAACATGATTACTAGTTGCTGTTAATGGGTATGAGGCTTTGGTGGCCCTCAAAACCCATGCCGATGATTTTAACTACGCGGCCGTGAGAAAGCCGCCCCTAGGCAACCGTTTCGTCCCGCCACTACCAACGTCCCGACCGAAAGACTCCCTGGGCGGTGGGGGTTGGTAACGCAACACCAAACCACCGGAGTGGAAGCAAAGCCGTCCTGACCCACAGAGAGTTAACTGCGGACGCTTTAAACGCAGCGTCCTCGGTCGACCGGGCCTCCTCTAGGTCAAGGGGGAGGTTCCCGGCGCCCTCCCGCACGGGCTGGAGTCGGGTTAAGTCCTTCAGTGCTCTGGTTTGTGTGGGGGAGCGCCGGGGGGGGGGGGGCATTAAGAGCTCACGCTCGACGGCCCACCGATTCCATCTCTTATGCGACATTTGGAGTATAGTTTTAATGTCAATAAATAAGTAATACAAATCGAAATAATTGATAAAATTGAAATAACTGATACAATTAATACAATTGAAATTATTGATAGAATTAGTATAACCGAAATAACTGATCTAATTAGTTCGTTTGAAGTAACTGATATAACTGAAATATTGTATTTCCTCTTTTTAACAGAAGATTGAGACTACTATATTCAAATGTTGTCAACGCGAGTCAAAGACCTTGAACGTGTGTACACTTATGTTCGATTTAAAAAAAAAAATGATGAGTACCTATAACACCAGTACCGTCTTGTGTCTCTCTGAAAGGAGAGTTTGGAGAGAACAACTTTGGCAAGCGTTGCATTTTCATGGTATGCAATTGCGTCCCCTTAAACAAGTCTTTCTCTGACACTTGAAAGGAAAGAACTGCTGGGTTTTTTTTAAGTTCGAAGATAATTTCGAGTTCGATTAAGCCAAAATCTACAATACGGTATTCAAATTATAACATAATCCGTCATGTTTGGACGGGCTCAACTACTAGAAAGTCAGAAACGGTGGACAATGTTGAAGACACCCCCCCTCCCTACTCATCCTTTTCCTACCAACACCTCTCCTCCCGCTCCCCCCCCCCCATCTTTTCTTTTCAAGAAATGGCCAATATGTGCTATAGGCCAAATGAAGTTTGTTTTGTATAGGGCCCAATCAGTGGTGACATCCTATCGCATGACTCCTACATCCTGGCTCATTTATACGGCCACCGATGAGATAGGAAATTGAATTCTTAGTCAGCTTCGTCTGAATAGGAGCAGGGAAGTCAATGGAGAAAGTACAGTTTAATTTTAATATTACCTTCTGTAAATGAAGGTACAGGGTACAGATTGATTGTAATATTCCCAAGAGAACATGAAGATACAGCGTTATATTTGCAACAATACTTTAAGTACACGAAGGAACTAGTCAAACGTTACACATATTTAAATTACCGTGTTTCCAAAAATAATTAAATGTAAAGTGAACATTAAATTTAATATCCCCTTTACAGTTGTGGGAAACTATGATACTGATGTTGCCGTAAAATAAGTTGTGTGTGGCGGATATAACATAATTGGTTATTTCCGGAATTTTATGAGGCACGTGTATGTGTATGTAACATAACAACAGTGAATAGTTTGTAGCGCTGCTAAGTAAGACCTCTACGAAATTAGCTGGCTGTAAAAAAGCGCAAACTGGAATGGTATGGCCACGTGAAAAGAAAACAAGGGCTCGCCAAATAAATCATGCAGGGCACAAGGAGAGGAGGGAGAAGAAGAGGAAGAAAAAGATAACATCAAAGAGTGGACGGGATCAAACTAGGCGATGCTGTGCGTAGTGCAGAAAACAGAGAGGAATGGAAAAGAATCGTTTTCACGTCATCTGTGGCGCCCCAACGGTCCAAGAACTAAGGGGCATGTTGATGATGGTGATGCTGATGATGATGAGGAGGAGGAATTGACAGAACACCTATTGGTTAATCGGCATCTTTAGATATTCCCTTTTTATGTTTGCTTTCCATCTGTCTCGTTTTGTTTATTAAACGTTTATGTTGCGAAGAGCGTGGACTTATTGAAGGTTGTGCTATTAACACATTTAAAAGTGGGAAATCCTTATTGGGATAATGCGATGTCGTTTGTCGTAAGTGGTGAGATGTCGGTAACTATGAAGGATGTTGTGAAATGTGCGGGGTTTTTTTTTTGGGCTAATGTGTTCTTCTTCTTCTATATATTAAAGGCCCACGATCAATGTGTTGATCTTTCTGGCTCCCATGTATGTAGATCAGCGGTTCTCAACCTGTGGGTTGCGACCCCTTTGGGGGTCGAATGACCCTTTCATAAGGGTCACCCAAGACCACCGGAAACCACATATACTCTGCAGTTACGAAGTAGCTAGGAAAAATAATTTTATGGTTGGGGGTCGCAGCATCATGAGGAACTGTATTTTAGGGTCGCGTTATTAGGAAGTTTGAGAACCACTGATGTAGATGGATTTAATGAGAAAATATGCGAGAAATGTTTCTCAGATTGTGTAAAATGGAAGAAACGCGTGTCGGTCCATGCGAAAGGCCTGGATCCGGAGATCCTGGTGGCACAAGGAAAGTGTTTGGGATGTGAAAAGGTGTCATGAGATGGCGCGTACTGCATGCTGTACGTCGGTAATTCACCGAGAGACACAACTTGCACAAGATAAGTCAGAAGATATGGACTACGTCGCATGCTTCTGAACGCTCATTCGGACGTGTATCTGCTCTTACAAAAAGGGATATGGCCATGTAAGTTAAATTTTTCACACAGATTGCAATCAAAGGTTCTCATGTTACCAACTGGACGCCCCGTGAGAGTTAATACCGCCAAAGGCAGTGCGACTGCTAGCTGCTCTTCACTCTAGCCGCTGCAGTGGATGAAGGTGGAAAATATGAGGGACAAGTCCAAGGCAGTGTCGGAATAGAGTGGGATCGGAGTGAAATAAGGTAAGGGTGGGGGGGTAGTGAGCAGCCATTGGGGTTTAACTTGGGTTCGGCATTCAAACCCGAAAGTGGGGGTTTTAAAGAGGAGCGGGCCGTATTGGAGGAATGCAAAGAGGGTGAGGCTTGGAGATTAGGGAGATAGGTAATGTTCGGTGAGCTTTCCAGCAGACAGTGTTGAGTAGTCAAACATGGAAGATTCCTTTTAAAGGGTGATCTGGTTTTATCCACACAAAAAAAATGTTTGTTTTTTAAAACTATTTTACAAAGCTTTTTTCAATTTTAATAAGCTTATGCAAATATAATGAACATGTTGTATTTAAATCTCCGTGCATTTGACAACACAAGAACAATGACATACATCAGCACTTGAACACATACTTGTGTCAGCAATAAACGGTTTTCAAAACATATGAACAGTATTTTCTTTGACGATCTAAAAGAAACAACATCATAACCCAAAAAACCCCTCTGGTTTCCCGCCATCTCTACGAGTTTTAATTAAGCTCCTGTTTTTGCTCATGTTGAGAGCTCCAGTACTGAGCCCCACATCGATAAGACTTTATTAATATCCCCAATCAGGTAGCCCGACCATTTATACTTCTATCATATTTGTATTATTATTTTTTATATTTTTTTTTACTTCTGTATCAAAGCTTTTGGTAGTATTTGTGTTGTTGAAGCTTTTAACTAAGGGACTTCTCCACACGACCCACCCAGGTGTGGGGGGGGGGGAAGCATTCTGATTAATCATCAGCTGATAAATGCCAATGGGTTCCTTTTGCACTGGTCCAACCTCTGGCTTGCCTTGTGTTGTTCGTCCCATGGCGTTCTCTCTCTCTCTGTCTCTGCCCCCTTCTTCCAATCCTCTTCTTCTCTCTCTCCCTCTCTCTCTCCCCTTATCTCTCTCTGTCTCTCCCCCTCTCTCTCACTCCTTCTCTGTCTCTCTCTCTCCGTATAACCGTTTTCACTAACTTCAACTTTGACTTTCAGATCGTTTTTTCTTCCTTTCCTTTCTCTCGTGATCGACCTGCAATCATTGATATTTCATTTTCCTGTAGTGACCAGATTTTTTTTTTCGTCTCTCAAACGCAAATCTTTCTTCTTATTCTTCATTCCCCAGCAGGCAAGCGTTGCTGGCATCGCATTCTTTCTGGTTCACGCGAAATCGTATCGCGCTAAACTCTCTTCAGTTTCCATGGTGGTATCTGTTTGATCGCGTGCTCCTTTCAATCTGACCGAATAAGCCCAAGGAATTCAACAGGAATTTTCTGTGCCATATAGATCACACCGACATTAAGGACTTCTAATACCGCAATCTAATTGTGAAACGTTATCTTTTTTTTTTTTTTTTTTTTCATCGTATAATAGTGTGCCTTCTTCTTAAATATTTGAAAACTGCCACGATGAAAACTTGTCCCCGACATTTCTTCCCCTGAATAACAACCGCTCTTTTCCGCATTTCGTTTACTCGTCGTCTCCCCTTTACATTCATCAACGACAGAATGTTCCTTTTAATCAATATTTTAAACTTTGTTTCAACTGAAAAGAACCGACGTCATTTCTTTTACAATTCAGTCATCGATTGTCTTAAGTCACGTCATTTACGCCCTGCCCCCCCCATTCCATGTCTCCGCTCCCCCTTGCCTAGGCGCCCCTCTACCCTCGCCCCCGACCTTCTCCACCTAACGTACCTTTGTTGACTTATTACCTACCTTCCTCTATAGAGTATCCCATACCTATATCCCGTTAATTCACCACACAAACCACGCCAGACCCTTCCCCCCCCCTCCCCACCGTGCCTTTCTGCCCGCCTCTACTTACCCGGTCGGTATTTTTGCCTCACAGACCCAGAGAAAGTAATGTTGATTAATACCAAGTTCCCTGAGATTTTTCCCTTGTAGTGACATAAGCTGCTTATGACGCGCCCTGCCACCACGGGGGCAATCAGGCGGACGCGAGTCAGAAGAGATGCGTGGGTGAGTGTATGTGGGTGAAGGGGTCGGGGGAGCGTGGAGCAGGTGGTTGGTTTGCACGCAGGTATTATTTTGTTTTACTGTATAGTATAATGCGTTCAAAAAGAAATTTGACTGGAAAAAAAAAGATTCGACCAAATTTCAGTTCGACCAAATTTCCGTTCGATCAAATTTCCGTCGACGAAATTACTTTCAAACAAATTTCCGGTAACCGTTTTCTCGTCGGGATGAGTTGTGGCACCATGGCAATTAATAACAGGCAAGCCATTTCATTTTATTCGTCAATTTCCCTAAACGGGCTTTAGGAAAACTTGAGAGTACTTTTTTCATGAAGAGCTCTTTAAGAACGTCGTAGACAATTAACCCATTCGTGTTTTATTGAATGCTATGAGGACACTGATTATCAAAGAAGCCATTGAAATGACGACAGCCACACCGCACCACAGACACGCCTTTTTTTTATTCTTCCCCACCCCTAATATCTATAATTCTCTATCGGTCAATGATTTAAAACACATGGTAGGGCAAACAGAAAAAAAAAGGAAAAACAAGCACACAAAAAAACAAAACAAAACAATAAACGTGTCGGCAAGAAGCCTTCATCGGATGTAGAAACAGTATAAATCTTTTTTTTTTAATGAAATTTTAAGCTAAAAGAAAACCAATAAAATAACACTGCATAAAGTTAGCTATATTCTTTTGTTTGCTGACGAAGGCTTCTTGCCGCCACGCTCGTTCATTGCTTTGTTTCGCCTTTTTTTTGGTTGTTTTCTCTTCAGTTTTTCCAATTCTTTGTATCTTATGATCTATTGCTTCAAACCGATCTCAGTACACAGGGTTAAACCAAGCTGTCCTTACGTTCTTCTTGTCTCTGTTCTGTAACAAAACAGGCCATCATTTTATGTCTACAAGATTATTTCGAGATTTCACTATTGGGAATAACTGGAAACCAACTGTTAGGACCGCTCTCACCCTTTTTCAGCGCAATGAAATAAGAAGAAGAAGAAGAAGACAAAAAATTGTCCCCCTTGCTAACAAGTCAAAGCCTCAAGATGATCCCGATTGATCCGTTATTACCGCCCCTGGCTATTTGCCGTGCTAAGCTCATGATAGGGGTTTCAAGGTTTATGAGAAAATCACAAGGGGGGGGGGGGGGGGGGGTTAAAAATAAAAAGTTGTCTCCCGTTTGAGAAAGTCGCTGTCTCTAGTTGGTATGATTCTCTTCATGAACTTGACGTTTGGATCTGTGTGAACTTGTTGTTTGGATTTGTATGAACTTGATGTTTGGATCTGTATGAACTTGATGTTTAGATTTGTATGAACTTGATGTATGGATCTATATGAACTTGATGTTTGGATCTGTATGAACTTTATGTATGGATCTGTATAAACTTTATAAATGGATCTTTATAAAATTGGTGTTTGGATTTGTATGAACGTGATGTTTAAATCTGTATGAACTTGATGTTTGGATCAGTATGAGATTGATGTTTGTCTTTGTATGATCTTGATAATTGTATCTGTATAAACTTGATGTTTGGATCTGTAATGAACTTGATATTTGGATCTGTAATGAACTTGACGTTTCTAGCAGTAAGAGTTTGATATTTGTAACTTTGTAAAGTGATCTTGTACATTTATGAGTGTGTATCTTTGTGAACGTATCTTTATTCGCTTGATGTTTGTATCTTTTTTGAGATTGGTGTATGTACCTTTATGAACTTGATTTTTCTAGTTTCATGAGCTTGTACAATCTATCTTCATACTTGATGTTTGCATCTTATGAAATCGATTTTGACTTTTAACTTTAAGTGCTAATTGCGGGACTCGCCTTCAATTATTTTGAAGAGGTACGAAAGTGACCAACAGTGACCAACAGCTTTTAAATGTATGCCATCACAATGGCACTGCAACGCGAATCGGCTGATGGCATGCACAGCTAGGCATTACTTCAAAGGTTTTAAACGAATTCCTTAAAACATACAAACGATCATGACAATATCTCGAGACATTAAGCATCATTTCACGTCACCAATCAGTACATTTGCTTACAAGACTTACCAATTCCCTTTTAACACATTTTCCTAATTGACTTACCAAATACCGATCGCAACACGCTTGCCTGCATGACTTAACAATGACCAATTCACAAGCTTGCCTGCATGACTTGCTGTAATACTCAACTTACCGAAGACGTAGAATCCTGACTGCCACCCCAGGTACCTGGTCAAGATCCCACTCAGTGGCATACCAAGTACAGCACCGGCATACGAACCTGCAGCCAAGAAAAAAGCAACAAATTGTGTGGAAATTTGACATTTAAAGTTATCTTTCTGGACTACTATTTTAACGTAGGGCTTAAAATACTATAATACATTATTGGTTGTATATATGAATTTGTTTCAAATTGCAAATGTTTCACTTTAGTAGCCATCTCAAGACAAGTATCAATCACTAAAGAAGTATCCATCTCATACAAATTAGACACATCTGAGCAAGTAGACATTTCTTGGCATGTATTCTTCTCTAGCCATGTAGCCCTCGCAAAGCATGTAGCCATCTCTAGAAAAGTCACCATCTCAAAGAATCTACTCATTTCAAAGAATATAGTCATGTGTAGCTATGTAGCCATCTCTAACCATATAGCCATCTCAAAGAAAGCATACATCTCTTGCCAAGTAGCCATCTCTGAAAATGTAGCCATCTCAAAGAATGTAGTCATCTCTAACCATGTAGACATCGCTAACCATGTAGCCATCTTAAACCATTCAGCCATCTCTAAACAAGTATCCACATCTCAGCACAAGTACTCCGTGTGTCTAATGTAACCTGATGTTAACATTTTTGTGTGGGGAGACGTTAGAAAAATCCAAAAATAAAAAACGCATATGTCCAATTGCCACTCCACACATTTTCCCCTCACATCTTATCCCATGTTGAGTCCCGTGTCACATATAATCCACTGAGATTTCTCTTAAGAATTTTTTGTGTTCCTCTCCACTTTCTGCGACTCTATTTGCATGGACTGGCCCTTGCTGGCCGTGAAAGGATTTTAACAACGCAGTAATTGGCCATATACCGGAAACTCAACAACACGGCACATCATTTAAGACTCCAGTGAGAGGAGCAAACGGCGCTTTATTCAAATCACACAAGTGCAGTGGCTTCCGGTGTGGAAAGAAAGTGTGTGTGTGCGGGTGAGGAGGGATGTCACATAAGACAGTGTTTCACACCCCGATTTTCTCATCCATATCCATCAACAGTCACAGAAAAAGTGGATATAAATTAATTGTGCTGTTAAAAGAATTTAACATAGCCACTTTATAGTGTAGCTACAACAACTAAAAAAAACCACAAAAAAAAGTATATTGTATTAGTAGCACATATCAGTTTCACAGTTTTCCTGACCCTCCTCCGAATCATCCCTATCCCCCCCCCCCCCTTTTTCCGACCCCTGCCGAAAAGTTAAATAAAACGGTTTCCAGGCTTCCGTCAACTAGATTAAATTTCAGTTACGCCCCAAGTCATCACTTGAAATACATGTTTTGGATAAACACACATTGCAATGGAAATATAAGTTGGAATAACTAACAATATTCTTTTAACACAAATGATTTACAAAAAAATATGTAAAAAATCTATTTTTCTGTTTTCAAATTTTTGCCCCCCCCCCCCCCCCCCAACCCACACACTTTTTTTTCACCCCTATTTGAACTTTAAAACGCGAAGATAATGTTTCTCAGAGACAACATTTGCTCCTATGATCTTTCTCGGAGACATTTTCGCTAATAATATTTTTCAGAGACAACGTTTTCTCCAATAATCTTTACATTACTCATTGTAGGGCGTTGGTCCCATGTATGGAAGACACTTATATACTCTTTCTTTAATGCTAGTCACGTCCATAACGCCATTCAATTTCCTTCACATACACAATGCCCGCATGATGTCTATAATAACACTCTACATAGAACATATATAGTTCGTCATTTGCATGCCCTAACTTGAGCATGGGGGGGGGGCGTCGACGACCAGCAGTGTTTCTAGTGTCTCACTGTCACTGTGCTCTTTATGCCTTTCACTGGGGCAGGAGTTGTCGGAATTCACATTGCATCACACCGCTAAAGAGTCCCCGGTCATGGGGGTTTGATGTCAGAATCTGCCTTGATGAGTTTCCGTCCAAGGTTGACGAGTCCCATCCATGTAAGAACATAACATAACATTTACCACTGTGGGCCAAGAAACCCATTGTTACATCCTCCAGCTGTAACACCCGTTTTTCCATCACTCACTTCCCACAACTTCCAAGCTATTTTTACCTTTTGAAATCGTCAAGTTTCCCGTAGCATCAAAAAAAAAATTAAACAAAATAAATAAAATACAACAAAAACTCATTGCTTATAACCGGGGCTTGTTAAGCTGAGTGATAATTTTCGTATCCTAAGAAAAATGCCGGCTTACTGCCACTAGTTCCTCGTGAACCTTTCACACACATGGATACATCTCACATTTCACTATCCCCACAAGTGAACCAGTCGTGAACATAGACATAACTACACTCATTTCACAATCCCCACGGACTAACTAGGGGATTATTATCTTTATGAAATAAGTCCCTTCTGCACGCATTTTTTTTCATAAGTTATGGCGGAAGTGACGACACGGCTAAGAAATCAGCGCCAGCGGTAATCGCTTGGATTGTCTTGGAATGAAGGAACGCTGCAATAACGGAAGGCTCTACTGGAGCAATGAGAACGATCAGGTCTCTTTGTGGATGTCTTCCAGTTGGGTTCAGTGTAATTAAGTTTAGAGATTTAAGAAGTATGGACTTGACCAGATTGGCTGAATGTATTATTTTTATATGACGAAATGTAAATGTCCACTCGTTGCATTTTTTAGTGTCCACTCAGTGAGTTGTTGATGCCCATGACGTGAAAGGCGGATGCACAAATTTGTTAATTGTAGATGCCAATGACCTGAATTGTTGACGTAAATTGTTCATGCCAATGCTGTGAATTGTTGTCGTAAGCGGTTGATTCCAAAGACGAGCGCTGTTGATACCAAAGACGAGCACTATTGATTCCAAAGACGAGCACTGCTGATTCCAACGACGAGCACTGCTGATTCTAAAGACGAGCACTGATGATTCCAAAGACGAGCACTGCTGATTCCAAGGACGTCAATAGTTTGTACCCATTGTGTCACTTGATAATTCTATTCATAGCGTTAGCGTCGAAGGTCGGATCCTATAGATTATTTATCTTGATTAACGTGATATATTCGTATATCAAAATACGAAATAAGAGCTACGCGCCATGAAGAGGTGAACTTGGAACTCAATCAGTTCACACTTTCCTAATATCACTGTTATCGATATACAAACACTGATTTTATATACCAGATCAATGTACTATGCTGTTACGAACTGCAAACTTTGATAAGCAGTTCAATGGCTTCGCTGTGTAATTATGAAACAAATCCATGATCAATATTCCATGTGGTTCTTTGCAGAAAGTCGTCGCGTCCTCATATTTACGCTTTCTATTATTATTATGCAACTCCATAACTGCAGCTGGTTGTTATAGTTTTTTACAACGTCACCATTCATACCCAAATACGTCACGAATATAAAGCACATAACAGTATTTACACAAATAATCTCCACACCAAAACACGCACCCACAAAACACAACAACAAAAAAAATTATCCACATATGCTGACTCTCAAAGGGGTTTTGCAGCTATCAAAATGAGCACAGAAGTTACCTACCGCAAAACGATATGGTGGCCAGCATCGAGCGTTCCAGTGGGGGCGCCCAGTGTCTCCATATCCCATGACAGGCAGGATAGGTCACGCCCTGGTCAATGTAGAATTATAGAGACAAGCAATTACGACGATTAACCCAAAGCAAGACTGGGGTGTCCAACTGACACACTGACAGGTTCTGTCCATCACAGAGTTACAGGGGTGAAATAAAAGAACTATTTTTTGTATAATGTATTGCTAGGGCTTGTAGGAAAATACGATGCATCAGTATGACAGAGTGCCACCAAAAAATATAAGATCCGTAAATAAGAGTATCACTAAGATTTTATCTGTTCATATAAGCACGTGTTCATGTCTTAGTTATAATCTCGCAGAGGCTAGGTAATCAGGTCTTAGTCTATGGGAAGCCCAGTCTTTCCTTACTGTAGTATTTTACACCAGTTCTTTCATCATTTGATCTTTTTGTGAACAAACATTTTGTTTGATTTCAAGACCTAATAGAAATATTAAATACCACATACTTACCCTACACCACTCAATACTAACCATACACCCCTCTTTACTAACCCCACACCCTCTTTACTAACCCTGCACCCTCTTTACTAACCCTACACCCCTTATTACTAACCCAACAACCCTCTTTACTAACCCTACACCCTCTTTACTAACCCTACACCCCTCTTTACTAAGTTACACCCCTCAGCTCTTCCAACCGTGTATTACGTCTATAATAGAATAATTTTTTTTATTAACAGTGAACTAAGTATATAATAGAACTATGATTGACTAACCTCTACCAGACCTTGTAGTATCCTCACTGAGATGACCAGGCCGTAGTGGACCTCTGCAGCCCCCGGCAATAAGAGATTCATACACGCGGATATCCCTATGGCCATGCCGAATAGTCTGGAGGAAGTCACAGAAAAGGACGTATTGACAAAAGACACTTTGCATTGTTTAAAAGTATATGTGTATGTATGTTACTCTCTAAAGTATAGCCCATCGGGTGGATTTTTTTGTAGCTTTCAACCGAAGCCTACCCCAGTAAATTAACGTTTATTGTCTGAAATAGATTAATTTCTTCTTCTTGATGACTGAAACAATGAACATATAAATATTAATAAATAGGTAGTTGATTATATTGCGTGTGCTTGTGCTAATTATATTGCGTGTGCTTGTACCACCATGAGAAACGCGAACATTCTACCAATATCATACATTGAAGCTGAACGAACCACACTCACGCAACGAGTCTCCATCATGACAATTGTCAAACAAACCACATGCACACAACGATTCTCCAAAATAGCAATGCCTCTGAACCACATACACACAGCAAATCTCTATCATAATGAAATGGCGCAGAACCATGTTAAGACATCGTCCAAGAATCTTGAGTGCAGCCCTAGATGTGATGGGTAGGACATGTCCTGCGCATGTCAGACCCCAGCTGCCAATAATAAACTTTTACAGCTGACTTTTGCATAGAAAGGTCAGAAGAAATCACTTGGGAGTCCGAAAGAAATCCCTTGAGATCAGAAAGAAATCCTATTGAGATCAGAAAGAAATCATATTGAGATCAGAAAGAAATCCTATTGAGATCAGAAGGAAAACCTATTGAGATCAGAAAGAATTCCCATTGAGATCAGAAAGAATTCCCATTGATATCAGAAAGAAATCCTATTGAGATCAGAAAGAAATCCTACTGAGATCAGAAAGAAATCCTATTGAGATCAGAAAGAAATCCTATTGAGATCAGAAAGAATTCCCATTGAGATCAGAAAGAATTCCCATTGAGATCAGAAAGAAATCCCATTGAGATCAAAAAGAAATCCTATTGAGCTCAGAAATAAATCCTATTGAAATCAGAAAGAAATCCTATTGAGCTCAGAAAGAAATCCCTCAGAGGTCAGAAAAACTGCTCCAAAGACACGTGTTGAAGCCTCCCTGGACGCTGTTGAGCGTCAAACTTGGCATAAGGGAATTTTTTTTGGAGCCGGATGACAGCAGTTTGTATACAAGCTTTTCATGCTGCTAGGTCACAGTAGAATGGCTACTGCAGGATGAAAGGGGGAATACATAAAAATAATGTACGTGGTGCGAAGAAAAATTAAATATTTTGTCGATGTAAAATCATGGGATATTCAATTGGTCGGTCTGTTGATGCCGCTGACCATATCCGGTTTCTATGGTCCAAAGGAGAGAATTGGATAAAGCTCTATTCGTAAGAAATTGGTGTAGAGGGTATTAATTAATAAATGGCGGCGGGTGAGCAGGTGAAAGTTGAAACAGACCTGATCTTCGCTGGTCCTGACGTCATTTAGCATTTCCCTGCAGACTGAAGCATAGCATAAAGACGGGATATCTGCGAATGAAGTGGTTGCGAGAGTTTGAGGGGGGGGGGGGTGTGCAGGGGTTTTTGTGGTGGTGGGGGAGAGGTGCTGGTGATGTGGAGGAGGGGGGATCACATGAATCTCATTTTTTTTAAAATTCATCTCGTGCGGGCATTCATTGGCGGGAAAATTAGGCGGAAATGTGATTAAAATTGGATCAATGTAGATCGGTGTGGACTGTGAATGCCAGGTCTTGCGTGTTCAATATCATCACTTGTGGAGGGGTGGACGAAGGTGTGAGGGCAAGCTGGATGGGGGTGGAAGGACGGGGGTATGTGTATTTTCTCGATAAGGAGAGGTGGGAGAATCTTAAGGTGGTTAGTAGCTAGAGTGTATTTTAGAGTCGATATGGGTTGTGGGGGTAGAGAGTATTTTTAGATTTGAATTGGGTGGTGGGTGGAAAGTATTTTATAGTTGATGTGAGTGGTGGGTGGATAGTACTTGAAAAATGGCGTGAGTAGTAGGTAGAGAGTATATTAAAGACATCGGCTTAGTGGTTGGATAGTATTTTAGAGTGAACATAGTTGGTGGGTTGGTGGGTATAGAGTGTATGAAAGTCTATGTGCGTGGTGGTTGGAGTGTATTTTAGAGTGAACATAGTTGGTGGGGTTGTGGGTATAGAGTGCATGAAAGTCAATGTGCGTGGTGGTTGGAGTGTATTTTAGAGTGAACATTGCTGTGCAATATGACGACATCCTGGTGACTCTAAAAACGCGCAAACTGGAATGGTATGGCCACGTGATCAGAAAACAAAGGCTCGCCAAAGAAATCATGCGGGGCACAAGGAGAGGAGGGAGAGGAAGAGGAAGACAGAGAAACATCAAAGAGTGGACGGGGACTAAAACTAGGCGATGCAGTGCGAAGCGCAGAAGACAGAGAGGAATGGAGAAGGATAGTTTTCATGTCAGCTGAGGCGCCCCAACGGTCCAAGGACTAAGGGACATGATGATGATGATGATGATGGTTGGTTGTGTGGTGGATAGCAGTGCTGGATTTACGTATACGCTAAATAAGCTACAGTTACAGCTTAGGGTCTCACAATCTGCCAGCTATATATATATTTTTGACAACCTCATGTAATTTCAAACGGTAAGGGGGCCTCTTGACTTTGTTTGGCTTAGGGCCTCAGCAAGTCTAAATTTGGCCCTGGTGGGTAGAGATGTTTTAGGGTTGATATGATTGGTTAGGCAGGACCTTGACGAGGAAAAGCTGCGCCTGTGGCAAATCCTAACATTGGTGTCCACACAATATTACATGATATAGGATACGCGTATAAATATATATATGGGCTCTGATTTTTTTATATATATTTTTTTTTGCTGGCATCCGTCCGTCACAATGTGACAATGGTGTGGAATTCAAACCCAGAGATGGAGTACCGTAGGCGGATAACATTGGTGCAATGAATCATTCCGTAAGCTCCTGCGACGCCACTGTTGCCAACCTGTATCATCCACATGATGCTCCCTTGGGTTTATCCAGCGTGGAGAGGGGCGATTTGCTGTTGGGAACCAGCTTATAATCCTAGAAGAATAATCCCAGGCCTTGTGGATTTCGTCCTGCGAAGTTCCCGCCATCGTCATATGGATGCCAGCAACAAAAAAAAGTATCTTAAAAAAAAATAATAACATTATTTTTTCCTATAACAACACATTTATAATCACTTTTATAAACATCTTCAACCACTTTTCATTTAAGTTAAAAGAGGCAGACATGGTGAGGACCCATTCAATAAGGTTACCTTTTAATTATGCCTAAGTAATGGGGCCCAGTAAAAATCATTCAGATGAATAATGGAGTTGAATATTAACATCGGTTCTAAAATGCCATTGAGATAATCTTTTAAATGAATGAACTTAGGGCGAGGGGATAATTCTATACCGGCCCTGAATGGATTGGATATTATCAGTTTTAAATCCAGCGATTTTTTAATGACTATGAAAGGAATTTCTATCACGCACGGCCTAGATTCATCAATTGACATGAAGCTTTAGTGTTGTCAAAGCGACAAGGTATTTATCTATAGCTTATATAATGAAAAAAGAAATGGTGCCCCTGTCCCAAAAGGAGTGAATATTATTAGTTCAGTACCATTATTTTTTTTTTTGAAATATTGGTAATCCAGTATACTATGTTTCGTCAAGGTCCATCCATTCATGTAAAAGTAATCGTTAGTAATTGTATTTATATAGCTCATATAACAAACCAAAAAAAAAAATGTAGGCCCCGGGCCAAAATCAGAATATTTTTTAGAGTCCCCCCCCCCCCCCCCACCCCGCTATTTCATTCTGCCAAGTGTGCCACATTCTGTCTAGATCGTTCAATCCGTGTCCAAACGGATGCCGAACAAACAACAAATAATAAATGACCCGTCCGTCACAATGTGACGATGGTGTAGACTCCGTCCGTCACAATGTGACGATGGTGTAGACTCCGTCCGTCACAATGTGACGATGGTGTAGACTCCGTCCGTCACAATGTGACGATGGTGTAGACTCCGTCCGTCACAATGTGACGATGGTGTAGACTCCGTCCGTCACAATGTGACGATGGTGTAGACTCCGTCCGTCACAATGTGACGATGGTGTAGACTCCGTCCGTCACAATGTGACGATGGTGTAGACTCCGTCCGTCACAATGTGACGATGGTGTAGACTCCGTCCGTCACAATGTGACGATGGTGTACACTTCGCGGGACGAAATTCCAAGGCCTGGGTTTTTTTCTCTTTGGGATGATAAGCTGGTGCCCCGGTCAGCTAATCACATCATGTTGGGATGGCACCGGTAGCGTCCCATGAGTTGCCGGCAGTTTGATTGTGGTCAATGGTATCCGCCTACGGTACTCCATCTCCGGGTTTGATTTCAGAGTGTACGTTCTCATGGATGAGTTGCCATGCAAGACGAACGCGTCTCATCCACACGGAGTGCTGGTGATTTTATTTTACTTGTCTTTGGTGGGAATTCAACAGCACACCACAAGCTTTTGGGATTAAGTCACTTTAAAAATCTCGACCATCCAGCACTATATATATGTCTAAATATATATACGACTTTCTCGTCTCCTGTGACCTGGGGCACGGGGCGGCCGCCCCCTTTATCTTACCCCTTATCATGGTCCTTGTAACTGTTTACATAGCTTAACTCTTATATATCCTTACCCTAGAGGTCGCAGCCTCTCTCCCCGGTATCTCGATCAAGAATTAGAAAATAAACTGAAATAATTCTACGCACGCAAGCCCGGTCGCCATTTCAATAGGAGATCTAATGATACTAGGCAGAAATGGACACCAGCGAATCAAACACGCAAAGAGCAAATTTTCACCGTTCACCTCCAGCGGGAACGATGGCTTTTCACAGCGCCGCGTGTCCAATCAGGAGACGGATCTTACAATCACGTGATCGGCTTGTTTCAGGTGATTACACTCTTCTCTTACTGTTGGGTTGGCGGGACGAAAGTCTATAGTTGGTGGGGCTAGAGTGTGAGGTTGGTGGGTCGAGAGTCTTTGACACGTTGATCTTTGACTAGTTATTCTTTGACAAGTTAGTCTTTGACAATTTAGTCGTTGACAAATTGATCTTTGACAATTTAGCCTTCATGAGTTAGTCTTTGACAAATTAGTCTTTAACAGGTTAGTCTTTGACAAGTTAGTCTTTGAAAAGTTGGTCTTTGATGAGTTAATCTTTGACAAGTTGGCCTTGACAAGTTAGTCTTTGATGAGTTAATCTTTGACAAGTTAGTCTTTGACAAGTTGGTCTTTGATGAGTTAATCTTTGACAAGTTGGTCTTTGATGAGTTAATCTTTGACAAGTTAGTCTTGACAAGTTAGTCTTTGACAAGTTGGTCTTTGATGAGTTAATCTTTGACAAGTTAGTCTTGACAAGTTGGTCTTTTACAAGTTAGTCTTTGACAAGTTGGTCTTTGACGTATTATTGTTATCAAATGATGATTATTTCCACGGACCATTCTCGTACTCAATAGATAGTATCGCACTGTAACTACTCACTAGACACTATCGCACTGTATTTACTCAATATACAGTATCGCACTGTATCTACTAAATAGATAGTATCACACTGTATATACTCAACATACGGTATCGTACTGTATATACTCAATAGACAGTATCTCACCGTATCTACTCAATAGACAGTATCGCACCGTATCTACTCAATAGACAGTATCGCACCGTATCTACTCAATAGACAGTATCGCACCGTATCTACTCAATAGACAGTATCGCACCGTATCTACTCAATAGACAGTATCGCACCGTATCTACTCAATAGACAGTATCGCACCGTATCTACTCAATAGGCAGTATCGCACCGTATCTACTCAATAGACAGTATCACACCGTATCTACTCAATAGACAGTATCGCACCGTATCTACTCAATAGACAGTATCGCACCGTACCTACTAGAAGTATAATAGTAGTCGGCATTCCTATAAACGGCACGTCATAAGTCGAGCTATAAATGGCCGCATTTTCCGGTCGGTGTGTCTCGGAAGGAGAATGTGTAAGGTTGTCGGCTTGTTGTGACTTTGATTGTATCTCCACACCAGTTGGTCATTGGCTGGTAATAGTCATGTGACTCTCACCGGAAGCCAAAGCGTTTTGATTGAAGTTTGCTTTTTAAAAAAATTTAGATATAGGATAGAACTACTGCCCGGGGTAAGCTTCATCAGTGTAATAGAACCGCTGATTTAAATAGATTATATTTGATGATTATATAATAATACTAATTATTATTATTATTAGTAGTAATCCTATATAGCGCGGTACCCAGGCCTAGGGCTGGACTCAACACACTGTACATAAAAATATTCAAACATAATCATGGCACTAAAAAATAACATACATTTATTTAATTTAAAAAACAGGGGTATAGCAACTAAACAAAAACAAATGTATATTCACCCCACCCACCCCAGAACTTTTATATTTCAAGCCATGGACAGCAACCAGCTGCATCTATCAAGGTGATATAGATTATACAAACCCGATTTAATAGAGCATTTCAAACCTATGTAAAACAGAGTATATCAAACTAATGTAAATGTAGAGAGAGAGGGGGGATGGGGGGAGTGAGAAAGATAGAGAGAGATGGTGCAACAAACAAATATTGAAAAAAAAACTCTATCTAGAATAGCTTACAAAATTTAAATTTGATGCAATTATTAAAAATTTACACATTACAACACTCTGGTCTATGACTCTTTATGTTAGCATTCCTTCCACATCCAACAGAATCAATAATGTCCCATGGCATTTCACGGTGTCTCTTTTCACATGCATCTAGCCCAACTCTTGCCTGAATTCCACTCTTGTTGCATTCACCCTTGTAGAATCCAAATCATTGTTCAATCCAACCCTTTTTTGAATCCAACCCCTGTTCAAACCAACCCCTTTTGAATCCAACCCTTGTTCAATCCAACCCATGTTGAAAATGAATCCAACCCTTATTGAAAATGAATCGAACCCTTGTTGAAAATGAATCCAACCCCTGTTCAACCCAACCCTTGTTGAATCCAACCCTTGTTGAATCCAACCCTTGTTGAAAATGAATCCAACTCTTGTTGAATCCAACCCCTGTTCAACCCAACCCTTGTTGAATCCAACCCCTGTTCAATCCAACCCTTGTTGAATCCAACCCTTCTTGAAAATGAATCCAACCCTTGTTGAAAATGAAACAAAACCTCTGTTCAATCCAATCCTTTTTGAATCCAACCCTTTTTCAATCCAACCCTTTATCAATCCAACCCTTTATCAATCCAACCCTTTATCAATCCAACCCTTGTTGAATCAAACCCTTGATCAATCCAACCCTTGTTGAATCCAACCCCCGTTCAATCCAACCCTTGTTCAATCCAACCCTTGTTGAAAATGAATCCAACCTTTGTTGAGTCCTGCTATTTCTCAGAGTAGAAATAAAGTCAATGAAGACCGAGTGGCCAGGCCACGCCTCAGATGAATATCGCTCAACATCTGACAGACGCACGGGGCCCTACCGGGTCCTTGGCGACCCCCACGATTTCTGTGCGATTATCACGTAACATTCGGGTTAACCGAATCTGTCACGTGACACCGCGAGCAGTGTCTGAAGATGTCCACTCGACTCCCCCGGTGGACAGCGTGTAGACTAAAAAATGTCTTTCCTGGTTGGGGGCGCGGCGTAGACCGTCGAGTTTAAGGGACATCTTTTCAACGATGTTATGATAGATGATGGCAGAAGTACATTAATCTGTGAATGGTATGTCTGTTTTAGTCCCTGGTGCTATGAGCAATTTATTGTGTAGTCCCTTGTGCTATGATACTGTTTAGTCCCCTGTACTATGAGCATTGTATTGTGTAGTCATGTGTGCTATGACCATTGTATTGTGTAGTCCCCGTTGTTATGATACTGTGCAGTCCCTAGTACTATGAGCAATGTAATGTGTAGTCCTTGTTGCTATGATACTGTGTAGTCCCTTGTGCTATGACCATTGTATTGTGTAGTCCCAATTGCTATGATACTGTGCAGTCCCTTGTACTATGAGCAATGTAATGTGTAGTCCCTGTTGCTATGATACTGTGCTATGAACAATGTCTCTTCATGTTGCTATGACACTGTGCTATGAACAATGTCTCTTCATGTTGCTATGACACTGTGCTATAAACAATGTCTCTTCGTGTTGCTATGATACTGTGCTATGAACAATGTCTCTTCATGTTGCTATGACACTGTGCTATGAACAATGTCTCTTCATGTTGCTGTGACACTGTGCTATGAACAATGTCTCTTGTAGTCCCTGTTGCAATGATACCGTGTAGTCCCTATGGCTTTGAGCAATGGCTCGCGTGGTCCCCGATGTATTGTTATATTTGTACCACATAAAATACAAAATTTAAAAAAATTATAAGTCCATGGCTTGTCTCGTTAGCGTCAACTGGTCCCCTGCCTTCAGGCTAAGATCGAAGTTGGTTATCTTGTTCCTCTAAGTTTACCAAACCTGGTTTAACGGCTCGGGATCTTCGTTCCTGTTACATCAGAGAAAATGGGATTTTGGGGGGAGGGCATTCGTCAAAGGAACCATTATCTTCCAATCCACCTCCCTAATTGTGCTCATGTTTTATTTAGGATTTATCAGTAATTACTTGTGAATTATTCTTGTTTAATTATGTTATTGGTTTTTTTTTTTGGCGTTTATAAAATAATGTTAACTAACGATCATCTCAATCATCAAAGATTGTTTTCATGACTACGTCATTATTATGGTAAATAATAGAGACGGTTAATTTATTCATTAAAAAAATATATCATCTGTATGTAATCATGAGCTAAATCTATGCCTTAAAGTAATCTAAATCTTAAATTTAAATGATAATAGAGAGGGTTGGGGGTGAATGGGGTGGGGGGATGGGGGTGGAGGGGACGTGATACTTTTACTTCCGTGCACTCTTTAGCTCACTTCCATTTTCATTGGGGTTTTTTTGTTGTGTTTTTTACATTTTCAAAAACATCTGACAGGTTATTTCCGTTTATTTTATTTTTGTTATCCACTTGTTGTTTTTTCGCTGAAGAAGGCGTTATGCCGAGACGTTGGTTGTTTCGTTTTCGTGCTTTCCTGGTGTTTGCACCCACTTACTTCCGTAAATTTAACCTGCGGTTGTCTAGCAATTAATTGCATCGCCACTTCATTCACCAACCCCCCCCCCCCCCCCACAACCCCACCCCACTCCACCCACACGAAATGTACTTCAGACTGAACACAGATTCGATTACTGCATAGAGTTGTTTTTCTAAACACGTTTTAAACCAAACTTTACATTGGTATCGATCTGTACAAACAATCACCCAACACCGAGGCTCTTTATATGTTTGATGATTTTTTAATGCTAAAATCGCGTTTTTTTTCCCCCTCCTGAATGTTTGGAACACAACTGCCTTTTTTTAATTAGATTATTAGACTGATTCCTCAAATCTGACCTATAAACGCTGCTGCTGGCCGACATCAATGGCTTCACATGTAAAAGTTCTGGGGTGGGTGGGGTGAATATGAATTTGTTTTTGTTTTGTCTCTATACAGCTATTCTTTATTACATAAATGTATTTTGTTTTGTTGTCACGATTATATTTCTTTTGCTAATATTTTTTATGTACAGCGCGGTGAGCCTAGCCCTAGACTGGGGTACTGCAGTAAGCCTAGCCCTAGGCTGGGGTACCGCGCTAAATAAGACAACATTTAATAATTTTAAAAAAATATTAGAACAACAAAAACACTGATGTTTTTTTCTTTTGTATCTTCACGTCTTGAGGAAGGAGCATGCCAGAGCTCTTTGTGCGTATAAGCCACTGTGGCAATCTTATGCTGCTGTAGTCAGTGTGTGTTTTTGTTTGTTTCTTTTTTTGTTCCACAGCGTTATTGAAGTTTACAAATGTAACCCAAGATATGTAATAGTTAGGGTCTCTTTCCCGGTATACCAGGCCCCGTATGATATATCAATTAAACAATAGACTCTCCGGGAGATTTTACCGTCCCGGGAAATACCGGGTAAACAATTTTAGACGAAAAATGTTCGTATTTATATACATATATCAGCAAGTCTTCGAGACAAATGTGTCACAAATTTTCGCTTTAGGTCAAAAGCAGTAAATCCTGTTAACTTCGCTGAATTACTAACCAGTGGCGTAGCGAGGGGGGGCAAGGGGGCATCATGCCCCGGGCGCTACTCACAAAGGGGCGCCAAATGGTATATTTTAAATATAATATTGTATGGTTTTCGGATTGAGGGGGGGGCACTAAAAAAGGTTTTGTGCCCCGGGCGCGAGTTAAGCTCGCTACGCCACTTTTACTAACCTAGGGTAAATTGGTGGAAAGGAAAACATTTTAAAAACATCAAACTTTAAGACAGCGGTTCTCAACCTGTGGGTCGCGACCCCTTTGGGGGTCGAACGACCCTTACACAGGGGTCGCCTAAGACCATCGGGAAACATATAATCTGCAGTTACGAAGTAGCAACGAAAATAATTGTGTGGTTGGGGGTCGCCACAACATGAGGAATCGTATTAAAGGGTCGCGGCATTAGGAAGGTTGAGAACCACTGCTTTAAGATGTTAATCAATTTTTTTTAAAGTAATATTTTAACAAGATTTTCTTCAGAGGACCAGTTTCAAAGCAATAAATATGTTTTTAAAAACTCTTAAAAGTTCTTAAAATTCATAAGTCAAAGAAATTTTGTGCTTAGTGGTAGTAAGGCACTGTATGAAGCAAAGGGATTCCAAATAAATGTAGCAGAAACTTATATTTATTTCAAATAAATGTAAAAGAAACTCATATATATATATATATATATTATTTTTAATATAATTCTGCAAAGACTTTCTTAGAACCGATGGTTATTGCAAACAACGTGGAATGTTTCTTAGTTTTTTTTTAAAAAATCAACTTTTTGTTTACTTTTTTATTATTTAGCTAATCTATTTATTAATAATTTTTTTAAGGATAGCTGAGTATTACGGTGTGTTGGTTGGGGGGGGGGGGAGGGTTTTTACTGATAAAAGAAAAGTCTAATCAATGAATAAGGAAGAAAAAAAAAGTTTTGGGAGCCGCTGCTCTAGTGACTTAGCTCAAAAATGTTCATGTTTCAAACTAGCTTTATATATCTTGGAGTAGTTTTTTTTTTTAAATTTTTTTTTTTTTTTTTTTTAGTTTTGTTGGTTTTTTTATCTTTCTAAAATCAACTTAGCAGGACATATACAAATATAGATAGATGTATAACATTTCTAGCTGTTTATGTATATATATATATTCGAAACGAACCCTTAGACGCAAGGCGCTGGAAACATTTGATTGTTAAATATTTAGTGACGGATTGGAAACTAGAATTTGTGACTTGTAGTGTTTTCAAGTCTCATTAAGTGTAGCGTTAGTTTTTTTTTTTATATTTTCTACAGGCGGTTCTATCCAACTTTAGCTGAACAAGCATATTATAAGCTAGTTATCCATTACTAGGTATAAGTCATGGAATATGGTGCAACTAGTAAGGCACATTATAAACTAGTTATCCATTACTAGGTGTAAGTCATGGACAATTAAGCAACCAGTAGCTAGTAACCCACCTCTTAACTTACCATAACACTGGTGTTTTATTTGTATACATTTATAGACAATAACAATGAAACTAATAAACAAATCACAACTGTAATCGTTCCACGCAGTTTAAAAAAATATATTTTAAATTAATTTAACTTTATCCCTGGATTTCGCGTGGCAAAGGGCAATATCAAAATTGTTTTTCATAAATATTTGCATTCTTTGTGTACATTTACTACGCATTTGTGCACAGTGTGACCTTTGTGATAAGTCGATAGTGCTTCCCGAGCTGTCTGCAAATCTTGGGAGTTCGTCTGTACAGCCAGCTGAAAGATTTTGTTCTCGCTGAAATTTTACATGCTGACACTCGTTCTGAGCATTTTTTTTTTGTCAAGCGCTCTCAAATGAATGAATAGCTTTCAATTAATCAATTTAAAACTATGAAATTAAAATCCCTACAACGAACAAAGCCATCTTTCATTTCCTGTGTTTGAAGAACTGAGCAAAATCAATAACCAATCACTTGATTAATTTAATCAATGCACCAGGCATGTATTGATTTTTTTTTTTAAATGTATTTGTATGTTAAATTTGATAGAGTATATTTAACTCTCCAAAATGTACGAAAATAACACATTCAGTTCTCAGCAGATTCTGCATTTAAATGTTTCAAACAATCCCCAATCCAATGTTTCTCACAATCCGCAGTCCAATGTTTCAGACAATCCACAATCCATTGTTTCACACACTCCACATTACATTATTGAACGTGATGCCTAAAAGAACGTTGAACACTATCCACAATTGTGTGTTTAGCACAATCCACAATTCCCTGTTTAACACTATCCGATGTTCAACGCAATCTACCACTATTCAGCATTTAAGACAATTCGCGGGCGGAATTGTATAGTCATTACCCCATTATATCACTGCTAACAATGTTATTCACAAACAGCGCTCGGCTCTTAAATTAGACTTTGGCATGCCACGTCAATTGTGTCTAAGAAACTGGAGATTGTTTGGCATTAGATTTTAGGGATCAGTTTGTATTCGAAAGCCAATAGGCGTTAGTTTCCTGGGCATTATTTTCCTAGGCATTACTCTCCTAGGCATTAGTTTGTTTCCTAGTTTTTAGGTTTCCTAGGCATTAGTTTGTTTCACAGGAATTAGTTTTCTAGGTATTAGTTTCCTAGGCATTAGTTTCTTAGGGATTAGTTTCTAAGCATTAGCTTCTAGGCATTCGATTCTATAGATAAATAGAGTGCGGTCTGCAGTTCATTCAAAGGTTGCGATAACGGCCCTAGTGGGTCATAATAAGGGGCGTGATGGGTCGGGATAAGTGGCACAATGGGTCAGGATCAAAGGTTGTCTTAGGGTCAAGATCAAATGTTGTCTTAGGGTCAGGATCAAAGGTTGTCCTAGGGTCACGATCAAATGTTGTCTTAGGGTCAGGAACAAATGTTGTCCTAGGGTCAGGATCAAATGTTGTCCTAGGGTCAGGATCAAATGTTGACCTAGGGTCAGGATCAAAGGTTGTTCTAGGGTCAGGATCAAAGGTTGTCCAATGGTCAGGGTCAAAGGTTTCCAGGGGTTAGGATCAAAGGTAGTCTAAGGGTCAGGATCAAATGTTATAGAAAGGTCAGGATCAAAGGTAGTCCAATGGTCAGGATCAAAGGTTGTACAAAGGTCAGGATCAAAAGCCCCCCCCCCCCCCACAATGGGTCACGATCATACGTCTTGTTGTACTTTACCGACGGAGACCCTTATCTAACATTACGATTCCGTTTTGTTATTATTTCATATTATTGTATTGCATAATGACGTCATTGCGTTAATTAAACTATTGTGTCGCCCCCCCCCCCCCAACCCCAAAAAAAGAAAAAAATCACCGAATGCTTAATTTGAATTCCTTTATCCTTTATCATTTATCCTTTCCTTTCACAATCCTCCAATCCCAAACTGGTTTTCTTAGATTTCAAAAGTAGTAACGGCAAATAAAAAAATATATTTTTTTTAAAGAAATCGAGTCCTCGTTTCTTGTGGCCTCCCTGGAGCAATGTAAAAAAAGTTTCCCCCCCAACTTTGGCTCTCTCTGCTTAAGGACAACATCGCAAACACACCTAATGGCCAATTAACGGGCCGGCCATTTCCTTTCTACAGCACTCGTGGACAAAGCGTGGAGTGTAGCTCGGGATGTCGTCGACGGCCACGCAGAGTGCGAGGTTAGATAGACTTGAGTGCGTCGGCCGGTGTGGAGTAAGTTAGGTTTTAAAAGGAGTCGGCTGGTGTGGAGTAAGTTAGGTTTTAAAAGGAGTCGGCCGGTGTGAAGTTACATAGGTTTTTAGAGCATTGGTAACAGTGAAGTAAGATGGATTCAAGGGAGTAAGATAGATTCAAGGGAGTAAGTCAGAGAGACGTAAGATGGATTCAAGGGAGTAAGATAGATTCAAGGGAGTAAGTCAGAGAGAAGTAAGATGGATTCAAGGGAGTAAGATAGATTCAAGGGAGTAAGTCAGAGAGAAGTAAGATGGATTCAAGTGAGTAAGATAGATTCATGGGAGTAAGCCGGTATGAAGTAAGATAGATGCAAGGGAGTAAGTCAGAGTGAAGTAAGATAGATTCAAGGGAGAAAGATAGATTCAAGGGAGTAAGATAGATTCAAGGGATTAAGATAGATTCAAGGGAGAAAGATAGATTCAAGGGAGTAAGATAGATTCAAGGGATTAAGATAGATTCAAGGGAGTAAGGTAGATTCAAGGGAGTAAGGTAGATTCAAGGGAGTAAGGTAGATTCAAGGGAGTAATTAAGCACTATAAATGCACAACAAGTAAGATACATACATAATTAGTCTGATTCTGTGACAGCCCAGTAAAATACATATATGAATTAGTCTTATTGTGTGACCACACAGTAAATTTATATATAATTAGTCTTATTGTGTGACCATTCATAAAATGTTCAAGACATATGCTAAGTTCACGCGATCAAAATGTCGTCAAATTTCGTTTTGAACCCAATCTTTAGTAAAATAAATTGTGCGTCCAAAAAGAGAGTTTGACGAAAATTTGATCGTTTTAACTGAGCGTAAGGAACTGCAAAACTAATAAGATTCATAATATATTAATTGTTCAATAAAACAGGAAATGAAATATTTTGAAATAAGGGATTGCGTAATTTTTTGAATTTTTTTACTGTAATGAATATTGAGGCAAATGTGACCTTAATTATTTTTCAGGGTCAAATGACGTCCAAGGGTCAGGATCAAAGGTTTCCAGGGGTTAGGATCAAAGGTAGTTTAAGGGTCAGGATCAAATGTTACAGAAAGGTCAGGATCAAAGGTTAATAGAAAAAAAAGTTGGGAATTGTCTTATCTAGAAATATTTTCCTCTAAAATATGATTGAAAACGTTTGGATCTTGATTAACTTTTATGATTGTGCATCCCCACAAGCGGATTGTTCACATTTCGTATTCTCGAAGTTATGCTTTTCTAAAAAATATTTCGCAATTTTAAAACTGCAGATTTTTTCAAATATCACAGTACTCAAATATATCAACGATGGTATATTATATGTGAAAATGTATAAACTTTCTATAAGCACATAGAAAAAGAAAGATATAATCTCGTGATTATTAACAGGAGACGATAAGATAAGATAAATTATATGAAATACGATATCGTTTTTATTTGATTTAAAAAAAAGGAATGGAATTGGGTTTTGATTAAATTGCACATATTTATTTCAGCATTCGCATAAACATACAGATTGAGAGGAGAAAGAAAGAAAAAAATATGGTAAATAGACCAATTCAAACGTTATCCATTATATTGAAAGTATGTCTCGACGTTCAAAGATCAGCCCAGTCCTCGTATACCGTACACACCACTTTTCAAGTACGTCTCAACGTTCAAAGATCAGCCCAGTCCTCGTATACCGTACACACCACTTTTCAAGTATGTCTCAACGCTCAAAGATCAGCCCAGTCCCCGTATACCGTACACACCACTTTTCAAGTATGTCTCAACGCTCAAAGATCAGCCCAGTCCCCGTATACCGTACACACCACTTTTCAAGTATGTCTCAACGCTCAAAGATCAGCCCAGTCCCCGTATACCGTACACACCACTTTTCAAGTATGTCTCAACGCTCAAAGATCAGCCCAGTCCTCGTATACCGTACACACCACTTTTCAAGTATGTCTCAACGCTCAAAGATCAGCCCAGTCCTCGTATACCGTACACACCACTTTTCAAGTATGTCTCAACGCTCAAAGATCAGCCCAGTCCTCGTATACCGTACACACCACTTTTCAAGTATGTCTCAACGCTCAAAGATCAGCCCAGTCCTCGTATACCGTACACACCACTTTTCAAGTATGTCTCAACGCTCAAAGATCAGCCCAGTCCTCGTATACCGTACACACCACTTTTCATCATTGACAACATCGGCTTTAAGAGTGACTGAGATTTTCATAACATAGTGGGTGAGCCTACCAATAAAAAATATTTCCTTACCACCTCGCACGATAAATGATAACAATGTCAACGTAAAAGGGGGGGGGGGGGGGAAGCTGTCATGATAACCGGAAGTCAGAAATCATGTCATAAAGCAAAAAGTCATCACAAACCCAAACAGCTTTTGTCCCGCGCATCGATTTGTCCACCAGCATCGTTAGGGAAGTCACGTGATGAGGATCTACTTTGTTCCCGGCGCCTTTATCTCAAGCATGCGCGCTTAAATCGCGGCTTTTCCCGGGTAAACAGACCGGGCACTGGCGGCGCGAAAGGAGATTTAGGGACGTGGAAAAAGGGGGGGGGGGTGCCCGGGATGGACAGACCTGACGTATGGGCCAAGAGGAGGCCATCTTAAATGTTTTATCGAAAAGGCATCCTGGTCATTATGCTGCATCGATTAAAGTTTGACGGGGATTATAGAATATCGGTTGGAGTTATCGTACTTAATATTAGACAAAACGAAGTAGTGGACCCTGGGGTGATAGTTTCAGTAGCGAAATTATTGAAAATATTCAATGTATTATTATTTTGTTTAAGTAAAAAGTATTTGAAATAAAAAGTGTTAAAAAGCAATTCTCGTTCGAAAAACTCAAAAGACATCTCAAATGGACAATATTACATTGTTGTTTGGTGGATAATTTACTGAGTTAACTATACACAAGTATCTATCGTCTTAGAAGCGACGAAATAGTCGTTGGTAAAAGTCAAGGCCGTTTGTTAGTCTAGACCGTGAGGAGGGGGTGTACCAAACTACGGCCCGCTGGCCGGATCCGGCCCGCAAGGCCAGTTCATCCGGCCCGCCGACGATACTTGAACTTGCTTGATAAAACGTATGGAGCACCAGAGGCTGTGATACAATTTAAATTTCAATATTGTGTTTAGAATACTTGGAGATCTTCACACGTGCGGAGACCTCCTGCCTGCTATTCGCCTTAATTTACCATTTTCAATTATAAATTACTGTATCTAGATTTTCTTGTTTATCACAGACCTGTTTACCCTCGAACTCATAAAGTCGTACGATATCGTCTCAAAATCGTACAATACGGCATCTTAATAGTATATAAATAAACATCCAGTATGTAAAATGAATACAGTAACTACTCGCATCGCAGTGCCTGGTGGGATCGTGTTCAGCTGGCGTCAAGAAAGTTAACTACTAAAAGTAGATGACCGGCGTTTTATAACACAGTCTGCGGTCACTTTGTTTTGCAGACGTGTATTTGCTATGGATATTAATTTATTTTGAGTGGACGTACAGATCACATTATCACAGTCTATCACTGGTAAAAACAAGCTACTGGTGAAATTGAACGTGGTCCAAGCTCGAACTGAGATCAGCATAAAACAAGATGTATTTAAATAAGAATGAACAAATGATGACATCATTTTAAAAGTCTACCAAGTAAATTTGAGGTTGTCGTCTTTAGGAAAAGCTGGTTTAAAAAGAAAAAATAAGAATCAATTTCCAGTCAGCCTAATAGATTATAGTCTCATAACTACCACAAAATGTAAATGTATGAAAGAAAGAGGAGTGTTGGAAACGTACGGGGAAATTACAAATAGTATTCGCTCCGGCAAGTTCAACACAAAAGGGGGGGGGGGTGGTGGTGGGGGGGACAGAAGAACTTGGAGAGAACGCAGTGTTACAGATAGTTGAGGAGGCTAGGAACTTGCTGTGGTATTCTCTGGCACCGGATGAGTCTACTGATCTCTCACAACTTCTCGTGTTTATTTGTGTTGTCAATAATGTGTACTTTCAGATAACGGAAGAGTTGGCATCCGTTTGCAGGATGCTTGGAACACCTTATGACTGTGAGCAAAAATTTTCAAAAATAAAGTATGTGAAGTCAACACATCGAATGAGCGGGATTTGTGAACATTTGAAACCAACTCTTTTGATTGGATGCAGAAATTCCAAACCAAACATTGATGATATCTTGAAAGCCAAACGCTGGTTTAAAAAATCTCACTAACCTTTTTTGCTGCTCTGTTTGCGAAATTCGAAAACGTGCGCATTAGGTCTGATGCTACTATCTTTTTGCTAATACGTCGCCTACTTTGCTAATTTGTTTATTAAATTAATATGTTGGTCGTCTGCCTTTTTTCATTGCACGCCACTGACCTATAATTAATATGGAATACTAAACTTATTTTTTCGTCTTTTTTGCCCAGAGCTTTGGTTTTGGCTTGCAAATATTGTACAGAATGATTATCCGGCCCGCGTTCGTCATTTTTGTTCCGTTATCCGGCCCGCCGTGAAAAAAAAGTTTGGTGGCCCGTGGTCTAGACAGCACTCAAATGTTCACGGACCATTCGCTTTAAATATGGGTATGGACAAATAAATGAAAAATTCTATGATCGAAATAGTTGTCTTGAGTAAAGGGAGAGTATATTTAATTAAAGGGAGAGTATTATTTAAGTAAAGGGAGAGTATTATTTTAGTAAAGGGAGAGTATATTTAATTAAAGGGAGAGTATTATTTAGGTGAGTTTGAAGATAATCATTACGAATGGGGCGGGTATTGTTAAACGTGTAATTATTAAGAGAAGAGGGGTGGGCGCCACAGTGAATCCAAACGAGGCGGGGGGTGGAGTTAACAAAAAAATATTTTTAAAATGACCCATTTAGGTTACAAGATCAATAAGATCTAAAATTATATCTTTTTTTAAAATAAAACGTTATTTGCGTTCCATTATTTTAATCTTTATGCCTTGGAAGCTGGGAGTATTTCACTAATGTAAACTTACATCATTGTAACAGTATGACTTTGTACACGCGGCTTTAGGGTTGGGTGACATCAAGTGAGGCCCGAAAATGTAAGTGATATAACGGATGGGGTGCTAACCGCCATATTTTAGGGGTGTAAATTTTGGGTTCCCAAAAATAAGAAGTCGTATGTGATTTTTCCTCTCTGATGAATTATACAATAAGTATGATATGTATATGGATCCTATTCAGTATGATGGAATGATCTACCCTGTGAAATATTTCTCAAGAAATAAAGTGTAGTTTTCTGAAAATTGGACTTCTACTATTTTATAAGGTTGCGGCTATTTGGGTCCCTTTAGACTAAATGCTATTCGGATGTCATTTGTGATAGTTTATTTATTATCCGGAATTATTTTTTTGCAATAAATTTCGTTGACGGAAAATTGATCGACGGAAATTTGATCGAACGGAAATTTGATCGAACGGAAAATTGATCGACGGAAAATTGATCGACGGAAAATTGATCGACGGAAAATTGATCGACGGAAATTTGATCGACGGAAAATTGATCGACGGAAATTTGATCGAACGGAAATTTGATCGACGGAAATTTGATCGAACGGAAATTTGATCGAACGGAAATTCGGTCAAATCTTTTTTTTCAGCGCACACGTTAAAATTTTGGTTCAAATTTCTTTTTGTACGCATTATTTCGTTTTACTACATAGTATAATCTATTTTAGTTAAACTGAAGAAGCAGATTCACAAGCCTATAGTCTATTCAGTTATCTTTCATTTGATACCAAATATTGTCTTACAACCCGCATAATAATTATAGTTTAAATATTTTTTTTAATAAACCTAACCTCTCATTCATTTGTGGGTCGGAATAGCCACTTCGATTTTATAATGTGAGTGAGACACATTGAGCTACCACCTGCATAAAGTTTACACAAGTAGCGGTCTTGTTCACAATGGTGTCAAGACTGCCAGGCTGCCTGGCGATCAAAGTCAGTGGTTCTCAACCTTTATAAGGCTGCGGCCCTTTTATACAGTTCCATGTAATGTGGCGACCCACAACCACTAAATGAATTTCGTTGCTACTTCATAACAGTAGAGTGTAAGTATTTTAATGGTCTTAGGCGACCTTTATGAATGGGTCGTTCGAACCCCAAAAGGGTTGCGACCCACAGGTTGAGAACCGCTGATCTAAGTTAACACTGCTAGTGTCGTTAACATTGCTACAATAATGTCAGAAGAGTTTCATACCAGGATGGTTTAACACGTGTTACAATTGTCAACCTCTATACACTGCACACAGCACACACACTTCACACAGAACACACAATGCATACCTACACTCTACACACAGCACACACAATGCACACAGCAAAACAATGCACACCTATACACTCTACACACTGCACGCAGCACACACAATGCACGCAGTACACACACAATGCACGCAGCACACACACAATGCACGCTGCACACACACAATGCACGTTGCACACACACAATGCACGCTGTACACACACAATGCAAGCAGCACACACCCAATGCATGCAGCACACACACAATTGCACGATGTACACACAATGCACGCAGCACACACACAATGCACGCAGCACACACAATGCACGCAGCACCCACACAATGCACGCAGCACACACACAATGCACGCTGTACACACAATGTACGCAGCACACACACAATGCACGCTGTACACACAATGCACGCAGCGCACACAATGCACGCAGCGCACACAATGCACGCAGCACACACACAATGCACGCAGCACACACACAATGCACGCAGCACACACAATGCACGCAACACACACACATTGCACGCAGCACACACACAATGCACGCAGCACACACACAATGCATGCAGCACACACAATGCACGCAGCACACACAATGCACGCAACGCACACACAATGAAAGCATCACACACAATGCACGCAGCACACACACAATGCACGCAGCACACACAATGCACGCAGCACACACACAATGCACGTAGCACACACATAATGCACGCAGCACACACACAATGCACGCTGCACACACACAATGCACGTAGCACACACAATGCATGCAACACACACACAATGCACGCAGCACACACACAATGCACGCAGCACACACACAATGCACGCAGCACACACACAATGCACGCAGCACACACACAATACACGCAACACACACACAATTCACGCAGCACACACACAATGCACGCAGCACACACAGATGAAGGTGTTATAGATCTAAATGAAGGGATAATGAAATATGCGATGTATGTATAAGAGAGCCACACGTGGGCAGTGGCCAGCCAGTATATTAAGCAAAGAAGTAACGTCAAAATGGTGCCTCGGCTCACCTGGTTGCGGAGATTCTAGAGGCCAGGTAGCCACCGGGAATCTGGGTCACGATGTATCCCCAGAAGAACGAGCTGTCAACAACGCCAACTGTTTCCGGTGTCCAGTTGAATTCCGGTTCCTGTAGGAGAAGATTACTTTATGGTGAACGTATTCATTTAAATTAGATTAGTGTTTACGGGTAAAGAAAGAGATCCACAACATATGCGTCGCCCTGCTGGAGCCATAGCGTGCTCAAAAGGGCTCTAGTAAGCGCTAAAATAAATTTTCTGTGGTAATGAGACATGACATCTAGTAGATTTGTCTGAAACCAGGTTTTAATGTCTCCCGTGTACAACAGTGTTGGCGGCCGAGTGCATGCTGACATGTAAATTGACCGAGGCATTTAGTAAACAAGAATCCAAGCATGGTAATCGAATCTAGAGTATACTTGAGTCAAGCTGTAAGACTAAGAGATTTAAATAAACGCAGTTGTAATTTTTATAAGCAGGCACTAATAAAAGAAAAATGCTCTGCTAGCAGCTTATAGGACAGCTAATATGACAGCTTACCTGACAGCTTATAGGACAGCTTACAGGGCAGCTAATAGAACAACTAATATGACAGCTTACATGATAACTTAAAGGACAGCTTACATGAGAGCTTACATGACAGCTTACATAACAGCTGACAGGACAGCTTACAGGACCACGTATATGACAGCTTACAAGACATCTTACATGACAGCTAATAGAAAAATAAATAGGACAGCTTACAGGACAGTTACATGAAAGCTAATAGAAAAACTAATATGATAGCTTACAGGACAGCTTACAGGACAGCTTACAGGACAGCAATTTAACAACTAATATGACAGCTTACATGATAACTTAATGGACAGCTTACATGAGAGCTTTCAGGACCCCCTTATGTGACAGCTTACATGACATCTTACATGACATAGAACAATTAATAGGACAGCTTACAGGAGAGCTTAAAGGACAGCTTACAAGACAGCTTAAAAGACACTTACAAGACAGCTTACATGACCACTTATATGACAGCTTACTGGACAGCTTAAAGGACAGCTCACGGGTCAAACTTATCTCCTGGCTTGTGGAAATTAACTGAATTTCGGAAATCAGTCAAAAAAGACTGATGCCTATTCTATAGTGAATGGAATTTTTAACTCCTCTAGTCAGTCATTATTTGTGCGAAGTTTTGATTCGTCATCTAAATTTCTAGTTTTAAGTCTTTCATTTTAATCTAACCATTTTATGAATTTTGTAAATATGACTGTTTCCCAGTGTGCTTGTTAGAATTAAACATGGGGGCACCTTGGAAGACCTGGATGCGGCCAGGGCGCCGTAACTCGTACAATTTCGGGAACTTCTCAAAAGTCATTGCTGTGCTGGGGTATTACTTACATCCCGTGGTTAATTGATACCACAGCATGATCTAAGTGATATTTTATCATCCCGTGGTTAATTGATACCACAGCATGATCTAAGTGATATTTTATCATCCCGTGGTTAATTGATACCACAGCATGATCTAAGTGATATTTTATCATCCCGTGGTTAATTGATACCACAGCATGATCTAAGTGATATTTTATCATCCCGTGGTTAATTGATACCACAGCATGATCTAAGTGATATTTTATTATCCCGTGGTTAATTGATACCACAGCATGATCTAAGTGATATTTTATCATCCCGTGGTTAATTGATACCACAGCATGATCTAAGTGATATTTTATCATCCCGTGGTTAATTGATACCACAGCATGATCTAAGTGATATTTTATCATCCCGTGGTTAATTGATACCACAGCATGATCTAAGTGATATTTTATCATCCCGTGGTTAATTGATACCACAGCATGATCTAAGTGATATTTTATCATCCCGTGGTTAATTGATACCACAGCATGATCTAAGTGATATTTTATCATCCCGTGGTTAATTGATACCACAGCATGATCTAAGTGATATTTTATCATCCCGTGGTTAATTGATACCACAGCATGATCTAAGTGATATTTTATCATCCCGTGGTTAATTGATACCACAGCATGATCTAAGTGATATTTTATCATCCCGTGGTTAATTGATACCACAGCATGATCTAAGTGATATTTTATCATCCCGTGGTTAATTGATACCACAGCATGATCTAAGTGATATTTTATCATCCCGTGGTTAATTGATACCACAGCATGATCTAAGTGATATTTTATCATCCCTTGGTTAACTATTATTTTATCTTAGTATAGTTCAAAACTGATATTGTACCTTCCCATGGATAAAGATATTATAGCATCCCGTGCGTTGGTAAAGGTATTGCAGCAATCCACGAACAAAGACAGAGAAGTAGCCATGAATAACGATACTGTACATTTTAAGGCGAACTATGACGGTGCCACCTCAGAAGCTTTTCCAGTAAGTAGTGGAGTAAAGCAAGGCTGCGTGCTAGCTCCTACTTTATTTGCAATCTTCTTCTCCATCTTACTCCAGTATGCCTTCCAGAACAACAGCGAGGGGATATACATCCACACTAGAGCAGACGGGAGATTGTTCAACATTGCGCGCCTTAGAGCTAAGACCAAAATAAGAAAGGTCATGCTACGTGAGCTCTTATTTGCAGATGACGCCGCTTTAGTATCTCACTCAGCAGACGGCCTGCAGAGCCTTGTATCCAGTTTATCCGCTGCCTGCAAAGAGTTTGGCATGATCATCAGCTTAAAGAAAACCAACATTATGGCTCAGGACGCTGACACTCCCCCCACTATCTCCATCGACGACTGCGACTTGGATGCTGTTGACAGATTCATATATCTAGGGTCGAACATTTCGAGCACTCTCTCAATGGAGGATGAGATAAGTGGTAGGATAGGGAGGGCCGCAACTGTCATGACGAGATTGAAGAAAAGAGTCTGGTCCAATGCCAAGCTCACAACAAGAACTAAGCTGCAGGTATACCAGGCCTGCGTACTGAGCACACTCCTCTATGGATGTGAGTCTTGGACCACATACAACAGGCACGAAAAAAGGCTCAATGGCTTCCACCTCAGATGCCTGCGCCGCATCCTTGACATCAAATGGCAGGAAAAAGTCCCCAACACGGATGTCCTGTCTCAAAAAAATATGTGCAGCGTCCCAGCCCTTTTAATCCAAAGACGCCTCCGCTGGCTTGGGCACGTCAAGCGAATGCAACCTGGTCGCATACCTAAGGACGTGCTGTACA
The DNA here is from genome assembly GCA_964017045.1 of Omphiscola glabra. Lineage (NCBI taxonomy): Eukaryota > Metazoa > Mollusca > Gastropoda > Lymnaeidae > Omphiscola > Omphiscola glabra. The sequence continues at coordinate 23,875,539 of OZ024802.1, forward strand.
GCGAGCTGGCGATAGGGAAAAAGTCAGTTGGACGGCCTCGTCTCAGATACATAGACATTTGCAAAAGAGATATGAAGGCGGCTAACATCAACATCTCAAATTGGGAGGACTTGGCGGAGGATTGATCCACATGGCGGGGCATCGTGAAGGAATGATAACTACGTGCCGAGGAGGTCTACAGGGCGGAAGCAGCTGTGAAGAGAGCGCGGAGAAAGGCAAGAAAACACTACTCCACTGCATTCGTGTGCGGGACATGCACAAGAGACTGCCATTCAAGGATCGGTCTCATTAGCCACACGAAGAGCTGCAACCAGACAAGATAATATATCGTCTCTTGTAGACGGAAAGATGCCATACCATATGGCGAACGATATTTTACCAACCCATAAACAAAGATCCTAAACTATCCCATGTAACAAAAAAGGATTCCATTGTAATATGACATTGTAATATCACATTGCAGTTTGTGTGAGGCATCAAATAACTCTCACACCCCCCCCCCTAACCACCCAACGACCTTTATAAATGTCAAATCTACTTCCTATTTTAATCTATTATTGTAACGCTCTCCATGTTATAATCGACGTGACACGACATATTATGAATATATTCCAAGTGCAACAGGCTGACAAATGGAGGCGTATAGTATTTTGAATACATTAAACGGAGGAGATATCCCCCACGATCTGTGAATATGTATACAATAGATTCCTGGGTGTTTCAAACGCCTCTTATTCCTATTGAGATCAGCGTGCTGTAGGAGTTGAAGATGTATGAAAAATGTCAATGCCTGCAATGGTTGTTCATGATTTCACTTTAAACATATCGTATTTCTATAATGTCTTTTTTTTTGTAAAGAAGCTTTAAGCAACATCCTGCATATTCTACGATTTCAACATGGTGGTCATTCATTTTATTTCTTTCAAGCAAAAATTCGGCTAAGGGCACCAACAGACATTGTGGAATAAGTCAGTGGTAGGTGTTTTGTGTTGGTTTGCCAACTCCATTCGAGCTGAGAATTGTGCAATGTAGGTCCTGAACGAGACACTGGTTTGCTGTGTTGGTTTGCCAGCTCTATTCGAGTTGAGAATTGTGCAATGTAGGTCCTGAACGAGACACTGGTTTGCTGTGTTGGTTTGCCAACTCCATTCGAGTTGAGAATTGCGCAATGTAAGTCTTGAACGAGACACTGGTTTGCTGTGTTGGTTTGCCAACTCCATTCGAGTTGAGACTTTATCTTAACGACCACAGCGGGGCGGATAAAAGCCGTTCCCCCATGTTTGCTGGCTTGTTGAGACCCTTTGTGATCACTGCACGCTTTGTTCTCTTGAAACTTTAAGCAAATACCCATTAGCTCTAAAGCTGAATGTCCAACATGGGTGTTGACACAGATTCTGGGAAATACATTCCCCCCCCCTCCCCAACCCCAACCTCCGTTTCCAATAATTTCAAAACGATTTTTTGTTCTGAATGGGCGTGGACGAGGTGGTCAGATGTTTTCTGGGTAGGCTGGCTGCACGGGAGGCATGAACATTTTGCATCACTGTTATCGTTAACCGTATTAAATCTGACCGGGGTATTGGAAGTCAAACGTATACTGGTATCAATACATTCATTTAACAGGGGTATCTGTATTTTTTTTTTTATACATTTTTTATTAATATAGACAAATTTCACTGGTAAATGTATTACAAAAGAACACTAATAAACTCATATGAGCTAGCATTGCTTAAGGTATACAAACTTATACTGCTAAAGGTATAAGAACTAATACACCTTGAACATGCGAGCTAATACTGTTATAAGGTATTCGAACTAATTTCTATTAAAGTTTTACGAACTTTTACTGTTAAAGGTATACTAACTAAAACTGTTGTAAGGTATACGAACTAATTACATTAAAGGTGTACGAACTGATTCTATTAAAGGTATACGAACTAATGCTGTTAAAGGTAAACTAGCCAACAGGCTAAGGGGTATTCAGACTTACATTATTATGGATTCAAATACTTTAACCGTTATCGAAACACAGGTACCTTCTAGAGGACTACAGGGGTACACGCAGCCAAGAAATGTACAGAACCGCCGTGCTGAAGTGAGCTAATCTGTCTAGGCGCGTGATGCCGCCATTAGCAGCGTTTTGTCAAGTTCCACGACAAAGCAAACATTTTAATGATATCGCTATTGTCATTATACATTATGACGAGCTTGGAGCGACCCTGTTCTGCTTTGGATGGAAGTTTACCACCTCGAGACACTCAGCAGTGAAACTGTCCACGAGACACTTCGGTTAAGACCGCCACGACACGGACGAGGTGGGACGACTATGTCACAATGCAGTAGACGAGTTTAAGCTGAATGTTCCAGTAGAATTTAAGACGGGCTAACCTTTAACAACAAAGGCTCAAGTGACTTTAATATTTTTTTTTCCAGCGATGGTATTTTTTAATGATCCGACATTTCACGAATTCTAAGTCTATTCTGGCGCTAATTTTATTCGTCGATTGTGACTTTAACTCTTTCACCGTGATACAATAATCTGGACTTTCGCTTCAATTCCTTGACTTTAACTTCAATTTGTTGACTTTGATTTCTTTTGGTTGACTCAGATTTTATTTGCTGACTTTGACTTCAAGTTGATTTTAACTTATATTTGTTGACTGACATCAATTTCTTGACTTTGACTTCAATTTGTTGACTTTGATTTCTTTTCGTTGACTCAGATTTTATTTGCTGACTTTGACTTCAAGTTGATTTTAACTTATATTTGTTGACTGACATCAATTTCTTGAATATGACTTAAATTTGTTGACTTTGACATCAATTCCTTGATGTGATTCCCATTGCTTATTTTTTTTATTTCAAACTCCTTGACTTTGATTTCAAGCCCCCTAAAATGTGAATTCCTTTCCTTGACGTTGAGCCCATCTATTTGACTTCAGCTCAAATGACCATGACTTTGACTTCAATTCATTGATTTTGATTATAACGCTTTTCCTCCAATCCGAGTGTTCAGCCCTAGCTGGCTAGCTTGATGCACATTAAGATTTCCCCGCACCCCCCCCCCCCCGGGCCCCCAGTCAGGTGCCTCTAAGGCGATCAAGTGATGGCACAATAACTGGCTATATTGTGTTTACCTTTGCTTGGAGAGCTCCGCGTCAAGCAGAATAAGCTCCCTTTAGAACAGTCAGCCTGTACCAGAGGACACGTCTGATCGATAGCCTCCCCCCTTTTCTTATTACCTTGCTTGAGACTGTCTTCGGGTTGAGTCAGAGACACAGTTTGTTTCAGAGACACCAAGGTTTCTCAGTCTGTTTCAGTAACACCTATTTGTCTCGGTATGTTTCAGTAACACATATGTGTCTCGGTTTGTTTCACAAACACCTATTTCTCTCTCTGTTTGTTTAAGAAACACCTATTTGTCTCGGTATGTTTCAGTAACACCTATTTGTCTCGGTCTTTTTCAGTAACACCTATTTGTCTCAGGTTGTCTCAGAAACGCATATTTGTCTCAGGTTGTTTAAGAAACACACGAAAACAATTCTCAGCTCGATTTAAAGACACGAAGTATTACCATCTTGAGTGAGAGAACAATTGAATCATCTGCTGTACTGATCGATAAAATATTGGATGGTATTGGGTTTTTTTTTTTTGGTAGTTTACAGTGTTATTTAGGATTTCTACTTGGACTGCTATAGGAGTATCACTTTCACTAGATACAAATAAAACTGTTATAGGAACATCTAGTCTGATTGCTATAGAAATATTAGTCTAAACTTTTATAGAAATATTAGTCTAAACTTCTATAGAAATATTAGTCTAAACTGTTTTAGAAATATTAGTCAAAACCTCTATATGAGTATTAATATAACTGCTATAGGAATATTAGTCAAAACTTCTATAGGAGCATTAATATAACTGCTATAGGAATATTGCCTTGCCTGGTTTCAATAAAAGTAAATGCTCGAGTGCTGTAATGATCTAGGCGACTTCGTCATCTAGTCCCTAAGTTATTCCATTCCTAGCAATCGTGTTTTAAGCTCGTTCACTAGTAATAACTGTCATACGTGTTTTATTGTCAGTGAGCATGTGGCAAACAGTTTGCCAATCAACCCAATCACACATCAGACCGTCCACTTTTCCACCCGTCCACACATCCACCCGTCCGTACATCCACACATCCACCCGTCCACACATCCACCCGTCCACACATCCACACATCCACCCGTCCACACATCCACCCGTCCACTCATCCACCCGTCCACTCATCCACCCGTCCACACATCCACCCGTCCACACATCCACCCGTCCACACATCCATCCGTCCACCCGTCCACACATCCACCCGTCCACACATCCACCCATCCACCCGTCCACACATCCACCCGTTCATGCATCCACCCTTCCACACATCCAACCGTCCATCCAACCACCCATCCAACCGTCCACACATCCACCCGTCCACCTCGTGGGCTCACCGTTTAACCTTTTTTCAATTACACTTGTTCTTTTTTTTTATCTGCCACCGGTAATAAGAAAATCTGACCTTTGAACATCCATCCATTCTTCCATCCAACTATTTGTCTGTCTGTTTCAATGGCAATTTATGGATCGTCTATTGTCATTTTATCTGGCTGTCTGTCTCTCCCTCCATCCATCCATTCATCCATCCATCCATCTATTATCTATCTATCGATTTATCTATCTATCTCTTTAACTCTCTATTTCCTACTCTTTTTCACTATCTCTCCTTCCCTCTCATTTTCTGCCTCACTCTTCTTGTCTGTTTCTTCCCCCCCCTCTCTCTCTCTATCTAGCTCTTTGTATATATCTCTCTCTTCTTATTTTTTTTCACTACCCATCTTTCTCTCTCTCTTTCTGTTTTTCTTTCTGTCTGCCTGTCTCTCTCTCTCCCCTTTCTCCCCTCTCTCTCTTTCTCTATGTCTGTCTCTGGTTCTCTCCTATTTCTCCTATAATATATGTTTATTTATGTCTTATTTTCTAATACGAACAATACAACATATTCTCGTCTGTCACAAGAGCATTGACTATAGCGTGACTCCTAAGTCTTTTATTTGACAAAAGGCAGTCATTACTGACATCTACTTAACCTTTAATCCTTGGGTCTTTTATGAGACTTTTTTTTTCTTTTTTTTTTCAATGTTACTTTCTTTCTTCCTTTCAATAAGTCGTATCAGAAATAAAGACATTAATATGTGATAACAATTTAATATTATTTTATAAGATTTATAAGATTCTTTATTGATCGAAATAGATTTTTTTTTAAAAACTATTATTACATTGTACATATAAATTTTCGGCACAAAAATCAATACATATTTAAACCATGTCAACATATATGTGGGGAAAATGATTTTACAACCAGTAATACCATATATCACAAATCTAAGGTTAGGATCCTTCAGTTATCTTGAAACGCCTGAGACTGACCCACATAGCATGGGACTCTGCCAATCAGGATACTAAGAACAAGACAGGATGTTACACTGCAAGAACACATATCGTCTATCGCATACATGGCCAATTTACCGGTTTCTACAGAAGAAAGGTTATGTTAGTAGAAGCCGTTTCACCAACGTTGGAATCACGCATATGGGTTTTTGATTTCCCGTTTATTGTAAGTGAATTCTTCAACATTTGTATTACTGTCCTTACCACGAGAAGATGACAAATTTATGATTATGACTAAGGTATGAAAATAACCAAGGCTTGAAGATGAACAAGCCATGAAGATGACCAAGGCGTGAAGATGACCAAGGCTTGAAGATAGCCAAGGCGTGAAGATGAACAAGCCATGAAGATGACCAAGGCGTGAAGATGACCAAGGCTTGAAGATAGCCAAGGCAATTATCGACTTGAGTAGCAGCCTGGACCCGGGCCGTGTTTTGTTTAAAGTGAGGAAGAGTTGCTCAATCCGTCAGCCTCCCTCTCTTGTCCTTGTCTTTTTTATCCAACTGCAGGACCTGGTCAAGACGACTCGAAATAGACCAGGATGCAGTAGATGACCAGTGTGTCTATACGCGGACTCCGTCTCCGGGTTTGATTTTCAGATTTTTGCCTTCTCTTGGATGAGCTCCCATTCATGCGGGGTGATGGTGATGTTTTTGTGCTTTTGCTGGGAATCGAACCAGTTTAGACCACTCGGCCACACACAGTGGCGTAGTGAGGGGGGGGAAGGGGGGCATCATGCCCCGGGCGCTACTCACAAAGGGGCGCCAAATGGTATAGTTTACTATAATATTGTATGGTTTTCGAATGGGGGGCGCTAAAAAGGTATGGGGGCGCTAAAAAGGTATGGGGGCGCTAAAAAGATATTGTGTCCCGGGCGCGAGTTAAGCTCGCTACGCCACTGGCCACACAAACCCTCACGTAAAGAATACAAGTCCAACTAACTATCTTCTATCTTAGCTTTAACTTCCTGAGCAACACCATAATTATCGCGATGTATTCAAAAAGCACTTCACATTAGTACACGCTATCAACGTGACACCACTGCATATTATCACGAGGACGCAACTATATCCTGTCGTAATGGCAGAATTATATCTGTAATGATGACACCACTACGTGCTATCATGATGACACCCATTGCATACTATCATGATGACATCACTAAACCCTATCATGATGATAACCCTTATATATAATCACGATGACACCACTACATATCATTGATGACAACACGACTTTCTTTCACGAAGACACCACTACATCCTATCTTGATAACTATATATCCTTTCATGATGACCCCCCTATATATTATAATGATGCCACCTCCATATCCTATCAAGATGACATCCTCACATCATTTCATCGCTGTAGGACTCCGTCATGTCATGATGACACCAGGTAATCCTATCAGGACTCCGCCGGGGTAAGACGTGCGTGTTCGGTTAGTCAAAGCTCATTTTCTTAATAGCATCGATTGCTCACATCAGAAGCGCATCACATTGACACTGGGAACACGCCCCCCCCCCTCGGCTCCACCCTCCCATTTACCCTACCTACTCCCGCACCCATTCTCCCAATGTTCAACACGCATGCGCGACTTTCAATAATTCAATGCATGCCACCCCCATCGGGCTCCGTTAATTACCCCCCCCCCCAATACCCCAAAATCAAAAGAAAAAAATAGTAAGAAATTTGTTACACCAAGTTAAATTAAGTTGAAATTATGGCTGAGCAGGGAGCAATTTTATTTTCTCTTGGTCCGCATACGGGTATTTCGAAACAATACCCGACGGTTCCGAGTCCCGGTCCGGGCGTCACAAAATAAGAGTTATCTTTTAGTCTTCTTTAAGGCGTTCCACGTACTGGACAGAGGTGAAAAGTGACTGTAAAGAACCAGCAGCGATCACGAAGGCATGAAAGTGGAAGGTCTCAGAGCAATCACAGCTTGATAATATAATCCTAACTCAGCAGTTCTCAATAGTGTTAATGCCGCGACCCTTATATTACCTTCGCCAAGTTGGGGACCGCCACAACCAGAATTATTCTTTGAAATTGAGAAACAGGTGTTGAGAAGTTGGAGGAGGTGGGGGGCAGAGCTTTTTGTAGATACAGTGGTTTTGGGGGCTGTAATTTTAATCGGGGGGTGGGAAGCAAGCAGAAATAAGGGCTGAGAAGTGTGGAGGGTTCTGTAGATTAAAGGATGGTTGGGGGGGGGGCATTTTAAGTCAATCCCCATTAAGTGTTGAATGACATTTTGTTAGGCAACCCTTGACGGTCGTGGCACACATAAGTGATAACCTCTTATTTATTTAACTCAGTTAAAAAGCTCACAAAACGTATGTAAAAAAAAAAAAAAAAAAAAAAGATGAACGGGGTCTATATTTCTCCTGGAACAACAGTTTTACCCTCGAGTGGAGTTACATCATGACCTTGACCCGGGGCTACATAAAAGAGCACAGCTACATCATGACTTTGACCTGGGCTCATGGCTCGGATAGTGCCCCATCACGACCCCGGCCTCGGCTAAATCGGAGCGTGGTGTTTAACCACGACCTTGGACTGCGCTACGGCCCCGGCGAGCGTTACATCATCTCAACCTTGACCTGGGCTACAGCCTTGAGCAGTGCCGCCTCATGACCTCGACATGAGCCACAGCGCCGACCAGTGTTGCTTCATGCCTCTTAGTCTGCATTGAATCACTGTGGGCGATTCCCGCCGGTCCCTCTTTCCATGGCCGGTATTCTACTTTCCAAAACTTTCGCATCATGTATGCTTCGACCCCCCATTCCCCAAAACCCCAATTTTCCCCTTTCTCTCTCCACCACTCCCCGCCACTCCTCCCGCCCCCCTCAACTTTTGTTCAGCTCACACTGACAAAATACCTGGATGGAATCATTAAGGCTGATTACTCCGTCCCCGTCCAGATCACGCGTGCTATTTTTGGTCATGTCAAGAACGGCTACTCCCATGTTGCACCGGATGCCAAACGATAAGAGAAATCCGACCGAGCTGAGTAGGGCGATCTGGTACCTCTTGGCAACATTACATCTGGTGGGGGGAGGACAAAAACAAAGATGGCTGACAGTCTGTCTCTAAAGATGGACACCTTTTTTTAAAAAAGTGTCATTGGCGAGGCCAGGACATATTCGGCTAAAATAATAGTCACATACAATCACATACCATTTAATTCAAAATAATTGATTAAATTCACACTAAAATTCTTTAATTATGTCATGAAATTGTAGTTCAAGAATGATCTAAAAGAATATGTATTATAGGCATTCGAGAAAACATATTTGGATTTTACTTTTGGGCTGCTTAAAATATGTTCCTATTCCAAGAATCACTCATCTATTTAAAAAATATTTTCCTGTTATGACAACCCTTCATTTCAGGAATAATCACTCCTTATTCAAATAACCCTTGATTCCACGACAAAATCATTTCCCAATGTGAGAACCCTTCATATCAAGGGGAATCATTTCCCAAGCTCCTGAGACCTAAGTCTATTATTTGTCTTTAGCTGTGCCGTAAGATTGTTGCGGTCAGAGATTATAATTAATACGATTTATTTTCACGGACACCCACCCTCCCCACACACACATGCAAACACACACAAATTCAGAGGTGTACCTTCGTTTAATTCTGCCTACCCCGGGTGACGCCCCTTACCTGAGACACGGACAGCTCTTTGGGATGTAGGATTTGCTGGGAATAAAGGATTTCTCCGATTTGGTGGGCAGCTCATCCGCTTCTGTGTAGGCCTCGTCCAGCTCGTCATACTTGACCAGGCTCTTCTCGTCTGTTTGTTTCGTCACCAGCCTGGCAGAACACAAACACACACACAACGTCGTCATAATATTTGAAAAAAAATATTCAAAACAACTTTTAGTAGTGACATTTGTAAATATGGTTTCATATTCTATATACCAAAAAAGAATGATAACTCTTACATTAGGATAAATATAAGACCTCGTTCATGTCAAGTTTACAAAATGGTTTGAAATCGGTGTGCGTCACTGGCTACAACACAGTTATATCTAGACATACACATATAAACCCCCTCCCCCCCCCCCCCGTTTTTTTTTTGACATCGTTATATTTTGATATACATATTTAGTGTATCAAAATAAAAAGTTTCTTGACCCTGACTTGACATGATTTATTAAGCATGTTTTTGTTTTTTTTTAATTTCTAATCCATGCTCTTATGTATGATAACGATACTTTGAAGAATTCAGACAATATTCTGTTTTACGTAACATGTCTTGCTAAAAGCAATCTTCTAAATGAGCACCGCATCGTTGCTTATAGACTTCTCGAATATTACTAACGATCTTAACACGTCCCGGACCTCCCCCCAAACACTTTTACGGCATTTACTTTAATCATGAATTTATTCACACCTCTAGCCACATGTAATTTTTTTTCGCTTTTGCGCAAATCCATTTTATCAAGAGATTCAAACTTCTCAACAATCAACAAAAACAATCATTAGTTTGTAGTTAAATCATTGGTTTTTAGTTGCAATCATTAGTTTGTATTACAATCATTAGTTTGTAATTACAATCATTAGTTTGTAGTTACAATCATTGGTTTTTAGTTACAATCATTAGTTTGTATTACAATCATTAGTTTGTTGTTAAAATCAAAAGTTTTTAATTACAATCATTAGTTTGTATTACAATCATTAGTTTGTAATTACAATCATTAGTTTGTAGTTACAATCATTAGTTTGTAGTTACAATCATTAGTTTGTAGTTACAATCATTAGTTTGTAGTTACAATCATTAGATTGTAGTTCAATGTAAAGGATAAAGCAAAATTTAAAAGCAGCTGGCGAATGAAAAAAAAATATATATAAATAAAAGTTACCGTTCATAAAATATATGCAACATGAATCTAGACGTAACAGGGTTGCAGTGCGGAGATCTCCACACATTCAAGTCTCAGATTAACGTAGGCAATGATAGTGGCATTAAAATATCTCTATGAATCTGTGTGATCAGTTGTGTGGGATTTCTCATTGAAACGAGAGTGGGAAATTATTAATATGAATATGTGTGATCAGTTGTGTGGGATTTCTCATTGAAACGAGAGTGGGAAAATATTATTTTTTTTTAAACTTTGATTACTGCAAGTTCAAGGGACAACAATACAATTTTCAAAACAAAAACAAAAAAAATCAACCGAAATGCTTATTAATAGTAACACACTACGAAACTCAAATCTCTGCGATCTCAGAAGTGTACAAGCGCTTTGAGAGTGCACTCTATTCACAAATACCTTGGATCTTTCTTGTTGAAACAGTCATCGATCTAGTTGCTGCTACAACACGGCTGACATACTGCGGCTTAACTAGTTGCTGCTACAGCACGGCTGACATACTGCGGCTTACCTAGTTGCTGCTGCAGCACGGCTGACATACTGCGGGTTAACTAGTTGCTGCTACAGCACGGCTGACATACTGCGGGTTAACTTGTTGCTGCTACAGCACGGCTGACATACTGCGGGTTAACTTTGAAGTTTGTTACTAGTCGGCTAGAGCGCGGCCAGTGATTCTCATAATATTTTACTATTTAAATTTCTGAAAAATTTGAGTTCAACTTACTTAACCGGATAAAGATCTAAAAACAAAAACAAAACAACAACAACAAAAATTATGATTCCAGGCAAACAATTTAAAAAATATGCCGTTTAAATAAATAGGTAGGGTAACTTTAAAAACAGTATGTGCCTTATTTGGAGTCGATACCACGCTTGGAGTAGAGAAAATGTGCTCCTACACATCAAAGTATTGATTTTTACCATTTGGTCTAAATAAACCAGCGTACAACATGTCATTGTGTATGTTGAACAAAAGCTCACGTTGGCAATGTCTATGCTGAAAAAAAAACTCACGTTGTCATTGTCCATGTTGAACAACAGCTTACGTTGTCAATGTCTATGCTGAAAAACAGCTGACATGTCATTGTCTATGTTGAGCCACAGCTCATGTTGTCAATGTCTATGCTGAAAAACAGCTAACACGTCATTGTCTATGTTGAGCCACAGCTCACGTTGTCAATGTCTATGCTGAAAAACAGCTGACATGGCATTGTCTATATTGAACCACAGCTCACTTTGCCCGCGTCGTTCAAGGTTGGGGTCTTCATTGATGACGTGCCCCGGTCAGCGACAAAAAAAAAGAGTATCATCGTGTGTAACACGTGGCGGGGCCTTAAAGTGTATCTATAAAACACGTCTGTCAATAATGTCTGCCAAATGGAGAAGACGAGAGCCACCAAGTTTGAAATTTTGTTTCTATAGTGTTTGTTTAGGAATGGGGGGGGGGGGGCAAACATGGCAATAGTACTCTGGCGTTTAACTACAGGACCAACTCTGGCGGTGATACTACACTGGTAGACAAAGTACTTTCATGGGGCATCGGCTTCTTTCCGGTAAATTTCTCGATATTAGACTTGGAGTAAGAGCCACACAAAAAAGTAGGGCCAGGTACTTGGCTCCATGACAAATTAACCCTACATCTTTGAAAATATAATCACTCCACACTTTCAAACACAATCACTCTCCCCTCCCCACCCCGGCCCCACTTTTTGTCAAATACAATCACTCCACCCTTTCAATAACAATCTTTCATACCTTTTTTTGGTCCGTGGGAAGGGGAGGGGAGGGGGGAGAAACCTTATCTTTATGACCAGGGTTTTGAAGTTAAATTCGTTTTGCTCCTCTGAGTTCATGCTATTTCATCAGCTCAACATCACATTACCCGTTTGTGTAGTTGGAACCCAAACCACATAAATATAGCCTCATCTCAAGTAGCAGTCTGCACCCTGACGTTTAAAATTGTCCTGTTTTTACTTAAGCATCTATCAAGAGCTGACATTCTCTCTCTCTTCTCTCTCTCTCTCTCTCTCTCTCTCTCTCTCTCTCTCTTTTCCAAGTTGTTGCTTTTCAGAAATATTTCTAGAACTTGAACATTGCTCCTCAGCAGTGCACAGCATTCCACAGCACTGCTGTCCCGAGAAGACCGCAGGATTCCCCAGCACTGCCCAAAAGTCCCAAGCAATACCCAGCACTGCCCAAAAGTCCCAAGCAATACCCAGCACTGCCCAAAAGTCCCAAGCAATACCCAGCACTGCCTAGAAGTCCCAAGCAATACCCAGCACTGCCCAAAAGTCCCAAGCAATACCCAGCACTTCCTAGAAGTCCCAAGCAATACCCAGCACTGCCCAAAAGTCCCAAGCAATACCCAGCACTGCCCAAAAGTCCCAAGCAATACCCAGTACTGCCCAAAAGTCCCAAGCAATACCCAGCACTGCCCAAAAGTCCCAAGCAATACCCAGCACTTCCTAGAAGTCCCAAGCAATAGCCAGCACTTCCTAAAAGTCCCAAGCAATAGCCAGCACTGCCCAAAAGTCCCAAGCAATAGCCAGCACTGCCCAAAAGTCCCAAGCAATACCCAGCACTGCCCAAAAGTCCCAAGCAATACCCAGCACTCCCTAAAAGTCCCAAGCAATAGCCAGCACTGCCTAGAAGTCCCAAGCAATAGCCAGCACTGCCCAGAAGTCCCAAGCAATGTCTAGCACTGCCTACAAGCCACCAGCAGTACTTATGTTCATATTGTCGTCTGTATTGTTTTATTAGTTCGACTGCATGCAAACACATTCGCATTGTAACCTGTCCTTAGTAGCCTTCAAAGTAAATTGTAAACTAAGAAATTGCCAACTAAATAAAATCATGAAGGTCATACATGCACAATGATGACATTTTTATGACGGTCATACATACACAATGATGACATTTTCATGACGGTCATACACTCACAATAATAATTAAATTTTCATGACGGTCATACATACACAATGATAATGAAATTTTCTTGACGCTTATACATGCACAATGATGACATTTTCATGACGGTTTTACATGCACAATTATTATGAAATTTTCAGGACGGTCATACATGCACAATGGTAATGACGTTTTCATCCGTATAGGCTACACATTTAAAACTTAACTTGTTGAGCTTGCGGACATCAAATTGTGCAATGTACACGCATCTTGTAGTCTGATATGGCATGAACACACCTGGACACTTAATTATGGTATATTGTTAACAAAGTAGAGGGTTGACCACGATGTGAATATATCTGAGCAGGGGCGTAGCAAGGGGGGGGGGGTGCGGGGGATGCGGTCAGCGCCGGGTGACACAATCCCAGCGGTTGACAAAAAATGGACAAAATCCATATTTACAGTGCACAAACTGCACAGAGCACAAACTGCTCGGTCACAGAGCACAAACTGCTCGGTCACAGAGCACAAACTGCTCGGTCACAGAGCACAAACTGCTCGGTCTAACAGAGCACAAACTGCTCGGTCACAGAGCACAAACTGCTCGGTGACAGAGAACAAACTGCTCGGTCTAATCGATTTTTATTACAGGGAAACCGGTCACACTTAAATTCTTCTTACATATAACCAGTCCAAATGCGTGCTTTATTTAGAATTCAAGGATGATTCGTTAAAAAGGAGGTGACCCTATAAATAGGTCAGAAAAACACCATTTTTATCACGATGTAACGCCGATTTAAGTGTTTGTTAACTTTCGTGATTGGAAGCTTGATATGTATAAATTCTGAAAAATAAATCTTTCCATTGATATCAAATACAATGTAGTCGGGCGATTATAAGTAGCCTAGCTGAATCGAATCGGTAAAAAAACTAAAACATTTTAAAAATGACTTTTTACTCATTTATAGGGTTTACAAAATATTCTGCACACTTTTCTACTACATAAAGAAATAGATCACTACAGAAAGAAATAGATCACCACAGAAAGAAATAGATCACCACAGAAAGAAATAGATAACCACAGGAATAAATAGATCACAGCAGAAACAAATAGATCACTACAGCAAGAAATAGATCACTAGAGAAGGAAATAGATCATTACTGAAAGAAAAAGATCACATTAGAAAGAAATAGATCACCACAAGGACAAATACATTAAAACAGTTTTTATTTTAATTCGTGCGTGCTAATTTTCAATTACAAGGGATAACACCAAATAACGATTCGGAAAAAAAACATAAAAGAAGAAATTTAAAATAAATTTAATTTATAAAAAAAAAACAGAAACAACAAAAAGGAGCGGAGTTTAACGATAGAGACATAACACTTTACTTGGCACATTTCAAAAGACTGCTTTTAAATCCTCGCGATGACGTATGCAAACGAGCTTTAGTGCCCGGCGGAGCCCTACCGGGTCTAATTTTATTGTTTCAGAATTGGCTTGGAGAGCCTGCAAACGGGTTTTTTTATAATGGCGGTGCTCTACTGGTATCATTCCATTTTTCCCCACATTTGTTTCACTGTGGGAAACCACGACGTTAGCTGTTGCCCAATCAATACTAATATCTCTCAGCACGACTTCCTGGAGGCACCGGAGTAGCGGAGTTCCATTGTCTTGGTCTCCGATATTGTGTGGAAATCATGCGTCCTCAGAGTGAAATTTGTGAGAAACGTTTTCGAAGCTGTATAAAACACCGTCATTCGTTACTCGTTTTTAAGTCCTTTATTGTTGACTTCGCTTCTGTTAGTGTGTTTTGTGGCCAACATTTTAGGAAGGCTAACTGACCCACTTCCCGGCATCCTACGACGCTTAAAACAAGGCATATTCACTCGTTCCCGAAGACAATACGTTCTTTCGGACTTTCAGCACCATCCCCTAAAACGGTGGTTTTCAACCTTTTTAATGCCGCGACCCTTTAATACAGTTCCTCGTGTTGTGGCGACACACCCCCCCCCCCCCCAAAGCGACAAAATTATTTTCGTTGCCACTTCATAACTGTAGAGTATATGTTTTTTCTGATGGTCTTAGGCGACCCCTGGGAAAGGGTCGTTCGACCCCCAAAGGGGTCGCGACCCACAGGTTGAGAACCTCTGCCCTAAAAGATCGGTTTTTTCGTGTTTTTCTAAGGGAAGATGAATCAAATATGATTTGTTCAATGGGTGCGTGTTTTGGTGTGGAGACTAATTGTGTAGCTGTTCATATGTGCTTTGTATTTGTGACGTACCTGGGGTTGAATATATCTTGAGTCTTTTAGGCTTTACATGCACTAACTTTGATTGTAAAAAAAACATTCCCATACCAATTATCAGTTTAACAATCACATACTGATAAATCCCGCACTTATACATAAAGACAAACAATAAAGCATAGTTAAGGATTTGTATGTAAAATTTTGTACTTAGGGATTGTTTAGACATTTCTAAATAACTGTTGGATCTGGAGTCATATTTAAGTTGTCTAAAGTATGGATATGGGGACTAGAGTCTTCGGAAAAGTGGATACCGGGATGGTAGTGGCCAGAAGAGTGGATTCGGGCTTGAACAGGAAAAAATTCGATAAGGGATTGGACGAATCAGACTGGTGGGTACGGGGGATTGGATAGTCAGAAGGTAGGATACAGGGATTGGAGTGGTCAGAAGAATGAATATAAGATTTGAGTGGTTGGAATTTTGACATAGGATTGGAGTATTCCCAATGAGTAACGTGTAGGGAAAATGGAGGTCTACATACTGAACTATTACAGCTGGAGTTTGGAGACTTTTACAAAACTACTGTCATGAGCATCAGTGATTCTCACATACCTCCTTTACTGCGCCCACACTACTGTCATGAGCATCAGTTTTTCTCACACACTGATTTCACTGCGCCCACACTACTGCCTTGAGCATCAGTGATTCTCACACACCTATTTCACTGCGCCCACACTACTGTCACGAGCATCAGTGATTCTCACATACCTCCTTCACTACGCCGAAACTAGGGTCATGAGCATCAGTGATTCTCACATCCCTCCCTTCTTCACTGTGCCCAAACTACTGTCAGAAACAAAGGTGATTCTCACAACTCCGAAAAAATTAAATATCATTATAAACTAGAATGCAACCGTTTTTTTCTCTCTTTTGTAGGACGGGTGCGCCAATCGGCTCACACATTTCTTTTGATGTCGCTGATGGCCCAGTTGGTGTCAGGCAGGGTCATGACAAGACGATCGAAGCTTGATGTCGGGCAATCGTTGAGTCACTGGGCCATCTTTGAGTATGTGGGCAATCTTTGAGTCAGTGGGAAATTTTTGAGTCTGTGGGCAATCTTTGAATCATTGGGAAATCTTTGAGTCTATGGGCAATCTTTGAGTTTGTGGGAAATCTTTGAGTTATTCTAAAATCGTTGATTCCCTGTGAAACCTTTGAGTCATTGGGAAATATTTGAGTTTGTGGGAAATCTTTGAGTCACTTGGCAAGCTTTGAGCCTGTGGGCAATTTTTGAGTCAGTGGGAAATCTTTGATTCTGTAGGCAATCTTTGAGTTTTTTTGGAAATTGATAAGTCAGTGGGAAATCGTTCAGTAACTAGGCAATCTTTGAATCTGTGTGCATTCTTTGAGTCATTGGACGACATTTCAGTCTTCGGGCAATCTTTGAGTTAGTTGGAAATCTTTTAGCTAGTTCGCAATCTTTTAGCTAGTTGGCAATCTTTTAGTAATATTCTTAAGGAGAAAATAAAACCTCTCCTAAAAGCTCATTTTAAACAAACAAATACCTAAAAACCGAAGTCAAAAGAAACGGGTCAAATTGGCATGGGATTTTGGTTAAATCATTGGTCTGGGGCCAGCCTTTCCAAAAAACGGTATTTTCTTTGCCCGGTTCTTTTTATATGTCTCCGTTACCCACTACAATTCGTATGACTTATTCTGGTCTATAGGCAACATGAAACAGATGTGAAAGTTTTATATATATATTTAACTAGCATACATGTACAGTGAGACGGCGAGGCACTCGCCTCGCACTCGATGCATGCTAGTTACTTTCATTTTAGATTTTTGTTAGAAACCAAGACGGCATTCCAAAACACCAACGCTTAGCTAATTAACGAGACATTTTCGCGACCATCTAATTTGTACTTTCTAGGCTGTGCATCGGTCCGCAACCCTTTATTTTGTACTTTCTAGGCCAGGGACCGGTTCCGCGCGCCCGGGTTCTGAGAAAAGCTGATCAAATCCAAAATGGCTGCACTTTCACCAAAGTTAAGTTACAGATTCGGGAATTTAAAAACAAAAATTAAACTCATAATAAATTCAACAGGAAAATCTGTTCAGGGCTTCATCAGTTTATCCAGCCCCTTTCAGAAATTGATTTTATTTTTATATTGAAGTCTAGTAAAATTTCGGACACAAGAAGAGCAGAAGACTACGTTTTTACCCATTATACCATGTTTGCACCAGCACGGACGTGTGCTTTGAAATCACATCTTTGGTTTCGTTGAAACGCAATTGTCGTAACTCCACTGCCTGGTGAGTGCAGGGACACGAAGCGGTAAACCTCCCCCCCCCCCCCCCCCCAAAAAAACAAAAAAAAACAACCTTTGTTGGTATCGACCAAGGCACGAGCTGGGATGTCGAAAGGCGAGAATGACAATGGGGGCTTTCATGTGCCGGTTAAACGCTATTGAACAACGGACGCCCATGTACCTTTGAATGTAACTGCGGGGCTACGTTAATTGGCGAACAAGTAATGACACGAGTATCTACAGGGATTGGAAGATTTTTTTAGAGAAGGTGGGAAATGGGCTGCAGGGGGGATGGAGTGCAGGGGGGGAGTGCAGGGGTGATGGAGTGCAAGGGGGTGGAGTGCAGGGGGGATGGAGTGCAGGGGGGATGGAGTGCAGGGAGATTGAGTGCAGGGGGATAGAGTGCACGGGGATGGGTGTGCAAAGGATGCTGTTCGTTTAGTGCACATTTAACAGTATAGATAGCTGCAATAATGACTGTCATAAGATTATATTTTGTTAATGGATTAGTGGGTATTTCTAGTACAAAGAGCATGTCCTTGGTTCTCCTAAATTTCGAATATTTTTTTTCTTTGATTCTCCTCGTCAACTCTATCTCATTATCCCTCCTTCTATACTTCCTCTCATCTCAATCTCTCTTATCTCAATCTCTCTCACTCTCTTTCTCTCTATGTCTGTTTGTGTGTGTGTGTGTTTCTCCATCAAATATTTTCTAGACAATTACCGTGTTCCTGGTTTAATTTAACAATACTACTAGTTAATATATGTATTGTTCAAAGCCCCAACCACAGTCGCAGCTATTAACGTCACAATGAAGATGGAGTCGGTGGGCCGTCGAGCGCGAGCTCTTAATGCCCCCCCCCCGGCACACCTCCACACGGGCCAGCAGCCGGGTTTCCCTGCCGACAGACCGAGCGGCGGCGCGCCGGAAACCTCCCCATGGCCTGGGGGACATCCGGTCGCTCGAAAGCGCTGCGTTTAAAGCGTTCGCGGTCCACTCTCCAGGAGTCAGGACGGCTTTGCTTCCACTCCGGAGTGATGATGTTGCGTTACCACCCCCCACCGCTCAGGGAATCTTTCGGTCGGGACGTTAAGGCGGGACGAAACGGTAGCCTAGGAGCGGCTTTCTCACGGCCGCGCAGTTAAAATCATCGGCATGGGCTTATTCGCCACCCAAACCTCATATCCATTAACGGCAACAAGTAATCATTTTACACACTGCTACTCCCGTTGCGTTGGGAGTCATGTGGTCGGCCGGGGTTTTTGGCTTCGGGTGGACTGAGATGGCCCGGACACCTTCAGAACGGTGAAAGGTATCCACGGACAGAAACCTTTGGTCAGACGGCTCAACGATCGACCAAGACAGAGATGAACTGACGATGCAGAGAAAATCTCACATTAGCTGGTGGTCCAAGCATGAAGACGTCAGGCCGTGTATCGGTCCGAGTGAAAGGAAATGGTGGAGCAGGTCAGGGTCTTACATGGGCTGTAGCGCCACTGACGATGATCCACCGTACTCACAAAATCTTTACACATTTTATTATAGATATTCTTTAAGCAAGGGTGGGAGACCATTTTGTGCACACAAAAAAAAGGGGGGGGGGGGAAAGGTTTGCATGCTAATTTTCGAGGAATCTCTTGATTTCAATTTAAGGACTGTCTGTAGGACTGTCTGTAGGACTGTCTGTAGGACTGTCGTAGGACTGTCCGTAGGAATGTCTGTAGGACTGTCTGTACGACTGTCTGTAGGACTGTCTGTAGGACTGTCTGTAGGACTGTCCGTAGGACTGTCCGTATGACTGTCTGTATGATTGTCTGTAGGACTGTCTGTAGGACTGTCTGTAGGACTGTCTGTAGGACTGTCTGTAGGACTGTCTGTAGGACTATTGTTTAAAGGCCGGCCGGTAGTTTGTAGTTCTGTCCGTAGGACTGTCTGTAGGACTGTCTGTAGGACTGTCTGTAGGACTGTCTGTAGGACTGTCTGTAGGACTGTCTGTAGGACTGTCTGTAGGACTGTCTGTAGGACTGTCTGTAGGACTGTCTGTAGGAATATTGTTTAAAGGCCGGCCGGTAGTTTGTAGTTCTTTCCGTAGGCCTATTTCTCAAAATATCCGAACCCGGTGCAAAAAAAAAGTGCACCCTAGTATATCATATTTGTTTTATAAAATACGACTATGATGCTTTAATCGACATCAATTTTTTTTTTAAATGGAAGTGAATCACTTAAGAACTCTTGTCTTTAGAATGGTTGGAGAAATTCGTACGCTTATTTTAACAGTTCCATAATTTTATAACATCCACATATGACGTCAGAGCTTTAATTCCTAATACATTAGACGTCAATTGCTTCACATGTGTCAGTGATTTCATTCCTAACACATTAGTCCTGAATTGTTTCACATTTGTCAGTGATTTCATTCCTAACACATTAGTCCTGAATTGCTTCACATTTGTCAGTGATTTCATTCCTAACACAGGTCCTGAATTGCTTCACATTTGTCAGTGATTTCATTCCTAACACATTAGTCCTTAATTGCTTCACATTTGTCAGTGATTTCATTCCTAACACATTAGTCCTGAATTGCTTCACATTTGTCAGTGATTTCATTCCTAACTCCATTAGTCCTGAATTGCTTCACATTTGTCAGTGATTTCATTCCTAACTCCATTAGTCCTGAATTGCTTCACATTTGTCAGTGATTTCATTCCTAACACATTAGTCCTGAATTGCTTCACATTTGTCAGTGATTCAAGAATACACAGATGGTGATGTATCGATCTAAGTAAACAGAAGAGTGTGACATTTATGACATCAAAGTGTCAAACAGGGGACTTAAGTGTTGTTATTACCAATAAATAGGCACGAGCCATTTCAGTATTAATTTACGACTTCCAAACATAAACGAGTCGCAGAGGTTAAAACATTTAAATTGATGGGTCGCGATGGAACACTGACAGAGCAATATGCAACCATTTTAAAATAGGAGTTAAAGTCAAGATTCTATTGGCTGGAGTAGGATTCAAAGTCAAGATTCTATTGGCTGGAGTAGGATTCAAAGTCAAGATTCTATTGGCTGGAGTAGGATTCAAAGTCAAGATTCTATTGGCTGGAGTAGGATTCAAAGTCAAGATTCTATTGGGTGGAGTAGGATTCAAAGTCAAGATTCTATTTATTGGCAGGAGAAGGAGTAGAAATATTTCCTTGCTTCCCAATTTTGAACCCGCAAAAATAAAAATATGTTATCTGTCAGTTTATTGAAGCCATATTAAATAACTAAGACCGGTGTGAAGTGTGAAGAGTGAAGTGTGAAGTGTGAAGAATGAAGAGTGAAGAGTGGAGTGTGAAGTGTGAAGAGTGAAGAGTGGAGTGTGAAGTGTGAAGAATGAAAAGTGAAGAGTGAAGAGTGAAGTGTGATTGCTGGAATTAAAATAATATATCGATAATCTTTTTTTTTTTTTTTTTTAATATCATGTTACATCAATGGCTTTCGGCACTGGCTTTTAGCACTAGCTTTCAACGATGAGTTACAGCTCTGGGTTTCAGTATGGCTTTTAGCACTAGCTTTAAGCGATGGGTTACAGCACTGGGTTTCAGTATGGCTTTTAGCACTAGCTTTCAACGCTGTCTTTCATCACTAGCTTTCAGCACAGACTCAGGTTGGAAGCAAAGTTTGTACGAATGAAGAATTCACGGCAAATATTCGTCGGATTTACTGATAGGACGAGTCGTCAATGTCCCTTGGCGTCATCGATTTTTGGGTATTGTTTCTATTTTGAGTTTGACGTCATCGATTTGTGGGTATAGTTTCTATTTTAAGTTTGACGTCATCGATTTGTGGGTATAGTTTCTACTTCGAGTTTTGTCACCCGTATGATTTTCATGTCATATTTAACCATGTAAATAGCAAGAGACGAGCCCCGTCGTTGAGATAGTCGTGTCAATATTGGTGAACTGTTTGTGTGGCAGTAACGTTCATTACGATCTGCTCCAGCACACGGAGGCAGCGTTAAGCGACGCGGGCTAGAATAGTTATAGTCGTGTATGTGACCATGCACGCAGCAGCATAAGCGATGATACAAGCAGCAGCATAAGCGATGATACAAGCAGCAGCATAAGCGATGATACAAGCAGCAGCATAAGCGATGATGCAAGCAGCAGCATAAGCGATGATACAAGCAGCAGCATAAGCGATGATACAAGCTAGATACATCTGGTCAATGGTAGAAGCAATATAATTATTAAAATTCATGCTAGCAAATGCTTACGGTAAGAGTCCCAGGGAATACCTCAGTGATAAATTTTTGTGTTTTTATTGTTCTGGTTTTAAAAAATCGTTATCTTTGAATGAAAAATATTTATCTATCTGCTGAAATGAATATGTACAATGTTATCTATTTTTAAAAAATTAATAACTTTCCCATTTATTTGTATCAATTAAAGACGTATCATATGTCGTATGGTCAACGGCACAGGTATATGCTAATTGTCAAGGGCACAAGTACAAGCAATACAGTTATGGTCGATGGTGCAAGCCAATATACCGAATGGAGGGCCTGGGACCTAACGGCCAATGGTACAGATATCATACTAATGGTATACAGGAATTCAGAAACGTGGCTTACGGTTATACATATGTTTAGCTGTTCAACCGTGGCCTGAGATAGACGTTGTGAAATCGACATATTTTTTAATTTAAACAATTGGCCTTTACTTGCGATACATCTTTCAATTTCATGTTCAAAAATGCATCCCAAGATCACAGTTAGTTGAAATCGAACGTTATATAATATGGATTTAATTTGTGCTTGATATTTACCCGTTTCATAGTCGGGTTTGCTGTGCCATTTAATGGCCATACAAAAGTGGATGCCAATTTTTTAGCGAGATTCGTATACTATTAGTTTAGTATTAGTACATAATGTGACCGCATAATGAGCCTTGGCGTCGGACGAGAAGGTCAAGGACAAACGAAGAAGTTAAGGGAAAGAAATTCTGAACAGCGAGAAATTATGGCGTGAGAGGGACGTAAGAAAGGTACAGGGAAACAGCAAAATCTTAACAGCTAATTTCATCTTTTAGTGACAGAGAAGCAGATACCTTCAATAACATAAGATACCTTCAATAACATAAGATACCTCCAATAACATAAGATACCTTCAATAACATAAGATACCTCAATAACATAAGATACCTTCATAACATAAGATACCTTCAATAACATAAGATACCTTCAATAACATAAGATAACTTCAATAACATAAGATACCTTCAATAACATAAGATACCTTCAATAACATAAGATACCTTCAATAACATAAGATACCTCCAATAAAATAAGATGCCTTCAATAACATAAGATACCTCCAATAACATAAGATAGCTTCAAAAACTTAAGATACCCTCAATTTACCCTAAGATACCCCCAATAACCTAAGATACCCTCAAATATACCTTCAATAACCTACGAATTCTCTCCCACTACGCATCCGCAATATACCAACCATCACAGCCTTCAAAACTGCACTCAAATCTCATCTCTTTAAACTCTACTATCCTGACTGATTCCCCCTCTGACAGATAAACGATGCTGCTGGGTGCCGTCCATGGCTTGTCATTTAAATAGTTTTGGAATGGTTGGAGTGATTACACATTTGTTTTGCTCTATTTAATTAATGTATGTCAATTTTTAAGTTCATCATTAAGTTTGTTAAATTGTATGCAAAGCGTGGTGAGCCCAGCCCTAGGCTTGGGTACGAGGCTACATAAAACTAATGACAGTAATAATAATACCCTCAATAACCAGAGATACCCTTATTAACCAAAGTTACCCTCAATAACCAGAGATACCCTTATTAACCAAAGTTACCCTCAATAACCAGAGATACCATAAATAAACCCAGATCAGATGCGCTTAAACTAAAAAGTTATAACAATGACCGACTCACTGAGCACCTAGTTACAAACGAGTGCCTGACCAATCACGACTTTTGCACGACACGTGACTATTATCAACCAGACATTTTTTTCTAAATGTAACACGACTCTTATTTTCATGAAACAAAGGGGATTTATTTAAAAACATAACTGTTTTATTATACGAAAAAAATTCTTTATTCAGAAAAAAATTTCGACCGTTGTAAACGAAATACGACATTCATATACATTTAATATTTTATATAACGAAACGGGTCATTTATATAAATAAACATTTTATGTAACGAAACGGGATATTTACATAACTACAACGATTTATATATGGATACGGACATTTATATATGAGACACAAATGTAACAATGGCGAGCTAAGGGAAAATTAAAACAATTATTTCCCTCTCATATGAGGAGCCCCAAAAAAAAAAAATCAATTTAACAAATTATTATTATTTTTTTTTTAACTTAAATTTTGTGGCAACGATGAAAATGGCCGCAGATATGGCCAATCTAACTCAATTTTCTCAATGGTTCATCTTCAAACAAAATAGTCTGCCATCGACCGCGGTCGTGCTGGGATGCAAGGTATGCACCATTTTTAGATATATAGATATGTATTTGCTAAGTGAGACGTGATATTAAATTGCAAAATCTAAAAATTGTGAATATTCTGTGAGATTACCCATATATATACAGAAAAATATTTTTATACAAATTAAAATAATAGCTAATTTGGAATTTGATTTTGTTATTTTTTTATGCGGGAAAGTCGATTGTGAAAATAGTCAACAAAAACTTTTTTTTTTTTAAAAAGGGAAATATTTTTTAACAACAAAATTTTTTCTTAACTTACAAATACGGAAAAGCCCGAGCACACGAACAAAACATCGGAGGCGACACCGGTGACGGGTAACCATAGTAATACTGTGGCTGGGGCGTTCTAAGACGGCTCCCGCGCCTCGGGTGACGCCTGGTGTGACGCCTCGTGGGGTGCTCCATGTGAACACGTAGCAGTAGCGACATCGTCCTGTTCTCGTTCACGACATGGCTGTTCGAGAAGCTAGTACCGCGTCGTGTGGATCCCTCTTGACACAGAACACAATTGAAATGATGCGATGACTCGAGACATGATCTCCCGAAGCAAATTTGTTGGAGCCGAGACATTTGTAAAGCAATTTCAATGTGTGTGCTAAGGAGAAGGGATCACCATTTTTTTTTTTTTTTGAAAAGTGATATTTGCCACCGGCTGCCTCGTCGCCGACTCAATTTGGGAGCATTAGTGGGACTATTATGTCGTTGTTTTGTTGTGCGCCGACATCAGAAGTCGATATCTCTATGAGCTGCGGAGTGACCTCGCAGTAGAAGTTTTGCTTTTGATTTTTGTTTTAATTTTTTTTTTTTTTAAATAGACCGACAGCGCGCGATGGTCGAGACTTTTTAGTAGAACATTACACATAATTGTTGAATGTCTCGGCGCATACTCTTTCTGTTTTGTCTCGGTCTCAGTGAGAGGGCAAATCTTTTTTTAGATTTGTCAGATGGGCGACGTCACATACTTATTGCACGACCGTCACATATATATACGTTTTCGCAGAAGACAGATGTTAAATACTTATTGCACAAAAGTTACACATCTGAGACGTCGCAGAGGGCACATGTTACAAACTTATTGCACGACCGTTACGTATCTGAGTCGACACAGAGGGCATATGCAACAATTCAATGATGTCTCATTTAGAAGTCAAAGTTCGCACATTACATTATAGTCATTAAGATGGTCAATGTTACCTATTATTATTACTTGATATGTCCCAGTTTGGGGGCAAACGCTACACATTTCAGTTGTCTCAGATGACACCTATCAAATACGAAACAACGAATGTGTCGGCAGGAAGCCTTCGTCTGCGTACAAACAACAGAAACTATGTCTCTTTAAGTGCTATAATTTTTTTATACATTTTATTATGGTTTTTTTTCTGTTGTTTGTTCGCCGACGAAGGAAGGCTTCCTGTCGGCACGTTTGTTTCTTTTGTTGCGTTCCTTTTTTTTCAGGTTTTACCTTTCTTTGTTTAACTTATTACCCTTTTACTAACCTGATTGCAGTCCCTCCCTTATTACCCTATTCATTTACGTGGAGTTGATTATCTTAGAGAAGTCGTGGGTTTTTTTTTTAGTTCCAAAAGCTTTAAAAAGTAAACATTGACTGGCGAGTTGTTCAAGCCTTGTTTGGTGAACGATGTGTCGAAATTAATTGACGGCGGAACAATGTCAGAATTGTGGCATTAAAAACTGTGAATTTGTTTGAAAGGTTTGACTAGATAACACCTTGATTTGATTCGGCGTGAAGGAATTTTAAAATCTGAGTGAGAAGTTCTGTCCTTGATAATATATTAAAAGGCGTATTGATATGGAGAGTAGCGGTGTAGCTGATACGTTATTTAAGACTTGCGTCTCAAGCCAACGGTACGCTCCAGGTACAATTAAGATAATAGCGTGGGCGATGATGTCGCAAAACCTTGACTCCACGGGGAAGACGTCAATACAATTACCACGTACTTGACCTAGAGCTACAGGGAGTGAATCTTTTTTGTTTTCTGTTACCTGATATACCAGGGATATTCGTCCATTACAAAATGGATTTCGCTTGTACTCGTAAATCTTAACTCTTATCTAAAGGTAAATTGCATTCATATATTGTGAGGTTTACAATAGGAGGAAATAAGAGACCGTTTTATTACATTAAAAGGGGGGTTGATTTTGAAGTGTACTCTACTACTGACACTTCTTCTATGTTTTTTGACTTGTATGCCTGCTGCCCCCCCCCCTCCCCCAGTCCTTCACCTTAATGCAGGTGTTCTTAACATGTTAGTTCCATGGACCCCATTGTCGGTCAGAAAGAGGCTTCGGACCATTTCTTTTCTTTTCTTTTTTTTTTTAAATCAAAGAATGCAATTACAAAGGTAATGCATTTCACGGAAATACCTGGCACTTTTTCACCAAGGGGTCTGTGCACCACAGATTAAGAACCACTGCCTTCAGATATAATAATGTTTGTAAGATGTAAGTCTGGTTTTCTAATTTTTTAACGAAATTTTATTATATTCACCTCTAGATATAATTATGACGGTATCCAATTCAAGATCATATAATCTGTATGCACATAAACCATTTTGTTAAACAGCCAAAGTTTATCGTCACATTTCATCATCAAAGTTGATATTGTGACCAAAGTAACTCGTTTCATCATCAAAGTTGATATTGTGACCAAAGTAATTCATTTCATCATCAAAGTTGATATTGTGACCAAAGTAACTCATTTCATCATCAAAGTTGATAGTGTGATCAAAGTAACTCATTTCATTAACAAAGTTGATAGTGTGATCAAAGTAACTCATTTCATCATCAAAGTTGATATTGTGGCCAAAGAATCTCATTTCATCATCAAAGTTGATATTGTGACCAAAGTAACTCATTTCATCATCAAAGTTGATAGTGTGATCAAAGTAACTCATTTCATCATCAAAGTTGATAGTGTGATCAAAGTAACTCATTTCATCATCAAAGTTGATAGTGTGGTCAAAGAATCTCATTTCATCATCAAAGTTGATATTGTGGCCAAAGTAATTCATTTCATCATCAAAGTTGATATTGTGACCAAAGTAATTCATTTCATCATCAAAGTTGATATTGTGGCCAAAGTAATTCATTTCATCATCAAAGTTGATATTGTGACCAAAGTAACTCATTTCATCATCAAAGTTGATAGTGTGATCAAAGTAACTCATTTCATCATCAAAGTTGATAGTGTGATCAAAGTAACTCATTTCATCATCAAAGTTGATATTGTGGCAAAAGAATCTCATTTCATCATCAAAGTTGATATTGTGACCAAAGTAACTCATTTCATCATCAAAGTTGATAGTGTGATCAAAGTAACTCATTTCATCATCAAAGTTGATAGTGTGATCAAAGTAACTCATTTCATCATCAAAGTTGATAGTGTGATCAAAGTAACTCATTTCATCATCAAAGTTGATAGTGTGGCCAAAGAATCTCATTTCATCATCAAAGTTGATATTGTGGCCAAATATAATCATTGATGGGCCCAAGTAGACGCTGGCATGAAAATGGTTTTACAAGGACAAGTGTTTAGGAATCAACTCATGTGCATGGTCCTGATTTGAGTGCACGCTGTTTCTAAAACATTTTTTCTCTGGGGGCTTGGTGAATTCAGAGACTTACAACACTAATGTTCATGAGTCGCGTTTGAAATAATTCACTTTACCATGCAGGCTAATGTTCCCTCATATTCCCGCATTCCTTTAAGGCCATAACACGGTCGCACCTCGCCAGAAGCGAACACCCTCACCTCATCCCGTCGCATCCCATCCCACCCCCCGTCTCCGTCAAGATGAGAGCTGCTAATTCCATCTTAACCTAATTGCCTAATTGGACAATGTTGTCCCACCTGCAAAATGTTAACTGCCTTATTAGCTCAAGGTAGCAGCGGAACCGCTTGTTGCCGGGGTACGCCAGCTCATCGGGTAGAGTTGAGGAAGTCTGGTCTCAATCAATAACACAAATCGTGTAGGTAGAAGACATGAGTGGGAAAAACTTCAATCTACAACAGAGCGTGTTTCGAGGAGTTATCAGGCGACTGGAGCTGTACTGTTCTTGACCAATATTTATTGCAGTCTATACATTTTCCAAGTCTGTACAATTCATCATGGGATTCAATGTTGTTTTCTTTTAGCCAACTCCCACATTGTTACTTTTACAGTTCAAATATATTACACTACTTATTCTTTTATTTTCTTTTCTTTTTTTTTTTGGAAATTGGCTTTCTGGTTAACAACAAGATGGCTGACTCGCAAATTTTTGTGAGTACCGAATTCAATATAAAAATATGAAATCGATACGGAAAGCTAGGGTAAGACTACAGGAGTAAGGTTGGGGGCTAGTGTAAGACTACAGGAGTAAGGTTGGTGCTATTGTAAGGCTACAGGAGTAAGGTTGGGTCTAGTGTAAGACTACAGGAGTAAGGTTGGGGCTAGTGTAAGACTACAGGAGTAAGGTTGGGGCTAGTGTAAGACTACGGGAGTAAGGTTGGGGCTAGTGTAAGACTACGGAAGTAAGGTTGGGGCTAGTGTAAGACTACGGGAGTAAGGTTGGGGCTAGTATAAGACTACAGGAGTAAGGTTGGGGCTAGTGTAAGACTACGGGAGTAAACCCAAACAGTGAAATCCGAAGAAGGGGTCACGAAAAAGTCGATCTGGCGCTGATACTAATGTCATTTTGACAACTCCTGCGACGCAGTTATTGCCAAGTCGTATTTACAGTTGTCACTCCATTGGATCCGCTGGCTGCTTGGAGAGTGGGGATCTCTGCTGCACTGGGCAACAGCGGGTCTCCATAAAACACCGCCCAGTCTAAGTAGCGGCACTGGTGACGACACTTCGCGGGGAGGAGAGCTTCACTGTAAAGGAAGGAAAGTAAATAGAACGCCCGAAACAATGCACTTCCAACCAATAGAGGGCGTTTCAAAAGTCCAACTTTCCCCAGGAGTCCAGGTTTTACTGCGAGAAATGCAACCGAAACTGTCAATCCAGCATCGGCCTGGCAAGACAGTTGATGAAGAGTCAACAGCTACTCGCAAAGACGGAAGGGTGCCATGTTTCTTTTTAAATCCTCAAGAGTAGCTTGGCTTTTGTTCGCGTGTTTCTTTCTGCCTGGTTGTGGCAAAAGTCTTCGGACGGCTAATCGACCCACTTCCAGTCAAATTATTGAGAGAAAACTTGGCACATGGACTTTTTGCCGATAACAACACAGTCTATCTATCTTTCAGCTCCCCACTCCCCCCCCCCCCCCCCCGACGGAAGTGTGTGAAAAACAAGACAAGTTTGGAAAATAAAAGAAGTGTGGCGCGAGGGGGTTGGACATGAGCTAGCAATCCATGCATAAAACCGTGGCGGTTATATTATACATGTCTCAGATTTTGATACTCGCCGACTTCTTAAAATACATTAGTTATCAAAAGAAGTCTCCCCTACACAGCAGTACAAAACTGTACTATCAACTGTAAAATGTTTTCGTGACTTGATGTTAAACTGTTGTAACAGTTGTCAAAATACGTCAGTAAACACAATCATTCTCAAGCTGCCGCTAGGTGTCAGGTCGATGGCGGCCTTCTCAGCTCGAGGCGCGCATAAAGGGGTGGCGTACAGCGCGGGGGGGGGGGGGGGATATCTCCGAGCGCACTATTTAAACGGACGTATCGGTTGCGATAAATTATCGCTGATCGATGACTTCCATGTGGTTTCTGCGGCCAATCAGTGAGTGTCAACATTTCCTTGCTGTTGCTATTCTGCCGTCGGCCGGTAAACACGAAGATTCTGTATTGAAGGGTATGGCGCCAGACATCGCCTGGTGGAGAATGGTGCGTTATGGTGCGTTGTGTTGCGTGATGGTACATTAGGGTGCGTCGCGGTGCATTAGAGTCTCTCAAATCCATTTCTTTCATCAATAAAATAATATCAAAGCAAAGTTTGGAGCCCCTAACTAGTCGGGCGCCCGGGAACATCTGTTTCCCTGTCCTCCCTTTAGCTACGCCTCTGTTATGTCGTTGGTGACAAATAACTTATTCCGAATATTGGTGAGACTTTTGCCCTAAAATATCTGTAACAAATTATTTGGTATTTCAACAATACATTCAAATAGCATTTATATCAACAAAAAATACATTTATTACACACAAGGGGTGGCATTATGAATAAAAAAAACTACAAATTTTAATCATATATATATTAGCTGACTCGTTTGATACAAGTTAAAATCTAAACGTTAATTATTTTCATTTCCCTTTGATTTATTTCCCCAAATGAAGTGACGTCACATGTTAAAATTTCGCGTTTGCCCTGGAAATGGAACACAAGGTAGCAGATATGGATTCATTTTGTAGTAATTCATCTCACACATACGTGCATTTGTCTAGCATCCCTGACACGCGTGAATCTCACTCATTCAAATCAAATGGTTTTGTTTCAGAGGTTACCGGGGGGGACGAACTGAGCTCAGCCATTGCTCCGGACATTATCTGCTGGTCAAACTTTTTTTTTTTTTAAAATCCGCCTCATATTTTTAGCCGCACCCCCCCCCCCCACCAAACACACCTCCGCCAGTGGGGCAAAGACAGTATAGTCACGTAATGTGGTTAAATAATCAGGAGTCTGAAAATCATGTGTCTTTTTTCCTTTTAGGAGACAAGACTCTCAAGTGTGATGTATGACAATGGAAGTCAACAAGGGACTTTTTTTTTTCTTTAAAGTTGTATAATTAAACAAATTATTGAGAAACATTTCAACAGAGAAATTGGAAAACTATTCAGCCACAGCACTACCTACAGGTATTATAGTTTGTGCCCCTCCCCAAACACCCCCCCCCCCAAAAGAAAAAACCCAAACAAAAATTTAACAAACTGTATTTTTTAGTAGTACACAGAATTTCTAAAAATGACGTGTGAGCATGTTGTTTCATATTCTTTATAATCATTATTTAACTGGCTTGTGGGGTGGGGGCGGGTGTGGGGGGGAGGAGGCTGGCAAAATCTTCGGACGGCTAATTGATCCACTTCCCGTTAACCGATCGAGCTGAAACTTGGCACAGAGTCTCAACGATAACACGTTTGATCAAATTTTCAGCCCCCCCCCCACCCCCCCCCTCACAACCTCAACCCCTAAAAATCAGTGTTTCCTTGTTTTTAAAGGGGAAGATGAAGGAAATATGATGACGCTGATGTCGCGAAACAAAATTCCCGATCACTGAGCTAATAATAATAGTAATAATAAAGTTTATTTGAAAAATCACGCTTCATCCCCGAAGGCTCGAAGCGCGTTACAAAGTCAAATGTAGGAGATTGATTGATTGATTGGAGTACTTATATAGCGCTCATTCCATAGCATGCTCACGGCGCTCCGCTGTTCGATGTTCGAGGGGTCTCACTGCTGCCAGTTAGGCGCATGTGAACTCCATCTCCCCATCTCCGGGTTTGAATTCAGAGTTTGCCTTCTCTTAGATGGGTTGCCGTCCAAGGTTAACGAGTCCCATCCACCCGGGGTGCTGGTGGTGTTTTTTGCTTGACTGGGCTTTTGGCGGGGTATTGAGCTCCTGACCATCAGCTTGAGATTTGCTCAGTTCAGACCACTCGGCCACCCATTTTTAAATATGTAGTGTAAAGTAAAAGTGGGTGAGGGGTGGCGGGGGTTGAAAAAAAAGGACGGTTGCAAACCTTGTATAGAAGGGGGGGGGGGGGTGCACTAATTGGAATTCTTATAAAGTGCGTTACCTGAAGGCCTGATTTGAAAAAAATTTCAGCCCCCCCCCCACCCCCATAGCTCTGTATTACATTTTACAAATGATTTATACGAAAAAACGTTGCTTTATAAGGCGCTTATTTAATTAGCTCATAAGAAACATATTTATGTTATTTTTCAATGACATAATTAGAAATAATTTTGGGCAAACACGGATTAAGGAAAAAAATTGCATTTTAAAAAAAAATTAAAAATACATCACATCCACTAAATCCCATTTACGAAAAAATAAAAATTATCACGTATAGGTCGAATTGTTTATCTCAGGATAAGGACCGAAATGTATTATAGGAATTGTATATTCCTTTCTTCCACATTCAGTAAAACTTTCCAATCTTGAATACCCCCGGCTGTTAGAGGATGGAATAATAAAATAATCGCAAAGTCAATTTTGGCGCGGACGACGAGATTAATAAAGGAGAAAAAAAGAGTTGATGATTTATTTATTTTGTTAATGTTGTGATCCGCTTGAGAATAACTGTTGCAAATGTCTTACGTTGATAAATTGTCCTTGTGCTCTTACGTTGATAAATTGTCCTTGTGTTCTTACGTTGATAAATTGTCCTTGTGTTCTTACGTTGATAAATTGTCCTTGTGTTCTTACGTTGATAAATTGTCCTTGTGTTCTTACGTTGATAAATTGTCCTTGTGTTCTTACGTTGATAAATTGTCCTTGTGTTCTTACGTTGATAAATTGTCCTTGTGTTCTTACGTTGATAAATTGTCCTTGTGTTCTTACGTTGATAAATTGTCCTTGTGTTCTTACGTTGATAAATTGTCCTTGTGTTCTTACGTTGATAAATTGTCCTTGTGTTCTTACGTTGATAAATTGTCCTTGTGTTCTTACGTTGATAAATTGTCCTTGTGTTCTTACGTTGATAAATTGTCCTTGTGTTCTTACGTTGATAAATTGTCCTTGTTTTCTTACGTTGATAAAGTGTCCTTGTGTTCTTAAGTTGATAAATTGTCATTGTGTTCTTACGTTGATAAATTATCCTTGTGTTCTTACGTTGATAAATTGTCCTTGTGTTCTTACGTTGATAAATTGTCCTTGTGTTCTTACGTTGATAAATTGTCCTTGTTTTCTTACGTTGATAAAGTGTCCTTGTGTTCTTAAGTTGATAAATTGTCATTGTGTTCTTACGTTGATAAATTATCCTTGTGTTCTTACGTTGATAAATTGTCATTGTTCAAATCACAATACAAAGCTTTCCTTTAAGGAAACTAAGCCTTCGAACACGTTTTTTTTTGTTTTTTTGTTTTGGTTTTGCTCAGCACCAACTTTACTTATTTCAATTTTTAAACAAATTTAAGGAAAATTTATTGCCCTGTTTATATTAATCTTCATTGAGAGGAGCATTACCAGGCTGATTGTTGAGATTTTAAAATGAGCATGAGTGGTGGCGGGGCGGGGGGGGGAGGCTAAGAGCTTTCTAACTAATGTTTTATTCATTCATTTTCTTGTAGAAGGAAATGGGCGAAATAAAGTGTGGGAGAGCAGGAAGTCGAAAAGAAAAAGACGAAACAAAACAACGTTGTCTTAAGCGTTCCTTTTTTTCGGTCATGTTTCCCCAAAATTTGTTTCGCTAATTTTCTACCTATCTAACCTGATTGCAGTCACTCCTCCACCCTTTATTATCACTTTCGTGTAGAGTTCTCTTCCTTTGGCGGACACCCCTTGCCCTACCCGGGCGGGGGGGGGGGGGGGGAGGCACAGTATGAACGAAAGGTTCAGTGCCAGAGCCGAACACATTCCGAGCACAAACCATTCATTAATTTGGTTGCAACTACTCGTGTGCATTTTAATAGTTCAGAATAAATTAATGAACTAATACTTCTCTTGTAAACTTTCTAGAAAAATTAAACACCCCCCCCCCCCCCAAAACGCCTCCTCATTGAAAATAATTCTCTAAAAATATTTCTTTCTGGATTCAACAATCTAAAGGATATTAAATTAATGACTATAAAGCATATTTTAGTATTTACTAACAACTGCATTTGAATAATTGACTTTAATTTGTCTTTTGTTGTCCTTTCTACTTTATTTCCATAGAGTTTCTTCTGCTCATCTTCATGGCAACATCGATCAGGAGATCTTCTTGCTGGCAAAGGGCTCACGTTACATACTCCAGAAGGGCAAGCGTCCATTGACTGATGTTTTATTGGACCTGGCTGGGGGGTTGGTTCCTCACTCCCCCCTGGGAAGGGCGATCTGCATAAATAAATTATAGGCACGTGCAGCAGACAGACAAAGGTTGAAAGATGGACTTAATCTACATGGGAGCACACTCAACTTGGGAGCCGGCTGTCAGACATAACTTACATAGTTCCAAAAGGGGGTGAGGATGAGTCGCAAAAGAGTCGTTACCTAAAACCTACTGAAGTCTTGGGGGTGAGTGTGTGTGTGGGGGGGGAGGGTTGTTATAGATCCGAAAGCGGTATGTAGTTCTTTTTTTAACGAACGAGATTATCATACGATAAAAATGAGTACATATGTCAACAGTGGCATAATATGGGTTATGTGGCCAAGGACAGGGAATTTGGGAATAATTCTGGTTATTTTAGCATAACCATTGTCTGGCATCTACATGCTATTACTGTGGGTGACGTGCCAGCCAAATGTGCCCCGATTCTTTTTATTTCTATTTCAATGTCGTATATTTATTAATTTTTCTGTGTTTTTTAAAATTATTATTATTATTATTATCATTAGCATTATTTCTACGCTGCCTAGAAATTGTCGACTCGCTGAAATCCAATCGGCAAAGTTTAGACGGTGAGACGAGTTGCATGTCGATCCGAGAGCTTTCGCCAACTGGTGTCGTGTTCAACGTGTTTTCTACTGCGCACTCAAACGCCACCCCCACCCAATATCTCGACCCTTTTCTTATTTTTTTTTATTTACTTAAACAATTGGAAGCGGTATAGAGCAGTGGTCGGCAAATGGCTGATATTTGGCTCTTTTGATTAATGAGTTTGCCGACCACTGATATAGAGTGTAGAAAATTTAGTGAAACCAAGGACGAATTACATACGACATTTATATATACATAAATTGAACACACACAGACAAAAAATCAGTTATTTATGTGCTACAAGATAATGTACATATAGATTCCAGTACTTTAAAAAAAATTCTATCATAATGTATGGGTACCAGGTCGATACCAGACGAGTATTTTGGGATAATGACAGCTACCGGAGAAAAGGGCATTTAGTGCCTTTTGAGAACTTAACAAAATATGATAATGTACAGGAGAAAATAGTAATACAATTCTTAGGACTTCTTGAGTCTCGTACAGTTGAAAACGGATTTATCTAATTCTGTTGCTTGTCGAAGCCATTTAGTTTACTTAATATTTTGGCTCTGTAAGACATGCCTCTTTTCGGAGAAGTCCGATATCTTGAAGAACAGCAACTATTTCTGGCAATGCCAGTCACGTGGTGCTTCGTACGTCACTGTTTCTCAAACTGGATATTCTCCAGTAGGAGGTCCACTCACTTTGTTAAACGCCTCGTTTCGCCTCGATAATAAGCATCATCTCAATTCTGAACGAAATAACTAAAGTTCAGCGAAAATTTTTTTAAAAAATTAAAAACTCTATATTTTTGGATTTACACCACATGGGACATTTGGGCTACGACGTTTATGTGTCTCTCCACTTTGCTAATCCGCTTTAAAAAAAAAAAAAAAAAAGGATTCTTAAATTTTAAAGTTGAAATTATAATCCATGCCTTAAGGCCTAATATATTACGTTGTTTTTTGGGGGGGTTTTTTTGGGGTTTTTTTTTTTGGTATGTTAACTGAACACCTCGACATCAACCCGGTCATCGCCTCTGGAATATTGTGCTCTTACCGGATAACCCTAATTTGTTGTTTTTAGATAAAAATGTCATTTTGAGTGTATGTCAAGTTTATCTTTTGTACACAGTGTTTTATTCGTACAATCAACAGTCATGTAGCATCCATCGCGGTCTTGACCTTGAAACTTCGGTGGTGGGCAACTGTCTTTGTGGAATATTGCATTGTGTATGTATGGTACATAGTGTATTTATATTATATAGTGCATAGTGTCTTTATATTACATTGTCTATGTATTTTACATTGTATATGTATAGTAAGTTGTGTAGTTATATTACATTGTCTATGTATATTACATTGAATATTTATATTACATTGTGTATTCATATTAAATTATGTATGTTTAGTACATAATGTATTTATATTATAGTTTCTATGTATATTACATTGAATATGTATAGTACATTGTCTATGTATAGTACATTGCATATTTATATTAAATTGTGTTCCCGTTCCGAAGATGTAAAATAATTTCCTTAGTTGGAAAAGGTAAAAAAGGGAGGGGTCGAGAATGCATGCCCTTTAGGTTTGCGGTGACAAGATGTCCTTATAAGAAGGTTGTTGGGGTCAGGGAATGGAGCTGGTGCTGTTGCTAGTGCTGGTATGGGTTTTATATTCGATAAATATAAACAGGTGCAAGCGACTTCAAGTTTATAAGCTCAAAGGGCAAGCAGTCAGACGGTCACCAAGCAGAGTGGCAATGATAAGCTCAAAGGGCAAGTTGCCAGACGGTCACCAAGCAGAGTGCACATGATAAGCTCAAAGGGCAAGTTGTTAGACGGCCACCAAGCAGAGTGGCAATGATAAGCTCAAATGGCAAGCAGTCAGACGGCCACCAAGCAGAGTGGCAATGCTAAGCTCAAAGGGCAAGTTGTTAGACGGCCACCAGGCAGAGTGGCAATGATAAGCTCAAAGTGCATATCACACGGCCACCAAGCAGAGTGCCAATATATTTTAATTACTCTGGCGTCACAAATGGCCCTTTATAATATTGTAATCATGCACTTTGTATATTTAAAGATTTAAAAATAGTAACTGCTTGCGGTTCAATGCGAAAAACACGATGTGCCTTACTTATATCCTATTTATGCCATAGTTTGACAACGGTGGTATTGTTAGTTTAGACCAGTGGTTCTCAACCTGTGGGTCGCGACCTCTTTGGGGGGTCGAATGACCCTTTCACTGGGGTCGCCAGGAACCATCGGAAAGCACATGTACTCAACAGTTGTGACGTATCAACTAACTTACTTTTGTGGCTGGGGATCGCCACAACATGAGGAGCTGTATTAAAGGGTCGCGGCATCAGGAAAGGTGAGAAACACTGGTGTAGACGTTTGAGTCTTCATTTCAAGGCCATTTCCTTGCTCTGGGCCGATTGGTTTCATCGTTTAACTCATAACAGCTTACCACACGGACGTATAGATCTATCAGACAACAGGACCTTGGAAAGTTTTACCAGAGGTCAAGGTCATCGACAACGTATACGACCCTACTGCTTGTTAGTGTATCGTGACGTCATTTTGAAGATCATTATCCTGAAAAATATGTCTTTCTTTTTTACATTTCTTTTTTTTTTTGTCAAATAAAAATAAAATAATGTCTCATCTGTGTTACCACCACCAAGTTCAAGCAAACAAACTCAGGCCGGAAAAAATTGTTGGAGCATCGACAGGTTGGAGGCGGTCTAGTGACGGGCAGCACGCTTTGTCCTGAACCGCTACAGGAACACCTCTAGTGTTGGAAGCACTGGGCTGGTCAATATTGGAGGAGCGACGACGACTATCCAGGCTCTCCATGGTGTACAAGATAAATAATGGACTGGTTCACTTCTCCAGCGTTAAACAGAGACTCGTCCCTCTCCCCCATAGACAGCGACGAGGCCATGACAGGCGGTTCCAGCTCATACCATAGAGAAGCCAGTATAGGAACTGCTCATTCCTACCAAAGACAATCAGGGACTGGAACAAGCTTCCAAAAGGAACAGTTTAGGCGACAACACTTGACACATTTACGTCTTTTGCCTCAGGCCTTCCAACCCCTAGTGCATGATACCCTCAAACAGTTACTCTTGTAACCAGTGAAATATCCTCATCAACACCAGGCACAGAGACATTGCAAATCCCATCTACATTCATAGGAGCCATAATGATCAATAAATTGATCGTGGGCCCTTAATATATAGAAGAAGAAGCAAAAGTCCTTTGTGCTCTTGTTGGAGAATTCGTTACGATACTAAAACACTTAATGACTTACAATTATATTTCCTGCCTTCATCTCCATAAATCTACAAGCAATCGATTGGCCAGCAATTTACCGAGGCTTTATAAGAAACATTACAATAGTTTGTTTTTTTTATATAATATATTGGGAAGGGGGGGTGCGCGGTAGTTTCCATTATGAAATGCCTGGAGGATGACGTCAAGCTTAACACTAGAACATAACGCATGTCATTCTAGAGAATGAAGGAAAACTGGGAGAGGAGGGAGGTGGTGGGGGGCCTGATAAATTAGTAGGGCGATGAAAACAGGTAAATAGTATTTTCAGCTTTTTATATAAAAGCTTGATCAGAACCGTATCCTTTGGCTGGAATTGTGGAAGTGTTATTTAACAATTAGAAAATTAGCTTTTAGTAGAAGAGTAAATTTAACATTGTACGACCCAAATTCTCTCCAACAACTCTCATTCAGGGTTGGGTGTGTGTTTAATTGGGGGCAGGGGGTGTTATTGTCCGGATCAGATTCGAAATTCAGTCTCACCTCCCTTACTTTCCAATATCTCTTATATAAATTTTTCTTATCGTGTGGCTGCTTCCTTTTCACAACCGACCTTCCCCTTACTAAACATGTTTTATATTTAAGGGGGTTACTCAAGCAGTAAGCGTCGTGTGTAACAGTTGAACTCATGTAAAAATGAGTTGGGTCGCGACCCTTTGAGGGTCGAATAACCCTTTCCTAGGGGTCGCCTAAGACCAGTCGGAAAACACATCTACTCTACAGCTATGAAGTAGCAAAGAAAACAATTTTGTGTTTGGGGGTCGCCAGAACATGAGGAGCCGTATTAAATGGCCGCGGCACTAGGAAGGCTGAGAACCACTGATTTAAACTCATCATAGCTACGGTGACTGTTTCCCCAGCATTTATTTATTTATTTGTTTAATTGTTTATTTATTTTTAATCGATTGACTACTTATTTTACCTGTAAAAAAATGTCAACCGCGTCCGATCAGAAACCAACTGAAATTGTGTTAAGACTCTCTGTGACATAGCGTTCACCAAGGATGAGTACTGTAAAAACATGAAAAATAGCGTCCCTATTAGTGTCACGTGACAAAAGGCGTGTTTGTATGTGTGGGGGGGGGGGATTTCCGCTTTCAGGGTGCAAACAAGCAGTTTTACCCCCACAATTCATCTTGGTCTGGCGATCGCCCATAGCAGGCTCCTGTACTGTTGAAAAGGCTGACTTCATTAACAAATCTTTGAGGTCACCACCAAGGGTATCGATACTGAATTCATCGACGTGGCACCTTCCGATTCCTGGTCATGCGCAATCACACAGGCCGGGTGGAAAAGGGGGGGGGGGGGAAGCTCAAATAGTTATTGGTGGTCCCTTACACACAACAAAACCAATTGCCCGGTTGCGTGCTGAAGGGTAAGGCTGCCCAATAAAACGCGCATTAAAAAGGGGGCCAATTCACTGGCCTGTTGATGATACGGTTAAGAAATTAAAGGGGTGGGGGGCCGGTCTAGGCAGCGCTTGAGTAATGAGACGATTATCTGCGGCAGTCGAGTGCGAGAAATAATGGCGATCGTGGGGTTAATTTAAAGGCGATTTCTTATTGTGGAGAAAAAAAATTCTGTTTATCACTTCCTGACATGCGCAGAACAATTTTTGCTTCCTGACGTTACATAACATAACTGCATTCAGACATTCGTTGTGATAATTCACTTAAAGGAGTTGTCATTGGGAATGGGGTCCTCAGCCACGATTTTTTGTTTGTTTCCAAAACATGTATATACTTGACAAGTACTTGGGAAATTTTACATTCTTAAGATAAAAATCTTTTATTGATCCATTTACGTGGAAAGGTTGGGTTTTTTTTTATTACACGGTACAATTTCATTTTCAGACAACGCATACATATTCTTACAAACACAAACATTTTGTAAACTAGACAACTTTAACACAAGACAACCAAAAATACTCCTCGGGTGCGAAAAAACGACAGTCACATGCCATGTAGCGTCCCTCAATGATTGACAATGTTGACTCTAAGAATGTTTATTTAGATTTTTCTTAGAGGTGGGGTGGGGGAGAACGGTGGTAAATTCTGATAGATTGGGGAAAAATATGAATTTTTTTGGCGGTTTCAGTCCTTATTTTTAAGGGAAAAAATTCGCTCTGATTGAGTTGATGAGGAGAGTGAGGGCGGTAGCATCGAATTTTTTTAGATGAACTGGGAAGTTTTATATCCTTGAGATAAACTGATATCTTTCATATACTTGAGATAAACTGAGATCTTTTAGATACTTGAGATGTACTGAGATCTTTCATATACTTGAGATGTACTGAGATCTTTCATATACTTGAGATAAACTGAGATCTTTTAGATACTTTAGATGTACTGAAACCGTTTACATTCAAGAAGTAAAATTTTATAACTGCCGATTTTTGCATGAATCATTCAACCTCATTTGATAATATGATTTATGTTAACGCTATGATCATCTCCATATGACATCTGTTAACGTCTGTTCATAAACTGGGTTGCCCTTTAAGTTACTACTGTAAATTTCAAAGTAACATTGCTTTGTGTCAACCTCTGAATTGTCTTCAACATTACAACCTCACAAATCCATATCTGCTGGAGACATCTCGACAAAATTAACTCTTATTTTCAAGACTCAACTAAAGCCAATATTCCTGCCAGCAATTCTGGTAAAAAAAAAAAAACAACTAATATCGTTTGTGTATTACCTTCTTGTAAGGAGACTGGCCATAGGCAGAGAGAATTCAATAATTGTACATTTTTAACATTCATACTAGACAGACATGGGGATTAAAACTACATAGATCTAGAGCAAAAAAAAAAACAACTAGCTAGAGTCAGCTAGACCTAGTCAAGTTTCAAGTGCTTGTCACATGCTCTTTGGCATAAAATGAGCATTGTGAAAACAAAGCAATCCCAACACTCTGCTGGTAGAGGCTGATACGCACACAGTCTGCAGATGTAACCATTTCCTCCACAAATAGGTAATAGTGTCCACAAATAGTGTCCTCATGGCTTCAAATAAGACATAACGAGGCCTACACTTGGGACAATAAATAAACCGAATTAACTGCTCGTGTGACAACCAGCTTCTAACACACTTACATCTAGGAAATGTCTATACACAGCGAACCGACACACAGACACTGATGGTATCTGTATCCTTCAGCTGCACACTTGCGTGTCA
Source organism: Omphiscola glabra (assembly GCA_964017045.1). Classification (NCBI taxonomy): domain Eukaryota; kingdom Metazoa; phylum Mollusca; class Gastropoda; family Lymnaeidae; genus Omphiscola; species Omphiscola glabra. The sequence continues at coordinate 23,916,982 of OZ024802.1, forward strand.
GTCCGGCTGCACATACAGATATCGCGTGTCAAGCAGCGACACGCTCGTTCCCGGATATCTTGTTTTGAACAGTGTCAAAAATATACACACTGTCAGACATATAAGCCAGCTGACACAAACGAGGCGCTCGTGTGATATCCAAATAATTGTCATAATGACAGAACAATCATTGCATGACAGGGCAAAGCATTGGCGAGATAGCTGAAAATCATTTTGAAGTTCAAGCTAAATATTGTATTTTTTTTAACAATCGTGGAATTATGCAGCTTCTAAAAACAAAACAAACAAAAAAGTTTTTCTGATAAATCCTGTATAAAATATAATACAGAGCAATGGGTATTTTTTTAAAAAAAGAGTTCATTCTGAACTCATGGGTTGTTAAGATCCACTATAGACGACGGGAGTAAGGTCCCATTTATAAAGTAAAACTGTTTAGGAAAAGTGTATGAATGTTTGGCTGTATGGCTGACTGAAAGAAAAGAATTACGCGTGTCAAACTCGATATCTTCTTTCCATTTATTGACACAGCAAATGTGTATCATCGTAGATAGAAAGGGCTGCGACTATTCATACCCGGGTACCAGAAGTGAGAGGTTGGGATTTTAAAAAAAAACGTTTTAAAATATTATTGTTGGGTTTGTAAGACAAAATTTGATATCAAGTGAAAGATAATTGAATGGAATATACGTTTGTAAACTTAATTCTTCAGTTTAACTAAAATAAAGTACCGTAACAGGCATCCGAATAGCATTATGGCTAATGGGACTTGGGTGCAAATGGCCGCGCTGCGTGTCAGGATCCATTTTGACAAAATGCTATTCGGATGTTCAAAGGAGATACGTACTAGCTGCACGAGGACAGAATCGAGTGTTCAACATTCAGATAACATCTAAAAGATTTTTAATTCTTTAATAAAGATTCAATTATACTTTCAGGTGATTGGCCAGTACCCATCACCCACCTCTCGAGATACATACGACACTGCTGTATTAAATTTATTCTAATATTAGCTTCATGTCACTTATCGATTATCAACTTTTTTTTCCCAAGGTCTTCACAAATGCTGACGGCTGCTACAGAATTGAAAAATCACGAGAAGAATTTAGGCAAACTACATTAATTCTTGAACCATCAATATTTCATCAGATCCACGAGACCGGTCCGCCCTGGTGGTTGGGGATCCCATACACTGTAACGGAAGTCCAGCACAAATGAATCGATAGCCCAGTATGTTCCTTCTACACACCGAGACCACGGAACAATGATCACATCCCTCGGGATGCTCCGCTGGTCGAGTGCAACACAGCGCCAAGCCGAGCGTGAAGTTACGCGATGAGGGAAGGGGTGTGTCCTGGTGGATGCGTCGGGGTGAAAGTATCTTGCTGAGTTCTCTTGGTGCGGGTATCAGTATCTCGATGGAGGTATAGGTCTTGGGGGGGGGGGGGTTGAAGGGGGTATCTTGGTGGATGAATCTTGGTGATCTTGGTGGAGGGTGTCTTAGTGGAGGTATCTTAGTGGAAGGTATCTTAATGGATAGTATCTAAGCGGAGGGTATTTTAATGGAAGGTATTTTTGTTAGAGGGTATTTAAGTGGAGAGTATATTAGTAGATGTTATCTTAGTGGAGGGTATCTTAGTGGAAGGTATCTTAGCGGAAGATATCTTAGCAGAGTGTATCTTGGCGAAGGTTATCTTGGTTCCTTTCAATGACTGAATTTTCTTGGTTACTTGTTAGTACCGAATTTCTGCAAAGAATTTTGTACTTGACTTTTCAGTGTTCCCATGACTGTTCGTCATATCAGCATTTCTTATATATTATTAAAATTATTTGTAAGACTTTTTTGTTGTTGTTTTTTTCCTTACAACTTCCCCCAAAGCATAATCTATTTATAGATACTTTAAAAAAAAAAAAAACCTTGTTAACGTCTTATTTTTTAAAAATATTCTGTGACTATTCACTCTCCTTTTGTCATCATCAAAAGGGAGATACGTCTTTGACTAACCAAGGTATACATCTAAGCAGGGCCGGCCTTAGGCCATTGCAACCTATGCGGCCGCAATGGGCCCCGCACTTTCATAGGCCCCGCCCCGAATTTATTTTCTAATACAAATCTTAATTTTCACTTATTATCCTTATCCTCTACCCAGAATGGGCCCCGCGCAATCCGTTTCGCATAGGGCCCCGCAATTGTTAGGGTCGCCCCTGCCTCTAAGCCTGTTGTGGGCTTATTTGTCATTTTTAAAAAGCCCCCTTATAACACTAAAGAGAATGCCTTTATTGGACAGGAATCAAGTCGCGGAAATGTCTTTAAAAAAAACGTTGTGGCACTGTTTCCCCTGGCAGTGTCAAGTATAACTGATGGGGGTTTGAGAGTACTGTTAATGATAGCCTCAACAAGGCACTTGCTTCAGCGAACACGGAGGGAGATTGCGTTGTGACAAGATCAGACCGTTTTAATGTTGTCATTATTCAACTGTCCACGTTGACCCCCACAGATGATGTATGTCAGCATGTGACAGGATTTTGTGAATGAGGGAGGGGGGTTATGGTGGTATACATAAATTGACATTATGTATCACTGACGGAAACACGGTTGGCAAGAGGTTTGGTTTTGCAGGAGAATTTTTTTTTTAGTTTTGCAGAATTTTTTTTATAACTATTGCTAGTAGAAATTTGTGAGTTTTTATTTCTCCGATCTGGTATATGTGACCAAAATGGGCTGTTATGTGAAAGAGTCCTTCAAATTTATTAGTATGAAAATATGTTGTTGTTTTTTTCTTCAAAAAAAGTGATGCCACCTTTCACTAAGGTCCCTGCTTACAAGCGGGAGCTACATAAACATGAGAAGCTATATTGCGAGACAGAATAAAAAAACTCAAACGGTATCTCAGAAGAGAGTCAAGAGAAGAAGGCCGTGGGATTAGAGAGACAGTAAAGCTGATGCTCTTAAACAGGGGTGCCAATGTTGCCAAGGGTGCCAGCAGTGCCGGGGGAGCCAGGGGTGTCGGGGGTGCCAGGGGAGCCGGGAGGTAGCGTCAGGGCATACGGAAAGACGCAAACGTTTTTGAAGCAATAACACACACACACACACACAAACCCATAACAACGACGTTTTGCCGGGAGGTTGGGGGAGAGAAATACGCCCAGGTCAGATTTGGGGTGCTGCAAGAAGAAAGATTAAGACTCTCTGAAGTAAATGCAATGTTGAAATCCCACTTCCCTTTAAAGACAATAAAACTAGGGATTCAAAGATAAAACTGTCGTGGTAGTTCTAAAAACAATGACACGACTTCAAAGACATTAAGATATACCTTTTTTATAATCGGCATCAGCTCTGAGTTAAAATTTTCAGCATAAGGTCTTTAAGCCCATCATTTTATTTTATATACAAATGACTTCAATAATGACCTCCAAAATTGTGCCAGCCTCCCAGAGACATTAAAAGCTAGCGATTCAAAGATACAACTGTCGCGGTACTTTTAACAAAAACAATGACACGACGGGTTCATAGACATTAAGATAAGAGTGTAAGATAAGCGTCTGAGATAAGAGTGTAAGATAACGGCGGCCTTCTTCGTCATACTTCTAAAACAATCTCCGAGCCGAACGGCCCCGCGCTCAATAATACTTAGTTTAACGCAAAGGAAGCCCGGGCAGAGCGGGGTAAAACATGGAACAATCCATTGGAGGAACTACACAGCATGGGCGATTCCGCGCCCCCCCCCTTTTTTTTTCCCCCTCACTTTCAAAAATTTGACTAATGAATTTTTAATACGGCGCGGGGTAGTAAGGGATTGGCTTTTGCATAATTATCTGTTTCCGTCGGAATATGATGCTTCAACTCCCTTTGTAACATGGCTTCCCAACAACATGGCGGCTAGGTCCGACATTGATTTGGGGGGGAGGGGGTTGTTTAGCCACCAGAAGAGAAAGCCATAGTTTCGGGTAGACTCTTTGAGCCAGTGTGTAGATAAATGATGGATGTGGCTTGGAAATTTCTAAGAGTCTATATAAATACTGTATGTGGCAGAGACGGTTCTTTATAAATAATGTATCAGACCCAGGACTAGAGTATAGACTAAGCTGAGCCAGGACTAGAAGCCTAGATTAATAATGGATATGGCTGAGGACATGCTCGACCTCTGAGTCTAGATAAATAATGTGTATGGCTTAAAATGGCTAAAGCCTATAGAAATAATGTACGCGTCTCAGTAGGTGACAAAGACTATGTTATACCGAGTAATCCATGTAGAGACAATACAACAGTCTTATTTCAAGACGAAGCGGCTAAAATGTATGCGCTCCCATGCCTAAATCGGATGTGATTGATGCACGGAGCTGAACTATCAACCGTGTTCAATATTGCACATGAAGAAGTGTGTACCAAAACACACACTTTCAACGTGTGTAACACATTGCAACCGGGAATGGCGTGGTTTTTTTTTTTTTTTTTTTTTTTTTTGATAACGTCTTGCCCAATCATTGCACGCATATCCTTATCAAGGTATGGTGGTGAGACATGGTGGTGAGACATGGTGGTGAGACACGCTATTTTTAAAGTGAGAAATTCTGCGGTGGTGAGACATGGGGGCTGCGCTGGCGAGATATAATATTTTTACTAGCGAGAAATTATGTGATGGTGAGACATGCTGGCGAGACACGATGTTTCACTAGTGAGAAATTCAGTGGTGGCGAGACATTCTGATGAAACACACTATTTCCTTTCACTAGTGAGAAATTCTGTGGTGGCGAGACATGCTGGTGAGAAACTCTGTGCTGGTGAGACTTTGGGCTGCGCTGGTGAGGTGTGCTGGCGAGACGCGCTATTTTACTAATGAGAAATCCTGTGATGGTGAGACGTGCGGTGGTGATGGTGGTGAAACTTTCTTCATCCGTGAAACCTGCCGGCCGAAGTCTGCCTCACCGCTGTCACGAATGGCTTGATTTAATATTGTCTAATGGCCACCGGCTCTGCCATTGGTTAATCATTGAGACTCAACGTTTTAAGCTAATGAAAAAAAAACCCAGCCCAATGCCCTTCCATTCAGTCTGCTGCACAACTTAATCTGCACATTGCTATATCCATCCCATTAAATGCATTCATCGCCAGCGGCGTGGCCTTATGAACGGATGGGGTGGGGAGAGATGGCGTCCGATGGATCTTGCGAGGGAAAACAAAATGAAATGAAAGCTGATCTCGAAGTGCAGTGGTTTGCAGTGTCGGATCGACGGTGGCTTAGACTACTGGTTGGCTGGTTTGACATGTTTGACGTGAGGCCAGAAAACGGATTCACTCTGGTCCGTATGTACTAGCGATGTCTGTATAAGTATAGCAAGAGTTGTTAAACTTTGCATCCCATGATACTTTTTTTGTAGACAATCTGGCGTGGCCACAGAGGCCCAAATGATACAGCGCCGTGGCTATTTTGAGACATTCTTGGTTAAAGCGATGCAGAACAGCAGAATAGATCATGGGTTAATGTAAGAAGGGTTGTTTTTTTAAAGACTTTTCTTCAACCCTTCAAGTATTTCAGTGCAATCTTCAGGGAGTCTGAGACCCCACGCAACATTCCCACATCTTCCCAAAGTTTATATGCTTACCAAGTACCCGGGTGCATTAACTTCGCTTAGCAATAGACTCACTACGCAATATTAAAGTCATTGATTTTCGCTGGTGGTCTTTTCATTTATTCTTAACCACTTTGCTCGATGCATTTATAGAGATTAGCTCCTTTTTTCCCTGTTGATTCGTAGATTGTTTTCCCTTTCTGTGATTTCTGTTTTTAAGGAAAGAAATGAAGCATACACAGAGCCTTTTTCTAGAAACAAAGTCGGGGTAGAAACCCTAAGTTGTTGCCGTGTACCAGTGTCTTTATGAAAACCTAGGTCAGTGCTGTACAACAGTGTCTTGATGAAACACTAGGTCAGTGCTGTACAACAGCGACTTTATGAAACCCTAGGTCAGTGCTGTACAACAGTGACTTTATGAAACCCTAGGTCAGTGCTGTACAACAGTGACTTTATGAAACCCTAGGTCAGTGCTGTACAACAGTGACTTTACGAAACACTAAAAATCAGCGTTGTACGACAGCGTCTTTATGTTTTAACAAGTTAACCGCTTCTAATAGCTTCGTCAATAGTCCAGATCATTATAACTGGCTATACACGTCCCGCGCTTTTTGTACACAAGAGAAACAAAAAGCCCTGACTGTTTCCACTAATTTTTTTTTTAAAGGTAGGATCAATCCCAATTGGGACTTATAGCATGTGACATTTGACATGTGCCATAAACGGGAAACTCTTGAGTCCAAACATACAACAATTTAAGAAGGAGATGATGAAAAGTTCAACAAATTTTGTGTGTAGTTAGATTTTATGTTTAATTCAGTATTCCTACTAAAACGAAGAAAAAAATAAAAAGGTATTTCTTGTCGTACTAGCTGAAATAGCTTTTTGTAAAACAAACGCCCCGATTTTCATCGTAGTTTCAGTTATATACAATCATTTAGTACTAAACGGGGGGGGGGGGGGTTTTGGGGGGAGGGAATGCAGTCGATTTTTAAGTTTTCCCAAACAACGTTCGAGATGCAGAGCGAAGATCTTTACGTCGATTGTTTGGTTTTTGGTTTGTTTGTTTTTTCAAACTGATTCCATCTTCTTCTTTTGTCCGCTTCCACCGGGGCATGGGGAGCCGCAGGGGTGATGCAGAGGGCGATTAGCCGCACGGTGTGAGACCTGCTGGAGGTGAATTTTGTGGACTTTGAGCGTGAATAATGTGGACTTTGAGGGTGAATGATGTGGACTTTGAGGGTGAATGTTGTGGACTTTGTGGTTGAATGTTGTGGACTTTGTGGGTCAATGTTGTGGACTTTGTGGGTCAATGTTGTGGACTTTGTGGGTGAATGTTGTGGACTTTGTGGGTGAATGTTGAGGACTTTGAGGTCAACCGCTACGATCCCGCCGCTCGGTGACTTAGAAGCCCTGAGCTACATAGTTTCATGTTTTAATCCTTCAGACATTAGAAGGTTTTATATAAGTAGTTTTATATCAAGTTTAGAATTTCTAGCTACCAAACCTCCACGCCTTTCTTTTCATTCAAACACCCGCTCACACACCACAAACCAGTGACACACACACAAACACGGTCACACAGCACACACAGTCAGTTTCAGAACTGTCCAATAAAATCCTCAGTTTTATATTATTTTTTTTACTACATCTTCCCTCTCTTTGTGGAAAGCATCTCTTTCAACAAAACAAAAAAATCCAATCCTGCGTTTTCATTTAATTTCCTTTTAACCACTTGAAACATTTCTCCAATAATAACCCGCCAACTAGAGTCTTTCCTCCCCACCCTCCCCCACAGTCCCTTACCCCAACTTCTGCATCCAGGTCCTTAGATCTGTTCATTGAAAAGTTCAACAGCACACAATGGTGAACATGACAATTATCCTATTGAGTGGGGGTTTTTTTTCCTTCCGGCCATCGAAGTCACTTACATTCTAAGACTGACTTTACCACTTGGGTGAAATGTTGTACACACATTCAAAGACTGACTTTACCACTTGGGTGAAATGTTGTAACAAACATTCAAAGACTGACTTTACCACTTGGGTGAAATGTTGTAACAAACATTCAAAGACTGACTTTACCACTTGGGGGCAATGTTGTACACAAATTCAAAGACAGACTTTCCCGCTAGGGGGAAATGTTGTACACACATTCAAAGACTGACTTTACCACTTGGGGGCAATGTTGTAACAAACATTCAAAGACTGACTTTACCACTTGGGTGAAATGTTGTACACACATTCAAAGACTTACTTTACCACTTGGGGGCAATGTTGTACACAAATTCAAAGACAGACTTTCCCGCTTGGGGGAAATGTTGTACACACATTCAAAGACTGACTTTACCACTTGGGGGCAATGTTGTACACAAATTCAAAGACAGACTTTCCAGCTTGTGGGAAATGTTGTACACACATTCAAAGACTGACTGGACGTGTACACATCTTAGAACAAAATATTCACAAAAAGAAATCAACTCGTGTTTCCTGTCACAGCACGGTTGTTGCGGGGGAGGGCTCCGGTCCTGATTTGTCACAAGCTTCTTGGACTTAGTAGTGGACAGTACTGCTACATTACTAGAGAATGCTACCTTACTAGACTACATTCTCCCAACAAGATCATTTACCCCCCAGACGCCTATTCCAGGCATCTACCCGCTTAACCTATTTACACCTTTCAAGGCCTGGTTATTCCAACACGACACTTGGTTTACCTAACACCACCCAGGGTCTGTATGGACATTCCACATTTACCAGCAATCTACAACACTCATTGCGCTAACTCATTCGTGATACCCATTTCCACACTGTCCCTTTAGTGATCACCTAATGTATCCTTGTATCTACGCCCCTGGTCATTTTGTCAGGTACCTACGACCGTCGTTACCACCTACGGCCCTGGTCATTTGTCAGGTGCCTACGACCATCGCTCCAGCCTACGGCCCTGGCCATTTGTGACACTCATGCTCTCACGTGGCTGTGTATACCATTCTTATGTTTGCATGCCATCCACTTTAGTTAAGAACTATAAAATATTGCAATCCTGTACTACAATTCCTGTTTCAACTTTGCAATCCGGACTGCAATTTGAATTCTCGTCCCTCTTGCTACACCTGAGAGAACCTTTAGAAAGAGCTAATGGTGTATTAATTTAACTAGTAGGAAATCATTAACTTTTAATTATCTTTAAAAAAATGTTTTTAGTTGTCCTTTGAGTAATGAAAAATATAAACTGCTGCTTACTTTAAGTTATACTAAAAAAATCAAATAGTTGGTGATCCAGTGTACTGTATAAGTGAATCATTAATTGGTGAATTAATGTACTGTATAACTGAATCATTAATTGGTGAATTAATGTACTGTATAACTGAATCATTAATTGGTGAATTAATGTACTGTATAAGTGAATCATTATATTGGTGAATTAATGTACCGTATAACTGAATCAATAATAGGTGACTTAATGTACGTATAAGGGAATCATTAATTGGTGAATTAGTGTACTGAAAAATCCGAATAATTAATTCGTGACTTCTTGTTTCTTATAAACAAATCAATAATCGGTGACTTAATTTACCCCACAACTAAATCGATTGTGCGGTAACTGTTAGCGAGAGTATCATGTGTGTGGTGCAGGGCCACCAATAATTGCTGCCTGATGTCCTATGTAAATTTGGTCCCCTGGGTGTGGCGCGGGGCCAAAAAACACTTGTGTGTCCCGTGTTTTCCCTCTGTCCCCTGACGCCGGTCACGTGACACGGCTGTGCATAATTTATACGAGGGTCTGAGTCGGGTGAAAAGCCTGTACCGTAAACGGGGGGCTTCGGGGGAGAGGGGTGGAAACGGTTGTTTTAACTGTGTTTGGTTACGGCTGCTGTCTGTTGGGTACGGTCGGTTTCCTGTTTGGTACGGCTGCTGTCTGTTGAGTACGGTCGGTTTCCTGTTTGGTACGGCTGCTGTCTGTTGGGTACGGTCGGTTTCCTGTTTGGTACGGCTGCTGTCTGTTGGGTACGGTCGGTTTCCTGTTTGGTACGGCTGCTGTCTGTTGGGTACGGTCGGTTTCCTGTTTGGTACGGCTGCTGTCTGTTGAGTACGGTCGGTTTCCTGTTTGGTACGGCTGCTGTCTGTTGAGTACGGTCGGTTTCCTGTTTGGTACGGCTGCTGTCTGTTGGGTACGGTCGGTTTCCTGTTTGGTACGGCTGCGGTCTGTTGAGTACGGTCGGTTTCCTGTTTAGTACGGCTGCTGTCTGTTGAGTACGGTCGGTTTCCTGTTTAGTACAGCTGCTGTCTGTTGAGTACGGTCGGTTGCCTGTTTGGTACGGCTGCTGTCTGTTGAGTACGGTCGGTTTCCTGTTTGGTACGGCTGCTGTCTGTTGAGTACGGTCGGTTTCCTGTTTAGTACGGCTGCTGTCTGTTGGGTACGGCCGGTTTCCTGTTTAGTACGGCTGCTGTCTGTTGAGTACGGTCGGTTTCCTGTTTAGTACGGCTGCTGTCTGTTGGGTACGGCCGGTTTCCTGTTTGGTACGGCTGCTGTCTGTTGAGTACGGTCGGTTTCCTGTTTAGTACGGCTGCTGCCTGTTGAGTACGGTCGGTTTCCTGTTTGGTACGGCTGCTGTCTGTTGAGTACGGTCGGTTTCCTGTTTGGTACGGCTGCTGTCTGTTGAGTACGGTCGGTTTCCTGTTTAGTACGGCTGCTGTCTGTTGAGTACGGTCGGTTTCCTGTTTGGTACGGCTGCTGTCTGTTGAGTACGGCCGGTTTCCTGTTTGGTACGGCTGCTGTCTGTTGAGTACGGCCGGTTTCCTGTTTGGTACGGCTGCTGTCTGTTGAGTACGGTCGGTTTCCTGTTTAGTACGGCTGCTGTCTGTTGAGTACGGTCGGTTTCCTGTTAAGTACGGCTGCTGTCTGTTGAGTACGGTCGGTTTCCTGTTTAGTACGGCTGCTGTCTGTTGGGTACGGCCGGTTTCCTGTTTAGTACGGCTGCTGTCTGTTGAGTACGGTCGGTTTCCTGTTTGGTACCGCTGCTGTCTGTTGAGTACGGTCGGTTTTCTGTTTAGTACGGCTGCTGTCTGTTGGGTACGGCCGGTTTCATGTTTGGTACGGCTGCTGCATATTGAGTACGGTCGGTTTCCTGTTTGGTACGGCTGCTGTCTGTTGAGTACGGTCGGTTTCCTGTTTGGTACGGCTGCTGTCTGTTGAGTACGGTCGGTTTCCTGTTTGGTACGGCTGCTGTCTGTTGAGTACGGCCGGTTTCCTGTTTGGTACGGCTGCTGTCTGTTGAGTACTTTGGTTTCCTGTTTGGTACGGCTGCTGTCTGTTGAGTACGGCCGGTTTCCTGTTTGGTACGGCTGCTGTCTGTTGAGTACGGCCGGTTTCCTGTTTGGTACGGCTGCTGTCTGTTGAGTACGGTCGGTTTCCTGTTTGGTACGGCTGCTGTCTGTTGAGTACGGCCGGTTTCCTGTTTGGTACGGCTGCTGTCTGTTGAGTACGGTCGGTTTCCTGTTTGGTACGGCTGCTGTCTGTTGAGTACGGTCGGTTTCCTGTTTGGTACGGCTGCTGTCTGTTGAGTACGGTCGGTTTCCTGTTTGGTACGGCTGCTGTCTGTTGAGTACGGTCGGTTTCCTGTTTAGTACGGCTGCTGTCTGTTGAGTACGGCCGGTTTCCTGTTTGGTACGGCTGCTGTCTGTTGAGTACGGCCGGTTTCCTGTTTAGTACGGCTGCTGTCTGTTGAGTACGGTCGGTTTCCTGTTTAGTACGGCTGCTGCCTGTTGGGTACGGCCGGTTTCCTGTTTGGTACGGCTGCTGCCTGTTGAGTACGGTCGGTTTCCTGTTTAGTACGGCTGCTGTCTGTTGAGTACGGTCGGTTTCCTGTTAAGTACGGCTGCTGCCTGTTGGGTACGGCCGGTTTCCTGTTTGGTACGGCTGCTGCCTGTTGAGTACGGTCGGTTTCCTGTTTAGTACGGCTGCTGTCTGTTGAGTACGGTCGGTTTCCTGTTTAGTACGGCTGCTGCCTGTTGGGTACGGCCGGTTTCCTGTTTGGTACGGCTGCTGCCTGTTGGTTACGGCCGTTTCCTGTTTGGTACGGCTGCCGCCTGTGGTTTTAAAGATGTTAGCTGGTCTCCTAACGACGTCAATTGTCTCGTGACAACAGTTTTAAATCACTTATCGGAAATGACGGAATAAAGTTTTAAATAACAAGCTTACGTCCAAAAAGAGAAAAGAGACGAACGACCTTTATTGCGTTTATATTATGGCCTAAAACAGAAATAATGTTTTCTCTAAGTATATAAATTGTTTTCTCTCTCTCTCTCGGTCTCTCTCTCTCCCTAAATATATATATATATATAAAATTAGGTTGATGCAGAGGAATGGATGCAGTCAAGTATATCTATGAGCTCACATTTAAAATGCCGGCTAAAAAATATGTTCCTTATATTTATTTTTGTAATTGTCATCGCACACTTTAAAAAGCAGAACGTCGATTTTACGAACGCCGACCATCCATGACATCGGTTATCCGAACGATCCCTTAATTTTTTTTAAAAAATAATTTATTACTTAAGTACAATGCGCAACGCACGAATCATTTTCGTAGTACAAACACCGAATAGCGCATTCCGACCCCCGTCGCACAATCCAGGCTAAAAATCCAGATCCGTTCTATGGATAAAGTGAACAGACTGAGATCACAGGCTATGAATTGTTATTTAATATAAATTGCAGAATACACGCCTGCAAACTCAAAGACAAGGTACACGACGGATTTTATTCTAGCCACCAGGCATCTATTTTGGGAAACGAACTCCTTCCGCAGAGATAAACTTCAAGTCATCGCCGGACTGTTGGCACCATCAAAGAGCCGGTCCCGATGCACAGTAGAATAACACTGTCAATTACACCGACGATTACATTTTGTTGATCATTTTCGAGTACACTGTCGATTACGCTGTCGATTGCATCGTCGATTACACTGTCGATTACAATGTCAGTTATATTGTCGATTACACTGTCGATTACAAAGTCAGTTATATTGTCGATTACACTGTCGATTACAAAGTCAGTTATATTGTCGATTACATTGTCGATTTCCCTGTCGATTAAATTGTCGATTAAATTGTCGATTAAATTGTCGATAACATTGTCGAAGACATTATCGATTACACTGTCGATTACATTATCGATTACATTGTCGATTACATTGTCGATTACATTGTCGATTACATTGTCGATTACATTGTCGATTACATTGTCGATTACACTGTCGATTACATTGTCGATTACACTGTCGATTACATTTTCGATTACACTGTCGATTACACTGTCGATTACATAATCGATTACATTGTCGATTACATTGTCTATTACACTGTCGATTACCTGTCGATTACATTGTCGATTACATTGTCGATTACATTGTCGATTACATTGTCGATTACACTGTAGATTACATTGTCGATTACACTGTCGATTACATTGTGGATTACATTGTCGATTACACTGTCGATTACATTGTCGATTACACTGTCGATTACATTGTCGATTACACTGTCGATTACATTTTCGATTACACTGTCGATTATACTGTCGATTACACTGTCGATTACATTATCGATTACATTGTCGATTACATTGTCGATTACACTGTCGATTACCTGTCGATTACATTATCGATTACATTGTCGATTACATTGTCGATTAAATTGTCGATTATTACTTATACAATGTACAAAAAGTAATAAAGCATCATTAGTGAGTAAGGTAACGGGTCGTTCGTAAATTACTGGACGCAAAAAAATTACCCTTTAGACCACTCTCACCCCTGTACCAAAGTGTCATAAATTCTTTACCCCCCCCCCCCCCCAATGTCACGTTATACCTAAAAAAAAAATCAAAACATACATACAATTTTCATCAATAAACTAAGATTTTACTATATTTTTTAACCTTTTCCCATAATGGATTAAGATGTCGTGTTATGAGAGGACAGTGACGCGAAACAACGAAGTCATCCACAATCGAATGGAAAATGGCCACAACAGTTTTTGCGTCATTTTTCGATATGCGCCGAAGATGTGCACGACTGAGTTTTGTGTTACCTATATTACCTGAGGGTATTTTGAACTCATATAAATGTTTTTAAAATTAATTGAATAAAGATTTTTCAAAATTAGAAAACTTTATATTTTAATTTATATATATATATATGTATATATAATAATAATAATGAAGTTTATTTGAGAAATTTGAGAAATCACGCTTCATTCCCAAAGGCTCGAAGCGCGTTACAAGGTTCGATGTTCGAGAGGCATCACTGCTGCCAGTTAGGCGCATGTGAACTCCATCTCCCCATCTCCTGGGTTTGAATTCAGAGTTGCCTTCTCTTAGATGAGTTGCCGTTCAAGGTTAGCGAGTCCCATCCACCCGGGAGTTGCCGGAATGTTTCATTGAATCAATGTTATCCGCCTATCGGGACTCCATCGCCGGGTTTGAATTCAGAGTTTCCTTCTCTTAGATGAGTTGCCGTCCAAGGTTAACGAGTCCCATCCACCCGGGGTACTGGTGGTGTGTTTGCTTGACTGGGCTTTGGCGGGGATTGAACTCCAGACCATCAACTTGAGATTTTGCTCAGTTTAGACCACTCGGCCACCCAGCACATAATTATCTCATGACATGCACACCTTGGCAGTTACATAAATATGTCATGACATGCACACCTAGGCAGTTACATAGCTATGTCATCACATGCACACCTAGGCAGTTGCATAATTATCTCATGACATGCACACCTTGGCAGTTACATAAATATGTCATGACATGCACACCCAGGCAATTACACAAGTATGTCATTGCATGTACACTTACTCAATTAAATAACTACCTCATTACATGACAACTATTTTCACTCCATGGACATTCTGTCTTTAGAAGCCACGCCAAAGTCATTAAATACGCACATATTTTGTTAAAATTCAGCGACCATTGACACGTTATATATTAAGCTATATAACTTAGAGCACTGGGCCCCATTTTATAGAAGCGAAGGGACCCGCAGCCCCGATACATTAAAACATTATTCGGTGGTGAAAGAAAAAATTCAAAACAAAATTTTAAAATGAGACGTATGTGAATTTATTGCATACGATTATAATGTATTTAAAATCTGTATTTATTTTATTTATTTTTTTTGTTTTTGTTTACCGTGCCGGCCGGCGACCCTCACAGAAAAATCCACCGCAACGCCATTTTTTTGCACCATTGACTATAATGTTTCACGGATTTCGTCCCGGTGTCCAGTGACGACGAAGAGTTTATGAGGACTGGTAACCGGCCCAATCATCAACCCCATTGCGACTTCATTAACTCCAGCTCCGGGGCGGCAACCACACGGATGGCTCGTTGAAACGAGATTGTCTAGAAAATGTATGGGCCTGTGATTTAAAAAGCTGTCATAATATATTAAAGGGCAACAACAGAGTCGCATTATAAGGCCCCCCGCCCCACTCCCCCAGGACCTTGTGGAGGGGAATGAGTTGCAGATCTCAATTTGATGGCCAAAACTAGAGGATAACAACAACAAAAAGAAACGAAAAAAAAAAAACAAGATAAAAACAAGACCTGACACCGGGAATTCTGGGATGAGATAGGAGGGAGGTTCTTAAAGTGTGGCCTCTGTGGACACCAATTCTAACAAAATTATTGTTTGAATTTATTTATTTTTCAAAGAAGAAAATAATAAATTTAAAAAAGAGACACTTTTATTTTCGTATTAAATACGACGCATCATATTGTGAGCTACAAAAAGCTCTGGTCGTTGAGCTGTCAGTGACGTCAAGATTAATTTCATATTCAAACAGACCTTTGACCGAGGCCTAAATTTCCTCATGTTATGTAGGGGCTACTTTGGACAACACTTAAAAATGAAATATGCTAATAGAGCGTACGTGTTTTTTTAGATATATTGTCCATCTGGTAACAGTATCAATACTAGATATCTGCGTTTCGTTTATATAGATCCCACCCCACCCCACAAAAAAATATTTTTTGAACTGATTCAAAATTCAGAGAGAGCAAAAAAGGGATTGAATAGTAAATTTGAATTTCTAAAATATTTTTTTTAAACAATGTGCGTACTTGCGGGTAGTCGTTGTAGACGAGATTCATCAAATAACATCCTCAGAACTCTATAGTCAGGATTACCTCAGAAGGCCCATAGTTTCTATTGCCTCGGAAAATTTGTGGTTAGTGCCCAAAATGCCACCGTTTAGAAACCACTGATAAAGTGAGTCATAATAAAAAAGGGGGCTCGGTTGTCACAAGGTGAGAACAGACAGCCATACACCACACACACTCACCCACACGAGCACGCACACACACACACATTCGTGAACACACACAAACACACACTCGCTCAAACGCTGACAGAGTTGCGGAAAGCCATTTCCATTAATCCCGTGGTTGTTTTTTTTTTTGTTGTTGTTTTTTTTTAACTTTTTGGGGGCATCATTTCCAAGAATTTTTTCAACAAAGCTTGATCTGTCTGCCTGGGGATGCGGCCAAATAAACCATGCTAAAAACAAAGCTGCTTCCGTGGACCCGAAGAACGCATTTTCAGGAAGTTGGATCTTCACGCAGTGTCTCCTGGGAATTTGGTAAAAATAATAAAACTTTGAACCTGGCGTGAGGACTACGACTCCTGGAGTCGGGACGATGCTTTTTTTTTTTTTTATGATCGATGTTGTGTAATATGCATCGTTGACGAATTGTTAACAATTTCTTCACCACCACCACCACCCCACCTCGATTTCGTAATTTTTACATCAGAACCAAAAAAAAGGTATTATTTCGTAAAACATTTCAGAATTTTCCTTAATAAAAACCTTAATGAGCTCTCAACGAGTCGCTGTATCAAAACCACTGCATTAAAATGAACTCAGTATTTCGTCCTATTTTCGTTTTGATAGGATAAAATGGTCTGGGGATAAAGGATATACATGGGCAACCGTCAATTATGCTTAGCAATTTAAAATGCAGTTTAACTCAATTAAACTCATTTCTTAAAGAATTTTGCTGAAAAGTCAAATTGTGTAGTTTTTTTTATTTATATCATTACTAACGCATATAACATGACGCTCAGTACATGTTGCTATATCCTGGATACATTCTAAAATATGTTACAATGTCCTGGCAAGTATTTTCTTTCCTTGATTAAACAACTCATAAAAACAAAGTTTTTTTGGCATAAAATCCTTAATAAAATGTAATATCATGCAATGAAAAGGGGAGGGGGGCTGAAAATTTGACAATACATGCATGCAAGTAACGCTATTACTGCTCCCCCCCCCCCCAAAAAAAAATAATAATTATTTTTAAAGTTCGCCTCCGCATATTTTTTAACGCCCCTGAACTATATACATATACTTCAAAGTGCTACACGCCTTTACGCCGAAATTTATTCCACCAACTGAAGGGCCGAGTAGAAAAAGTACTTAAGTGTATTTTTGCAGTTTTTTTAGAAAAATGAGTTTAAAGTTTTTAAATTCGCATTTGAATACGTAAAATGCTGCTCAAGGTTGTATCAAAGTTACTATTTCTGTAAAACAAAAGAAATATTACGCACCAAAAGCACTTGCGATATTATCAAGAATCTCATTTAGCGCAGTCATTGAAAATTATTTTTTTTCATTTCCTGAATTCATTTGCATATGGTTGCGTTAAAACTGTTTTTTTTTTTTTTTTTTTTTTGGTGGGGTGGGGTGGGTTTTGGAGGATAGGGCTGAAAATTTTATGCATGTTTTGTCATCTGCAGCGGGATTATTGACCAAATTTCAGCTTGATGGGATGGCGGAGAGTGGGTCAATTAACCGCTCGAAGATTTAGCCTTAAACAAACACACGAACAATAGGGAAGTTAAAATAAAAGATTTAATATTTACACAACCCCTAAAGGCAAACTTTTCATATAAAACATACGTTTTCATATAAAACATAATTTTTCATATAAAACATACGTTTTCATATAAAACATACGTTTTCATATTATAATTATACTCGACGTATGTCCATGCCCAGATTTAATATTATCATATGTTTATAAAAGTACAATTTTGTTCAAGGACTTTACAACATTTTATACGAAATGCTGTATAATTATCTATGCACTCCATAAGCATGGTTCTCATCGCCAACCTCCCACTACATTCCCCAAACTCTCACCATATACCCAAAGCTCTCACCCTGCACCCCAACTTATCACCATTTACCCAAACCTTCCACCTCATGCCACATCCTCGCTCAGTATACAACAACCTCTTCATAAACGCCTATCTTTGACTATGCATACCAAAAACCTTCAACATACACCCCAACGTTTCACCCTATACCCCGAAACCTGTCACCGTATAACCAAACCTCTCTAAGTAGACACCAATCTCTTCATGAGCCCCTGTCTTTCACTGCATACCCCAAGCTCTCGTCATATACCCCAACCTCCCATCATATACCCCAACCTCCCATCATATACCCCAACCTCCCATCATATACCCCAACCTCCCATCATATACCCCATCATAAAAAACCCATAAAGTATTTGTTGATAAAAGTTACGATGTAACGCCTAAACCCCATAGCACACGATAAGCTTGTATCATCTTAACAGCATTATCCGAGACCCGTCCACATTATCTGCTGAGAATCAATTACAGGAACATCGCCCCAGGGGGGCCTCTGGGGTCCAAAATATTGCTTGTTCTGGACGGCTCCTATTCCATCGTATTGTCTCCCGTGTTAGTGCCAGAGCGATCCATTTGCAACAACTTAGTCACGTGACGGTGGCGTTATAGCCTGAACTGATCATAATAACCAGAGCATTCGAGAATTGTACACACACAAAAATATAGACACTGTTAGTGGGTTGTACGGGTGATGGTACCTAATTGTACATCAGAATACTCAAATTTGGCATGCAGGGCATCAGCATAAAGGCGCTTCATTGAATCAACTTGCGCAATCTTTAGAAAGATGAAATAAACTGCGCGTTGTAATCTGTGGTTTCTAATCTGCTTGGAGGGGTACCCGAATGTTGACGGTCACTGAAATCCCATACTTTTATAATTTACAGTGCTCCCTTTAAAAACTGCATGTCCGAAGAAAAAATTACCTTGTGAGATAAATGCAATAAATATATCAATAATAGAATATAAACATTACTTCTAATACATCATAGCAGGATAGACAAGGGCCCTGGTTTATGTTTCCATCTTCGGTGTACTCTAGAGAACACATCATCATCATCATAATCATCGCCTTTCGTCCCGTCTGGGGCATAGGCCACAAACAAAGGCTCTCCAGGCATCCCGGTCTTGGGCAAGTCTCTCCAGCTGCCCCCAGTTGTGCCCACTCTTTTTGGTGTCTGCCTCCAGCTCCCTTCTCCAAGTCCTTTAGGGTCGACCTCTTTTTCTCTTGCCCTGGGGTTTCCAAGTGAGGGCTTGTCTCGTGATACTTGATGTGGACTTTCTGAAGGTGTGAGGACTTGTCTCGTGATACTTGATGTGGACTTTCTGATGGTGTGAGGACTTGTCTCGTGATACTTGATGTGGACTTTCTGAAGGTGTGACCAGACTAACTCTTCCACTAAATCGTGTTGTGTGCACCGCCAGAGATCCTCGTTGGGGATGACGTTGGGCCAGCGGATTCGTAGAATCATTCGGAGACATGAGTTGATAACCGTGGGAGTACACACAGTTGTGAATTAAACAGTTGGGAGTCAATCATTCGGGAAGTAAACAGTTGGAAAGCAAACAGTTGGGGATTAAACACAGTCAATAAAGAAATGGTAAAAATTAAAACTTAGATTAGGAAACAGAAATTTAAAAGAACTATCCCGAAGGAGCAGACGCTGGGGAAAATGGTTGCACGGGGAAACAGGTGAGAGATGTCCACTGTTAAATTTTCAATACTCTCTGTTAACCGTTCAGGGCTGCTGCTGTGTTAATTTTTCAACGTTGATTTCGTTCAATAAATTTAAAGCAAAAGTTATACTTCTTGAACAAATTGAACATGGGTTTACTGTGGTAAACGTTTAAGTGAAGATGAAAGGAAAAAAAAGGGAGATCACTAGAAATGAAACTGTTATTGTCGTTACTGCGCTTTGATATTTTAATCGGCAGACGACATGTTTGACTTCCGCCATTTTGTGTGAATCAACTTTCTTCTGTTAGCTACAAATGCTTACTTGTCCTGCTCTTTGAAATTTATAATCACACAAAATAAGTATATAGCTTTGCTTTGGGGGGGGGTGAACTTTTAATCTTATAAAAGAATCCTCGATGCCCCTATTATAAGACTGCCGAAGATACGTTTGCGCTTAGGAAGCGAGACGGAAAATAGAATGGCGACATAATCCTGTCAAGACTTCCGTTTAGCAACACAAAAGAACTTTTTAGACAACAATATCCCCACTTCTTAACAATTTTTTTTTTTTAAACATTTTTCTTTTCATTTTAAAATGTGATATTTCTTTTTAAATGTTTGAATGACATCGCATTTTGTAATCACAGAGAAGTATTAAGTTTAATGTTATCCTTATGCTTGAGTAAAAATGGGCATTTTTCTAAATCTTTAGAACTTGCACGACTACAAAAAATTTCATTTTTACGATGAGCCAAAAGAAGTTGGGTTTTTGTTTTTTCATTGCAGTTAGTACTCTTAGACAGACATGATCCTGTTAAGTAGATTACAACATTATTACCACAAAACTACGTTTTCCTTCGTAGACTTACATTACACGAAAAGACTGTTGCAATAAAAGTGAACTATAACAATTTCCATCTGTTTCATTTATAGTTCTGTTCCATGTACTCATGTTTTAGGTATCCCCCTCCCCTTTTATATAACTACCCGCTGTTTTAAATCACACATCCCGTTCCATCATGTTGTAAATCACACATCCCTTTCCACCATGTTGTAAATCACACATCCCTTTCCACCATGTTGTAAATCACACATCCCCGTTCCATCCATGTTGTAAATCACACATCCCGTTCCATCCATGTTGTAAATCACACATCCCGTTCATCCATATTTTAAATCACACATCCCGTTCCATCCATGTTGTAAATCACGCACCCCGTTCCATCCATGTTGTAAATCACACATCCCATTCCATCATGTTGTCACGCACCATCCTGTACCACCCCACGCCCCTCCCCCCACTAAAACATTTCCCACCACCACAACGCGCAACATCAAACACTGACACTAAACGCACGATTCGTGTGCTTTACCTGTGAATGGAATCCTTGGCAAGCTGGGCCGCGTCCTTGGAGGGTTGCAGGACTCTGTCCTTCAAGTTGGTGAAAGCCCCGAACGGCATGATGACCTACAGGGGAAACGTGGAGGGTGCTGACTCAATTCCAACCGTATTAGCGAAACTCCGGTTCCTGGAATGTAACCTTCAAGAATCGTTGGATATCCTCGGGTACCTTTTGAGTGGACGATTCACTTCTGCTCAACGACTAGCACACCATATAGATCAATCGTTAATTGAAGACAATATGAAGACGGTGTTAAATCCATGGAACTTATTGCTTTTTTGTTTAGAAATCTGTGGATAAAAATAAAAAAATCACTTTGATTAATGATTTAGTTTCGATTGGTTCATGTTATGTAATTATTTACAGAATAGCAATACAGTGACGCAATATGTATGCAAAGAAAAATTCCTTACACTGAAATCGCTTAGCAGATGTTTGAAAAGGAAAAATGGGAAATGATTTGATAGAGTTGATGGTTAGTCTGAAAATGGCGTGAGTAGATTGGCTGAAAAAAAAGATTTCAGCAGAGAAATCATCCGATACTTTGGTACAGTAAGACACCTCACGAGACGTCAGGGTACAGTAAGACACATTACTAGACGTAATAGTACAGTAAGACACATCACTAGACGTCGGGGTACAGTAAGACACATTACTAGACTTAATAGTACAGTAAGACACATCACTAGACTTAATAATACAGTAAGACACATCACTAGACGTAATAGTAACGTTAGACACATCACGAGACGTCGGGTACAGTAAGACACATCACTAAACGTCATGATACAGTAATCCCCCCCCCCCCGGACACGCCATGGTATTGAAAAGACAACCGGATGGGCTAAGGATTCACCAAACGGTCATCGGGTGGTCAGAACATGTAATTCACTAATTTAAAGAAATTAAATGGAACATAAATTTTTTTTTTTTAAACTATTCAACACAAAAATTATTTCTGAAAACGTGCACTTCCAATCCTCTACCTCTCGGGTGTGCCCTTAAAAATCCGTGACATGAGGTCCCTTCCTTTTATTAAGACCCATAATTCTTAGATTTCTAAACTGCTAGTTCTCATCCGGTGAAGTAGAGAGACTCGCCGTCGTCAACGGAGCAGAGAACATTATACGCAGACAGGAGTTATGTTGAAAACCTGATACCTCCAGCCGTACATCCCCGGTGGTGTCTCGATTTCTGTTTAATAGTACTCATGGGAGTCTGCGACGATCACTGAACTACATTGCACCTAGGGTGAAAGTTTTCTATCAGTTAATTGAGTTTTCATTCCGTCTACCTACAGAGTCAGATTTAAGTGTTTCACAATGGAAGAAAATTAAATAGTTGCTGAAACTTATTCCGTTAAACATCACGCTAAATCCAAGAACATAGTTTTCTTAAAATGAAAATGATTGGGTTTTTCAGTGTACCGAAACTAGTGCCCATTCATTGTGGTACCAGAGTAGATCTGTTTCCTACGTTTCTTGCGGTGCCATTGTTCACCTTTTGCGAGGAGCTATCACACCGCAATTGGTTCCTGATAAATTGTTTCCATAAGATAATCTTTCTCACGGCTCTGGCTGCTGTCTTAGACTTGAAAGTAGGACGTGTGTCTATACTCCCTCCCATCAAATTAGGACATGTGTCTATAATCCCTCCCATCAAAGTAGGACATTATGTGTCTATACTCCCTCCCATCAAATAAGGTCATGTGTCTATACTCCCTCCCATCAAAGTAGGACGCGAGTCCAGAGAAACACACAAAGACAGTGAGAGAGAAATAAGAGAGATTGAGAGAGAGAGAGAGTTAATAAGAGAGAGAGAGAGTTAATAAGAGAGAGAGGGAGTTAATAAGAGAGAGAGAGAGTTAATAAGAGAGAGAGAGAGAAAATACGAGAGAGAGAACGACAATAAGAGAGAGAGAAAAAGGGGGGGGGGAGGGAGATTAGTGAGCTATTCATTTGTTTGTGTTGTGCCGCATGATTATTTTCTGTACATAACAAGCTGGTATTTCCGTTGAGCCAACTAACTACAACGTGAGATTTTGTGGATGGATCCTAACAAATATGATGCATGACCAATCTAGAATGTTCGGGTGAGAGTGAAACCACTTTCTGTTCAACGGCAAACAAATAAATAATTCATTGTGTTTTGTGACAAGTATACTTAAGATCTGCCTCTTGTTCACTTGATTCCAACATTAATGGGGGAAGTTTGAAATAAATGGGCGAAGTTTGAAATTAATGGGTCAGGTTTGAGATTAATGGGCGAAGTTTGAAATTAATGGGTGAGGTTTGAAATTAATGGGTGAGGTTTGAAATTAATGGGTGAAGTTTGAAATTAATGGGTCAGGTTTGAAATTAATGGGCGAAGTTTGAAATTAATGGGCGAAGTTTGAAATTAAGGGGTGAGGTTTGAAATTAATGGGTGAAGTTTAAATTAATGAGTGAGGTTTGAAATTAATGGGTGAAGTTTGAAATTAATGGGTGAAGTTTACAATTAATGAGTGAGGTTTGAAATTAATGGGTGAAGTTTGAAATTAATGGGTGAAGTTTGAAATTAATGGGTGAAGTTTTAAATTAATGGATGAAGTTTTAAATTAATGGGTGAAGTTTGAAATTAATGGGTGAGGTTTGAAATTAATGGGCGAAGTTTGAAATTAAGGAGTGAAGTGTGAAATTAATGGGTGAGCTTTGAAATTAATGGGTGAAGTTTGAAGATAATGGGTCAGGTTTGAAATTAATGGGTGAAGTTTGAAATTAATGGGTGAAGTTTGAAATTAATGGGTGAAGTTTGAAAGTAATGGATGAAGTTTGAAATTAATGAGTGAAGTTTGAAATTAATGGGTGAAGTTTGAAATTAATGGGTGAGGTTTGTAAATAATGTGTGAAGTTTGAAATAATGGGTGAAGTTTGAAATTAATGGGTGAAGTTTGAAATAATGGGTGAAGTTTGAAATTAATGGGTGAAGTTTGGAATTAATGGGTGAAGTTTGAAATTAATGTTTTGTTTTCTGTAGGCATTTTGTTTCTTTCCATGTAAGAGAATTTAAGTGTTTTTTTTAAATTGCTGTACGTACAGGGCTGAGCATGGATATGACATTCAATAATAAATGTACTTCGGTCTCTCTAGTCTCATTATTAACTGGAATGATGAGCTTTTTCCTTACAGCGGGGGTTCAAGCAGTGAGAATGTGACCGAAGGTACGTTGTCTAGATGTTAGGTCCCCTTCGCTATAGCCACAGTCAATATTTCAGAGTAAAAAAACTCCTGTCCTTCCAGCTCCTGCAGACCTGTTGTGTTTGTAATTCTTCTAGCTCCTAAAGAGCCGATGTGTTGAATGAAAAAAAAACACAAAGTAGTGGAACAGTTCATCAAAATATATTTAAATCTTTTTGATGCATATGTGTTTAGCATCATCAGAAACAACAAAATACTTATATCCACATTTTTAAAACAATCACTTCTACTCCACAAAACGAAATAAAAGCCGCACACTCTTTTCGACTCCACTCGTCACTGTCTCGCTCAACACTCAACTCTCCTCTCATTTTTACTACACTCCTCCACACGTGGCTTTTGTCCCGACACACCAAGACGGTCATACATGACTGATAAAAACTCGTGGGGTATACAGGAAAACTCACGAGCGCTCTCCTAACCTCATCAAAACATACACAGAAAATATAATCACACGATTTGACTGTGGCAGAGAACACTTTATTAAAGAATATTATAATTTTAAAAAATAAATGTAAAAATAAGTGCTTGATCATTTTGAAAAACATCACTCTAGGCCCCCGGGGTGCAATAAAAGCAAAGGTTGAGAAACACTGTAAAAACAACCACCAAAAAAAACCGGGTTGATTTTCGTAACATCGGTGGGGTGCACCCAGTAGCCACCTCGAAGCCAGATCTTACCGTGGTCACTAAATTACACATCACACACTCGCTCTGTCAATATGTGAGCCAGTCAGAGAATGAGCCCTGACACGTACCACTGGACCATGAATTCGACGTTAATGACCCCCATACCCCCTGACACCCAATAATTTCTAACTAATTCCCCCCATTAATGGCTCACTTATACTTATAACTCGCATGCACTGCGCACTTATAATTTACGTGTATTGTCAGACTTATCATTTGCAGGTATTGCTGCACTTGTCACTTGCTGGTATCGCTACACTTATCACTTGCAGGTATTCCTGCACTTGTCACTTGCTGGTATCGAAACGGTTGATAAATTTTGAGTTTTTTCGGAAATCATTTTAAACATAATCAAAACAATTATTTTTTTTAAAAATGTAAAAATTAAAATACATCGAACTTACTCTTTTTACTGACACATAAGAAACCGGCTGTTGCTTGATCGGTAGCTCACCGTTGTAAGTATTGTTACACCTTACACGCTTTGCTGCACGCCCATGTATTGCTAAAATTATAACTTTAAAATTATCGTTACCCTCAGTTGCGTACTGGGGGGGGGGGCATCATGCCCCGGGCGCTACTCACAAAGGGGCGCCAAATGGTATATTTTACTATAATATTGTATGGTTTTCGAATAGGGGGGGCGCTAAAAAGGTATTGGGGGCGCTAAAAAGGTATTGTGCCCCGGCGAGAGTTAAGCTCGCTACGCCACTGGTTACCCTCAGCTATACGAGCTGAATTTTATATAAGTGTGTGGTTTTTTTGTTGTTGTTTTTTTGTGTGTGTTTTATACTGCTGCAGACTAATAACAGCGCTGGAAATATATAGCCGTGAAATTAAATGAAATAATAGACAAGAGACAATAAAGAGATTTTAAAATCTATTCTCATACACGGATTAAATGGTCGCTGAGACCTTTGAAAACATCTGTTCAGTCCTCTGGCTGGCGTCACCGGGTAAAAACAGGTTGCGGTGCAGTCGTGCTGCGGGTGGTTTACACCCAAACGGGTGGGCCGGAAATACCGGGATAGCCGTATAGTGCAGTTTAAATAACACAGCATCTTTTTTTTGTGGCGTGCGATACTGAAACCGGACAGGGGGGGGGGGGAGTTAAGAGGAGTTTTATTGTCATGGTTGGGTGTTGAGAGTTGATATGAAAGGTCCCAGCATTCATTCGGAGAATATGTGTAATCTTACCTATGAGAGCAGTGGTGGCATTGGAGTAGTGGTGGCGTGGGAGCAGTGGTGGCGTGGGAGCAGTGGTGGCGTGGGAGCAGTGGTGGCGTGGGAGCAGAGGTGGCGTGGGAGCAGAGGTGGCGTGGGAGCAGTGGTGGCGTGGGAGCAGTGGTGGCGTGGGAGCAGAGGTGGCGTGGGAGCAGAGGTGGCGTGGGAGCAGTGGTGGCGTGGGAGCAGTGGTGGCGTGGGAGCAGAGGTGGCGTGGGAGCAGTGGTGGCGTGGGAGCAGTGGTGGCGTGGGAGGGAGGTGGTGTGGTGTACAAAAATCGTTAATTTTTGCAAGACGTCATTTATGGATGCCCCTCCCCCCTTTGGGCAATATTTACACGCTAATAATAATCACATACTGTTTTCTCTAATTCTGATATAATTGATGTAAAGGTTTAGCGAGCATTGAATCGGAAGAAAAACCTGCCTCATATAGTGTGATTTGTTTTCTGTTTTCCTAAATGTTATTAAACCTAATATCATTCGCTCCGTGGTGATGCCTCCAATGCACCCGTAACTTTAGCACGACTGACCGCACTGGTCATTTCTTCTTGGTATATATAATATAATCAGCGTCCTTGTCATTGTCCCGTCTTTTTTATCCTAAGCCTAAGCCTAGAGAGCAGTGGTTCTCAACCTTCCCAATGCCGCGACCCTTTAATAAAGTTCCTCATGTTGTGGCGACCCCCCCCCCCCCACTAAATTAATTTTGCTACTGCATAACTCTAGAGTATATCTGTTTTCCGATGGTCTTAGGCGACCCATGTGAAAGGGTCCTTCGAACCCCATGGGCGTCGCGACCCACGGGCTGGGAACCGCTGCCCCAGAGGGTTCCAATATTTCCTTCACATACGGCTTGACCGCAGTCCTTCCTATGTTATAATGTCCTTACCATGTTCCACGAACAGGAAGTAGTGACACCCTCACATACATGGCACGACTGAAGGACGTTATCATACTGGAAACCATTATTGCACAGTTCACGCGTATCAGATTTTTTTTTTTTTAATAAACAGCTTGTATACTACAAATGTGTTACAGCAAAGCTCAAAATAATTTTGGTTGGCCGTGGAAATTAGTGTTTTAGTATTAAACAAACCTTTAAAGGAAAGTTGATCGTCTGATTCCCTTAGAACAAATAATATCGAGCAATTAAGGGTGAGGTGGGGTGAGGGGGGCGCTGAAAACTTGAGAAAAGATGCATACACGTAGCGCACTGTATAAGAATCCCAATTAGTGCTCCCACCACCCCGCAAGCCCCAAGGCGCGCAATCGCACATTCACGCCACTGAACTTTATTAATATTTCTAATGACCCATCCGCTTTTACAGCTCAGATTTATTTCACAAACATTTTCACACACACACAAAAAAGACATAAGAAAATATTACGCACCAAACGCACTTGTGTGTGTGTTTGTTTGTTTTGTTTGTTTGTTTTGTTTGTTTGTTTTGTTTGTTTTCATTTTATCTCCCCTTTGAAAAACATGAAAAACTGATTTGTGGGGGTTGGGGTTGGGAGATGGGCTGAATATTTCAAAGAATGCGTTGTCATAGGCACCAAGTCTATATACCAATTTTCAGCTCGCTAGCTTGACGGGAAGTGGGTCAATTAGCCGTCCGAAGAGTTTGCCAGTCCGCCAGCCACGAGCAAAAGCGAGGTTATTGTACAGTTTTCATGAACGACAAAGTGTATCACGATCAGCGGCAGGGGTGGGGGTATATATTAGTTCATTTCAGGACACCCTATCTGGTACTGCCCAAGCCGTGGTTTTAATCCCAACGATACTGTGTGCACTTTTAACCGCGTGAGACTCCCCGATTACGCGGGGTATTGTGCCGTTGAATTCAATGGATCCGCCGTGTGAGACTCCCGGGCCACACGGGATATTGTGCCATTGATATCAATTGGATCCATGATGTGTCAACAAAGTGTATGATCGTGTTGCAGTCACGTGATTGAGCTTTGCTTTTGTCCACCACTATCGGGTTGACTGGCTGACTGGTTGTCTGTTATGATTTATGAGACTCAGAGATCTGGGATGTGAGGTTTGGGGGGGGGGGGAGTGGGGGTGGTTGTGGGTGGAATAGGATAACTTAATTGGGAAAACCAGTGGACACGGTCTGTTTTTTTGTCTTTTTGGCAAGCTCAACTACATTTTTGTATTGCTGGACTAGTGTGTGGGTTTTTTTGAGTGTGTGTGTGTTGGTTGGTGGAAGTTGCTTCAATACTTATCGTTTATACTGCTTTTTAAAAAAATGAATGCAAATCAAAAGAAAATTGCAGATGAAAAGATTTTTTAAAATACAATTCAGGTGTTTGGTTTGTTCATAAAAAAAATAAATGAGAAAAGGTACCCACAGCAGGATGGCCATCTAGCTAGTACACATATCACTGCAGGATGGCCATCCAGCTAGTACACATATCACTCCAGGATGGCCATCTAGCTAGTACACATATCACTCCAGGATGGCCATCTAGCTAGTAAACATATCACAGCAGGATGGCCATCTGGCTACTACGCATGTCATATCAAATAAATTATTATTAGGTCTCACCAGCAATAACAGTTCAAATAGCAGGGAATCTAGGAAGAGAAATGTCTACAAGATTGTATTCTCTGGCCCTTACACCCCATCACCTTCCCCAAACCAATAGCTTTTCTCACCATTAACAATAAGCTTACACGGCATGAACACGGCCAAAATTCTATATAAAAAAATATTAAGACCGAAAGATATTAACCCGTTATCTCCCAAATTATTTTTTAATTTTATTTTTTTTTTGCTTTCTTCGTAAACGTATTGGCATTTGGAGTCCCAGGGACAGAAAAAACTATGTAATAATCTTACGCTTTCTTTACTTTTAAAAAAATCCTGACCCGCTATGTTGCCCCCACCCTTCTATTGTTATATTGCTGATACATGCATGTCTCATCAAACGAATGTATTAAATCATTTCTTTTGTTCCCCAGCATGTGCGAACTTACCAGAGTGTCGCCCCCCACAAACCCTTTTTCCCATCCCCCCCCCCCCAGCAGGTAGCAAATCTAAATGATGACTAATTAAGTTATTATTGTCGATAAAAATAATCGTATCTTGTCTTAAAATTTCATATAGTTAACAGACTATCCTTAACTATTTAGTGCCTTCCGTCTTTTTTTTTGTTTCCAGTGTCCATCTACGGGCTCCGTGAAGCCCCCTCCCCCTCACCCACTCCAACTTTGCCTTCCCCCCAATTCTGACACTTTAAATATACCGACTGCGTAGGTGCAGTTCATAATGGTGGCCGATGTCGTGAATATTGCTTGGCACTAAACACAACAAAACAAAAACAAAACAAACAAAAAACTGTACATCAAGTTTTGGCGCATGAGCAGCATTGGGGGGGGGGGGGCTGATGAAGCAAACGTCATTAGAAATTCACAAGGGATTAAAGTCTGTGTTTCCGTCGGCTGACGCTGTAGATAAGTGGTGTGTAGCCGGGAAAGGGTTGAGTGGAGATTGGGGGTGTGCACTTTACAAATTGAATCAATTTACAGCTTTACGAAATGAATCAATTTACAGCTTTACGAAATGAATCAATTTACAGCTTTACGAAATGAATCAATTTACAGCTTTACGAAATGAATCAATTTACAGCTTTACGAAATGAATCAATTTACAGCTTTACGAAATGAATCAATTTACAGCTTTACGAAATGAATCAATTTACAGCTTTACGAAATGAATCAATTTACAGCTTTACGAAATGAATCAATTTACAGCTTTACGAAATGAATCAATTTACAGCTTTACGAAATGAATCAATTTACAGCTTTACGAAATGAATCAATTTACAGCTTTACGAAATGAATCAATTTACAGCTTTACGAAATGAATCAATACACAGCTTACAAAGTGATTCGAGATACAACTGTGCGAAATGAATCAATTTACAGCTTTACAAAATGAATCAATTTACAGCTTTACAAAATGAATCAATCTTCAATTTCACATTACTAAAACTATAAATATGTGTTACAAAATAAGACCTGCTAGACTACACCGTCATTAATGCAGCGGGAACGCACAAAATCAAAGGATTATATTTGCAATGAAAACACAAGCATTAACAGCTGCCACTGACGACTGGTTTTGACAACTGCCATTGATAACTAGCATTGACAAATGACATGGCCAACAAGAATTGACTACGGGGTTTGGTGGCCGTTTACATCAGTATTTCCCTGCTTTTTTTTTCCACTTTCCACGCCATTTTGTGGTAGAGCTGGAGTCATCTGTAAGATTTGATTTCAATTACTCCAGCGTGTATTGGTGTGTGAGATTCAGTATTGTAGAAGGAAATTCATACGGTCCCCGTAGTCAATTCTTGTTGGCAATGTCATTTGTCAATGCTAGTTATCAATGGCATTTGTCAAAGCCAGTTGTCAAATGTCAGCTGTCATAACCAAATGTTCCATGCTAGTTGTCACAGCCAGTTGTCAATGGCAGCTGTTAATGCTTGTGTTTTCATTGCAAATATTATTTTTTAATAATGTCTAGGATCTACACATACTTATGTGGACAATTGTCGTTAGAGCAATAACTACTAACTATTGTTCAAATCTAATATACACACATATATTTCCCGTGCATTTAAATGTTAAAGTTATTAGATATTTATTACGAATAAAATAAGAAAGGTTGAGACAAGCCTGGGGCACTCGACTTTCTGTTCGACTCCACCACACCACCCTTCTATCCCTAGAAAGATGTGTGGAGAAAAAGAAAGAAAAATATTTATTTAAAACTGCTGACGTTTTCGTTGAAAGCATTAAATATTTGATTATGAATTTTATTCACAACCTTGAATTTACCGGGAACCACCCCTAGTTTTAGTGCCAACAATAATGGGCCAATATTTTTGCAGCCCACTCCTTTTCCAAATCTTCCACACAAAAAATCTGCATTGGGTAGAAAATCCCGCCCCTGCATATAAAGAAAATGTGTCCCCCCCGGGCAGACCGCCACCTCCCACCTTCCTACGCCACTGACTTGACTTTTTCCGCAACTGGTATCATTGCTCAAACAAACATGACTTCTGTTACAGGTAACGATATGACTTTATCATAAGCAATAACAACGCAGAGCTCATTTGCTATGTCAATTACCATCTTACTTTACATAACGACAAGGTGGAATTTGTATTTTAAAATTGGACATAACTTAAAAGAAAAAAAAAGAAATTCCGTCCGGGAATTCGCAGGATGAAATCCACAAGGCCTGGTATTATCCTTCTAGGATTATAAGCTGGTTCCCAAGGGAACATCATGTGGATGATACAGCTTGGCACCATGTTTCATTGTATCAATGTTATCCTCCTTCGGGACTCCATCTCCGGGTTTGAATTCAGAGTTTCCTTCTCCCAGTTTTCTTCTCTTAGATGAGTTGCCATCATCCACCCGGGGGGGGGGGGGGGTGTGGGTGTGTGGCTGGTGATGTTTTTGCTTGACTGGACTTTGGTGGGGATTGAACGCCAGACCATCAACTTGAGATTTGCTCAGTTTAGAGTTTTAAGTCTAGCAGCCAAATAAATACATTAAACACTCCCTGTGTTCTATTGATTAATTTCAAATAGTCCACTTTAAGACAGTGGTTCTCAACCTTCCTATGACCGCGACCCTTTAATACAGTTCATCGTGTTGTGGCGCCCCCCAGCCACAAAATTATTTTCGGTTATACTGCATGGTCTTAAGCGACCCCCGTGGGAATGGGTCGTGCGACACCCATGTTGAGAACCGCTGACTTAAGAAGACTTTTAACGTCATCTCTTCGTTTAGCTCCCCTGTTTACCACTACAACAAAGTATCACCAGCTATAACTTCTTGATACACTTATACGCCAGTGCTTACATTATTGTGTCTCCAACCTTCATTGGAGCTGTCGTATTGCATTCATAAATTTACATATAATATTTTATATGACTGAAAGGAAGAAAAAAACACAGCAATAACACTACAACATTATGTCAGTCTGGTCGTAAATTTAAGGGCGTGAAGATGAATTAAATCAGTTTGAGGACCCCCCTCCTCTGAACTCAATGGAAAACATTTTTTAACTCGTGTTTTGTGCAAGGAAGGGAAGGAACAAATATTGCTAATGGAACCAAGATTGGTCGTTTGTTATGGCTCAATGGCCGGGCCATTGATTTGGTCGGGTGGGGAGGTGTGAGCTGAACCATACAGAGACACGTCCTGGCTATCGGTAATACATGCAAGCTAAATACGTGACCGCTACATTTGCACTGTTAACTGACTGTTGGGGGGGAAGTACCCCCCCCCCCCAACAACGTCAACACGGGTTCTAAACTAACTATAGCAGGCAACAGAGTGAAGAATCGGTGTATAACTTATAACGTTAACGGTTCTAACTATTTCTCATCGATGACGTCAGGGCAGAACATACTTTAAGGTGTTTTATAAAATCATAAAATTTTAAAGGCTGATTATACGGGACATGATCACTGATGCGTGGATCTGTGATAGTACGGGACATGATCACTGATGCGTGGCTCTGTGATAGTACGGGACGTGAGCACTGATGCGTGGCTCTGTGATAGTACGGTACATGATCACTGATGCGTGGCTTTGTGATAGTACGGGACGGGAGCACTGATGCGTGGCTCTGTGATAGTACGGGACGTGAGCACTGATGCGTGGCTCTGTGATAGTACGGGTCGTGATCACTGATGCGTGGCTCTGTGATAGTACGGGACATGATCACTGATGCGTGGCTTTGTGATAGTACGGGAAGGGAGCACTGATACGTGGCTCTGTGATAGTACGGGACGTGAGCACTGATGCGTGGCTCTGTGATAGTACGGGTCGTGATCAATGATGCGTGCCTCTGTGATCTTACAGGACCTGATCAATGGTGCAGATCTGTTTACCCTCAAACTCGTAAAATCGTACAATATCATCACAAAATCCTTCAATGCATTATCTTAATAGTAACAAAATAAACATACAGTATATATAATGTACACACCTCAAAATCGTACATTGTACGCCAAAATCGTAAGAGTTGTGACGATCCGAGGCTGGACTTTAGAAAATTCTTCACTCATAAATCCGCCCCTGAAAACCCTTGTAAGATGATACCATTCCTCCCCCTTGTTTTGCCCCACAGTATCATAGACCACTCACCCCAAAAGCGTGAATTTTGTGTTCAACTCCTATCATTGATGAACCTTGAGAAAATAATACCTTACCCCCGCCCCCCCCCCCCCCTCGGTATTGCCCTGGAGACAGCAAAGCGGAGTAACGTCCCTTGTTGTTATTGCATTCTTAAACCAAATAGCTCACGCAAAAGCGTGATAATGGATTTTGTACCTCACGCCGATAAACTTTGAGGGTAGAAGGTCAAGGCCGCAATATCAGAAATGATCATCATTGGATGGGGAAAGCATACAACATTTAAATCATCCAATTGAATCATCACCCAACTCGAATAAATAGCCAGAACAAGCAAGAATATGTCTTTTATGATCTTATCACTTCACTGTGGACGCTGGAAGGAACTAGACTTAGACCTTCATTAGCGTGATACATAACTGCAACCCAGGCTATTAGCAAGTATATGACTTTTAAGATCTGATCACTTAACAGTGGACGCTGGCAGTACCTAGACTTAGGACTACATTAGCGTGATCATTAACTGCGACTGCTACCTGGAGTACTAGTTAGTACGCAACCATGATTTTGATATCATGTGATTGCACTTGTAATGTTCACATAGCTATATAACAAATATTCGATCGTGTTTGATATTATTCTTATAATGGCTGTTACCTTATATTGATATTATGCATTCTATGATTGCTTTTGCCGCGGGCTACGACACACCGCCATCACTTAATAGAGATGGTAGGTTGTTGTTCCAACTCGCTCATGTCTCTTTTAACAAGAGGGCATTATGTTTATTAAGTACCTGTAAATTTAATTGTTATTAATGATAAAATATATCACATACTTCATAATTGAAATGTTTGCCTGGTCCAACATTGTCGCGAAGCAACATATGCTTACGCCGACAATGATCAGACTTATAAATCCATCCACAAATTGGAGGTATACGAATGTACACGCTATGTCACTTTCCATACCTCGATCTGAATTTGTTGCTGTTGGAAAGGGACTTATCAGCGTATGACCATTGGATACTTATCCATTTTTGTATCATACTACATTTAGCCTGTTTTCTATCACTGGACCGATTGACGTTGAAGCTGGAACTAGGGGATTGCTTTACATCCTACACCAAACTACCTGACGGCTACTAGGACTTCGAGATCCAGGGACTCTTTCTACCACGATTCGTCGCTGGAGAGTCATCTTCACCATCGCCGAGATCCCACGGAACTTACGACCGGGAACTCCGCCTTCACTACTCTACGCTTGTGATCCACCGAGATCATCTTGGAAATATATAACCGTTAAGTCCCCAAGGAATGAACATAGTATCTTGAGCATTTATAATGATGATAACGTTAGTGTGTCAGTGACCATTGAAGTACATTGGAATATCTCGTCTAATTATATGACGTCTTTTGTAAATAATATTAATCAATAAATCCTTGTATTTATTTCTCGTTTAACAAATAGTTCGTTACAGTCTATACTTTATGTACATAGTTAGTTTATTATGTCTGTGAGGTGATTTGGCTAGAGTAAAGATTCCCTAGACAAAGAGCTAATAGGAGATCTCGTACGAGAGATACTCCTCAATACTATATTAAAGGACAGATCACCACAAGAGTAAACAGGTCTGATGGTGCGTAGCTCTGTGATCGTACGGGACATAATCAATGGTGCGTAGCGCTGTGATCTTACGCGACGTAATCAATGGTGCGTAGCTCTGTGATCGTACGGGACGTAATCAATGGTGCGTAGCTCTGTGATCGTACGTGACGTAATCAATGGTGCGTAGCGCTGTGATCTTACGCGACGTAATCAATGGTGTGTAGCGCGATGATCGTACGGGACGTACGGGACGTAATCAATGGTGCGTAGCTCTGTGATCGTACGTGACGTAATCAATGGTGCGTAGCGCTGTGATCTTACGCGACGTAATCAATGGTGTGTAGCGCGATGATCGTACGGGACGTAATCAATGGTGCGTAGCGCTGTGATCGTACGGGATGTGAGCAACGGTGCGTAGCTCTGTGATCGTACGCGACGTAATCAATGGTGCGTAGCGCGGTGATCGTACGGGACGCAATCAATGGTGCGTAGCGCGATGATCGTACGGGACGTAATCAATGGAGCGTAGCTCTGTGATCGTACGGGATGTGAGCAACGGTGTGTAGCTTAGTAATCATAAGGGGCGGGATCGACGGTGCTTAGCTCAGTGATCATAAGGGACGGGATATCATTAGTGCATAGCTCTGTGATCGCAGGGGACGCGATCAACGATGTTATAACTCTTTCTCTCCGGCAATAGGTAAATACGGCAACACAATTCAAAAGCATTGTTAAAATCTTCCGATGGTAAATATGAAGAGCTGATTTTCAAAATGCTGCATATCCATTTTGGGGGTTTTGAGATTATTCAACTTTTTACAAATAATTAATAACGCGTTTAGAGAATTTAATCATTTTCAGACAAGAATAAATAGGAATATAATGTGTTTTGTAAATCAAATTTACCATGTCCTAAAGGAACCTGGTTTGCTCTACAAAAAGGTCAGGTTTTTTCATTTTTTCAAAAATGTTGGATACCGCGTTTTGAAAATAAGCTCTTCATATGGTTCAATGAATGGCTTTGGTTGGTATTTGTGTACCTTTTTCTAATCATTTTAATTTACAAAAATGCACAATGCTATTGCATTTATTTTAATTTTGTATTTAATGTTATTGTTATTGTTGAAAGATTTCAAAACGAATGTGCTACACTACACAAACGAATGCTGGATTACGCAAATTAATGCTACATTATAAAAAATTAATGCTACATTATGCAGATTAATGATACATTATACAAATGAATGCTACATTATAATATTAATGCTCTATTTTGCAAATTAATGCTACAATATACAAATTAATGCTCCATTATATAAAGTAATTCTATACTATTCAAATTAATGCTACATTATACAAATGTTTGCCCCTTTTCCTAATAAAATGTTTGCCCCCCCCCCTTTCCACTGTCCCTTTCTTACGCCACCGACCCTGTTTTTAAACAGGAATAAACCCAGTAACTGGATATCACAGTTAATATTTGAGGGGTTTCCCCGTGAAGCTCCTACATTAAAAAAACTGTATCAAATAAATCCCATTTTTTTAAAAAAAGGAAACGAAACTCGAACATTTTATTTTTTCACGGCGAAATTATTCATTGACTTGAATACCGTCACACAAAGACATGCATTTAGATATAAAAATCACCACCACCACAGCTACATACAAAGAACAACAACTGAAAAAAAGAAAAATCCGCTCACCAAACATATTGTGTTACCAAGGAACGGGGAAAAATAAAACTGGTGTGACAAAAGATTGTTGAACGCTTTCATGGGTACGGTTTCATGGCAATTATAGCGGCAAATTGTCGCACAGTTCGGCTTCTGTGAGCAGAGGCGTAACAACGGCTTGGCATTGGGGCAGTTCAAACGGGCGCCGCTAAATCTCTAATTTTAAAATTTTTATTTAAATATCAAGGGCGCCACAAAAAATTAGCCAAGGGCGCCAAAAACCCAGTTACGCCTCGGACTGTGAGGCTGCTTGGCCGATAAGCTTATTTTTACGGAGGTGAAAGTGACGAGACAGAAAGGCGTAGAGATGTAAAAAGTAGAGTCGGAAGATGCTAGCGAATGAATGAATGAATCATTAATATGTAATATTATTGTATACAATTGTTAATGTTATGACAAGAAAGATTTTTTTTTAAAAATCAACTCCAGGTTGTATTATAGTGGTACGTGTCAGGATCAAGGTTCTTCCTTGTAAGGCCAGGGTCAAGGCTCTTCCCATGTAAGGCCAGGGTCAAGGTTCTTCCTTGTAAGGCCAGGGTCAAGGTTCTTCCCATGAAAGGCCATGGTCAAGGTTCTTCCTTGTAAGGCCAGGGTCAAGGTTCTTCCCATGTAAGGCCAGGGTCAAGGTTCTCCTCTGTAAGGCCAGGGTCAAGGTTCTTCCCATGTAAGGCCTAGGTCAAGGTTCTTTCTTGAAAGGCCAGAGTCAAGGTTCTTCCGTCTTATGTTAGTTTTAAAGAGGAAGTCAGTTTTATGCCAACTTCTACTCCGGAGATTTTCATCGCGAATTAACATTTCGCGGGCCGGGGCGTTATACCCCATAAATTAACCAAAACGTAATAAATGTAGAAATTTATTTATTTATACTAATCGCCAATAGTTTACTGCTAAATAACAAAAAAATATTTTTAAAAAATAACAATCGTTTTTCTTTTATATATTTCCACCCTTACTTCGCTTTATTAGTTACTGTGTAAATTCATTAAATAGAACAATATTTATTGCGGCACAACCTGGCATCCGACTGGCCAGATCATTTAACATACCTGGCCTGGTTACCGGAAATTTGATCGAAAGAAATTTCGTCGACGGAAAATTGATCGACGGTAATTTGATCGAACGGAAATTTGGTCGAATCTTTTTTTCAGTCCAGACCGTAAAATTTTCGTCAAATTTCTTTTTGAACGCACTAAACTATATCGTAAAACATAATAATGCAATATTTTAACGTATAAAATTAAAAAACGATTCGACAAAATTTCCGTTCGATCAAATTTCCGTCGATCAATTTTCCATCGACCAAATTTCTTTCGATCAAATTTCCGGATACGACCTGGCCGCATGATGCGCGCGGCCCGCCGGTTCGCCATCACATTTCTACCCTCTAACAGATTTCAAGAAGAGCGCGCTTGGTTTTTATTAACTTTTGTGGAAAGATAAATTAATTTCATCGAAGCCCGTGATTGTCTTTTTTTAAATCCTTAATATTTACTTCTCTTGTGTTCGTGTGTTTCTTTCTTTCTGGGTGTGTGACGAAAACCTCGGACGGCTAATTGACCCAAATCCAGTCAGCCTATCGAGCTCAAACTTAGCACATGGACTCGTTGCTGTTGACAACACATTCAATTAAATTTACAGCAATACACGCAAACCCCCCCCCCCCCCCCCACACACACACACACACAAAATCAGTTGTTCCCGTTTTTCAAAAGGAAGAGGAATGAAATATGATGCCACTGATTTCGCGAAATAAAATTCCTGATAACTGCGCTAAATGAGATTCTTAAAAAGTACAAATGCGTTTGGTGCGCAATATTTTCTTTTGTTTTTTTTCTTCTTCTGAAATGATGAAATAAATCTGCGGCGTAAAAGTGAGAGGGACATCAGAATATTAAAATGAAATAAAATAATTGTACAACAAAAAAAAAACATGTTAAGGATTTATAATTTGTACGAAAAACTTTATTTTGAATAGGTGCTGTTTAATTAAGCATGACAATTAACATTAGCTTTTACCAGAATCTCGTTTAATCAGTTTTGATCAGCCTTGTCATGGATGTTCAAGCAATGATACAATTATACGTCAGAAATAACCAACAGCCCAATGGTTATACTCATGGCCCAATTTAGACTTGCTGAGGCTCTAAGCTATACAAAGAGGCCCCCCCCCCTACCGTTTGAAATGGCATGAGGTGGTCAAAGAAAAAATTTAAAATATATAGCTGACAGATTGTGAAGCCATAAGCTTAGCTTATTTAGCTGATTGGTCAATCCGGTACTGGTTATACTTTAGTTAAATGTGCAAAATGGATGAGTGACAAAAATTCCTTGCGTTCTATCTCGCCTGGTCTAAAAGTAGGGCACATAATCATTACGCCAATTTTTATTCTGGATGAAAGGTCGTAGAATGATTTCCTGTTCCCAACAATCTACATAAGCACCTCGCAAAACTTTTTGTGCGTGTGTTAAATGTAAAAATGAACAATACCAAACTGCTTACCATTATGTGTAACTCTATGAACAATACCAAACCGCTTACCGATACGTTTCACGCTTTGTCGAAAAACCATCCGCATCACAATAAAACATCCATATTTATGCACACGAATATTCCAGCACGTATCCTAATCTTCATTTGACCAGACCCAGGCAAGTGGTCAAGGATCTGTACCCGTCAAAACCCAAACTCTATAGAGTTTCACCGTGCGCACCTAGGGGTTCCCAAACTTTCATCAAAACTTTCACCGTAATGATAATTGCGATCGAAGACGATAAATCAATAGACCAGCGCCTGCGAGGGAATCGTCCCCGAAGTCAAAGCGAGCGGGGGCACCAGTCCGTCCAACCGCACGCCGCGAGTCACCAAAGCTAAAAAAAAAGAAGAAAATCAACTCTTTTTTTTTAAATGTATCGTCACTTCGGAGGGAGGAATTTTGCGTTGCCGGCCAGCTACACCAGGACTACGGAACCGCGCCACTTCCCACCACGTGTTGGAGGAGGGTGAGTGAGTTGACTGCAGTGAGACATGCTGGCATCCTCTACTCGGGGAGGCATGTAACGACGAAACGAACCATTAGAAATATAGAGATTTTGAGTTTACTTAGTAAATTAATGAGGCGGGTTGGAATTCTGTTATATTTTTTGGGGGGTAACTTTTCCGTGGCCGAGCTATCGCGTCTCTGGACAATGGCTTGAGGGGGTGTATCTGAGTGACAGGTCAGGAAATCTATTTCTGCCAATCACGTTGCGAGGAATGGAATCTATAATAATATATGTATTTGACGGGATATAGTATTGATTACCGTAAGATATGTTGACACGTGGTATCTTTATATGGGGGGGGGGGGGGGGGTCACACCTCGCAGGGGATGACACACGGGGTTTCCAACTGAAGTTCATAAAATTTAAAGATAAATATTCGAAATATCTACAGTTTGTATAGATAAAAAATAATTTATAGACATTTAAAAAAAATAAGCTTGTTGAAGTTAAGAAACTTAATATCCGTATGAATATGTCTTTCTTGATGACTCTGTCTTATAACTTATGTCTGTACCTCTTGGCCATGACGCATGAGCCTTTTGGTGTTCTTATGTCTGTACCTCTTGGCCATGACGCATGAGCCTTTTGATAATGTTAGTTGTAGTGTATGGCATAATCAGAAGTTATGAGTTGCATCTATAAAATGGTCCTTCGACCCTCAAAGGGTTCGCGACCCACGGTTTGAGAACCGATGTTCTAGGCTATTCCAAATGAGCGTTGGGGGTTCTAAACCCGTTTTTTCTCAACCTTCCTACTGCCGCGACCCTTTTATACAGCTCCTCGTGTTGTGGTGAGCCTCCAAACATAACATTATTTTCGTTGCCACTTCTTAAATATGTGTTTTCTGATAATCTTAGGTGACCCTTTGTGCCGATGGGGGAAAAGGGGGGGGGGGGGGGGTAAAAAATCGGCAACATTTCCATAACGTCATTTATGAATGGTCACTATAGTTCGATCCTCATTGTAAATTTCCAATATATATATTGGTCGTAATTAAGGAAATTTGAAGCATTAGTATATACCGTGCTATAACCCTGTAACACTAATGACTACGGGTTCCTTCTGCTACGGCTAGCATCTGCGACTTTATAACTATTTCTATCATGGCCAGCAATAAATTTTAAAAAAAAACAAAAACACACAAAACATTCTTTTTAAGCCATTACTATGTCTAAACTAAGTGACTCACCCTGGGAATTCTACTCCACACAACTATCTTAAATGCTGACTAGCCTCTTTTTTTTTTATTTTAGTAATACTCAATAAAGTTAAATTACATTCAAGGCTTTTTGTGACGAACTCCATGACTCAACAAAAAAAAATTTCAGTCTTAGCTCCGGCAAAATTAAAAAGGTGCTCAGGAGATGTTGAGTGTTAAAAGAAATATTATGTTTATTGTCACTGACCCATCTAAATAGAATTAACCAGGCAGTAGAAACGCACGTGGCAGAAACATAACTAATAACAGGTAGAAGAGTCTGGCAATATTGAATATAGCTGGTAGAAGATGATGGGGCAATTTAGCTGATGAATGATGGGGCAGCATAGGCATAGCTGGTAGAAGATGATGGGGCAATATAGCTGATGGGGCAAAACATAGCTGGTAGAAGAGTGGGGACAGTAGGCGTAGGCCTATAGCTGTAGAATAATAGCGTGGCAATCAATTTAATTTTTAAAAGTGTAAATTATGCTTTGAACAGTTTTATTTTTTATCCATTAACTTCTAAAAAAATTGGCGCTGGGATCAATGAGAAATTTTACAACTCGAGCTCTGGGCAAAGAAATATTGCTCCAGAGCTCCGATTACAAATAACAGTTAGAAATTTAATTCTCCTAAATCAACCCCCCCCCCCCCTTTTTCCATTTTCCAGTGCTATCGTAGCAAATGGATGCCCCCTTACTTAAATTAAAGATTTCAACTTTTTTATTATTAAACTTATTATAGGCGCAATATAGGTCAGTTATTATAGTGTTCGTTTTGTTTCTGTGGGGACCCCTTAGATCTACTTTTTAATAATTTCCACAGAAAACATAAAATCTTCTTATTGTATTGTTAAGAGTCATATTATAGAACTATTTTACTTCCTTTTTTTTTTTTTTTTTTTTTTTTTTTGTAAAATGTGAACACTTGACTTTAAAAATAATACAGATATAAATTGGGACACTTCAACTGAGACAGAATAATAGTAAATAGCTTACATTTCTGGAAAATCCTGTTGCATTGTACAAGTATATTAAAGCTCTCCCGGAGATTCATAAGTAAAAGTTGATTAATGAAAAATATAATCAATATACATTTTAACTGATTTAATGGGAATTTTAAGAGCTGTTTGAAAAAAGTTATGAGATAGTTAGAAAGAGAATTGCTCGTCTTCTCTGTCTGATCAGCCGCCAGGCCATTAATTATTTCTTTCCAATTCTCCCAGTCTCATGATATCTTCTCCAGCTCTTGTCAATCTTTATAACTCAAATAACTGTCTACGTTTTTGTTGACATCCCTTTTACCAAGTCTAGGGAAATCAGTCCTGATTTATGTACTAAAAGTTACAGAGCACTTATTGGCAGTACACGGCATTAGATTTTTTAAACTGATGCTGTTTCTAGCTTTTTTTTTGAGTGCATATATGTGGGTGGCAAAGATCCTGATGGATCAGTTTGATAGAAGTTGGGTGGCAAAGATCCTGATGGATCAGTTTGATAGAAGTTGGGTGGCAAAGATCCTGATGGATCACTTTGATAGAAGTTGGGTGGCAAAGATCCTGATGGATCGGTTTGATAGACGTTGGGTGGCAAAGATCCTGATGGATCGGTTTGATAGAAGTTGGGTGGCAAAGATCCTGATGGATCAGTTTGATAGACGTTGGGTGGCAAAGATCCTGATGGATCAGTTTGATAGAAGTTGGGTGGTAAAAGTGCCCATTCACAACCTTATTAGAGTGGTCACACCCAAGGTAGG
Organism: Omphiscola glabra; assembly: GCA_964017045.1. NCBI lineage: Eukaryota > Metazoa > Mollusca > Gastropoda > Lymnaeidae > Omphiscola > Omphiscola glabra. The sequence goes on from OZ024802.1 coordinate 23,959,519, forward strand.
GGAAACCCTTACAATAAGTTATAACGTATAATTTTAAAAATAATAAGGACAAAATTTCATCATTGAAATTGCAATAATTTTTGTTCTACTTAACATTTTGTATATTCTTTTAGCAGAAAAATAGTTCTTTCAATTTTATTGATTTTATGATGATATAAAATTGGCAATAAAATGGGTATCAATGGAAAACAAATAATAAGCATTTTATTGTGCTATTTATATAAGTGTTACCGTATTAATATATAAGAACTTTTTAAAAATGTACTTGAGCAACTCAAGGCTACATAGGAATATCTCAAGATAATTATAATTTTAAAGTATCTTTGTGCATAAATTAATGACATCTTAAAAGAATTTTGGTTGTCCTAATAAAACAAGTTTCTACATAAAACCCATTTTATGCCTGTGAATTTGAATGACCCTTTAGAACTAGGCTGGTGATAATTGATTGTCGGATGTTGCATTATTACAATTAGGCTGGTGATAAATTATGGTTGGATGTATTATTACTATTACTATACCAGACATGTTTACCCTCAAAATCGTACAATTTCATCACAAAATCGTTCAATACATTATCTTAAAAGTAAAAAAACACTCAGTATATATAATGTATACAGCTCAAAATCGTACATTGTACGCCAAAATCGTAAGAGTAAACAGGTCTGGTATACTGTCATAGTTTATCTAATTTTTTGTCTTATCAATTATTATTATAAAAGGGCCTACTTGTATGGTAATAGGTAGCTGTGAACTATTATTTTGATAATTGTACTACTACAGACTATATTTAATTAAGAATATCATACGCATAATAGTGGGCCTACTACTTGTCATACTGATTGCAAAGAATGTTTCATTGTATTTTGTATGTGTTTGCAATTTTGGCCAGTCAAAAACTGACATACCATCGCACAATACAGATACATGCACAGTCAAAACTGACATACCATTGCACAATACAGATACATGCACAGTCAAAACTGACATACCATCGCACAATACAGATACAAGCACAGTCAAAACTGACGTACCATCACAATCAAAAACTGACATACCATCACACAATACAGACTGCAACAGGTTATGGGACGCTCAAGACAATGAAATGAGTGCAACTCAATACAGGCGATAAAACAAAATGCTGCACATTTTTATTATGAAAATAAAAATTAATAACTTACGTATAAACTTAAGAGCAGGTTCAACATACATATTTGAAATTTGGGATTTTGATCAATAAAAAAAAAAAAAAAAGAACTCAGTTGTTAAAAAATCATGTCAGTTATCGGTACCAATAAAAATCAATACATATAACATAAATAATCTTTCAAAGTCATAAGTGTTTTCTTGTCTTAACGATGGCGCAAATCTTAGAACTGGAATAATGATTTATACGAGAAATGCTAAATTCTTTTATTCCAAATGAACATAAAATAATAAGTTTCAATTACCACCAAGAACTGCCTCATACAATGTATCCAATAGAAACAAAATACTCATTACGTGCATACAATTGTTAGGTAAAAAGTACACCTCAAGAAATATCACTATTTCATAGCCCAAACACAAAGTCTCAGATGTACAATCATATCTAATATTAAAGTTCTCTTGCTTCCCAATTTTTTTTTTAATCATTCAATACATTGAAGCGTCCAAGTTTGTCACAATCAGACATTTATCAGAGAGTTGACTGTTGATTTGGTTAGAAGCTTACATAGGTCTTCATGGAATATCAACACAACACATAAACCCCTTAGTCCGATCTCATTTAGTTTATTCATGTTATCACAGCCCCCTGATGGCCAACCTTTTGGAGACTGACCCCCTGATGGCCAATCTTTTAGAGACTGACCCCTTGATGGCCAACCTTTTAGAGACTGACCCCCTGAAGGCCAACCTTTTGGAGACTGACCCCTGAAGGCCAACCTTTTAGAGACTGACCCCTTGATGGCCAACCTTTTAGAGACTGACCACTTGATGGCCAACCTTTTAGAGACTGACCCCTTGATGGCCAACCTTTTAGAGACTGACCACCTGATGGCCAACCTTTTGGAGACTGACCCCCTGAAGGCCAACCTTTTGGAGACTGACCCCTGAAGGCCAACCTTTTGGAGACTGACCCCCTGATGGCCAACCTTTTGGAGACTGACCCCCTGATGGCCAACCTTTTAGAGACTGACCCCTTGATGGCCAACCTTTTAGAGACTGACCCCCTGATGGCCAACCTTTTAGAGACTGACCACCTGATGGCCAACCTTTTAGAGACTGAGTACACAAGCTGCAAACCCCAAAAACCCACTTATCTATCTCAAAGTTCCAACACTGCTATTAAACCTGAATGCTGAGGTTCAGATGTTGGGGCCACTTGGCTCCTATGCCAACCGTGGGCTGTGAGTGCCCGGTGTGGCATTGGTGCCCTGACGCATCAGTTAACTATGGTAAACATGTTTCAATGGACCAGATACAACTATGAAAGAAATGTGCATTGCCACAATTCCTTCTTTGTGGCTGGCATAAGCCGTACCATGACTAACATTAAGAAAGATCCCCCACTCTGTATCAGATTAAGTACACATGGGTCAAGAACGCATGCGCCAAGTACACCAAGGTGAGCAACATTTTGAAAGTAGGTATCCAATGGTGGAAATGGAAACTTAAAGCTGACCACCATTCTAATACAAAATGGACATTTTTAAATTTATCATTAAAAAAAATTAAATATTTAAAAAGTATCAGCAAAATATTAGTTTATAGATAAAAGAAAATGTGAAGAATTTATTATCAATGACAAATCAACATAGATCATCAGGCAGTACTAGCACTGGAATTACTGAAAACATACTAATACTATAGATATTATAACCTTATTTCTTCTATGTAAACTTGCAGTGATAGAATTACTGAGAATATACTATATATAGTATTCCTTATTCCTTCTATGCTAACTGGCAGTGATAGAATTACTGAGAACATACTATATATATTATTCCTTATTCCTTCTATGCTAACTGGCAGTGATAGAATTACTGAGAACATGTTACTTCTTCCCTATAACAATAGTTGTTTATCTACTTTAAATATCCTGTAAAGGATAGACGGCAGCAATTACTCAACATTAATTTATTTTCTAGGATATATTTTGATATTTCTTATTAATCTTATCTTGGCTTATGTTTGCTGATGAAGACTTTTTACCCAGAATGTTGTGCTCTAAAAATTTGAGTGAGTCCATTAAACATCTCTTTGTGCCTCTCACACGTGTACATGTTACAAACTAGGAAACTTCGGATCCTCCAAGATGACTCACAAGGCTTAATTAGTCAAGGTCAACTATTTTTGCCTCTTGTATATCTTGTTCACAAAGTCATGGAAGATGGATTTGGGCACCCCGAGGTCCAGTGAATCTATCAAACCTGTTATCTTGGTGTAGCTGTCCTCCTCAAATTGCTGGTAGATCCTCTCGATGTCCAGCTCTTTGTACACGCTCTTGACCTTCTCTATACACTCATCATTCCATTTACCATAATTGGCCTGGGGAGACAGAATTAGACAACAACATTGTATGCATTGTAGTAAATAAGTAAAGTTGATCACATATGGTGAGCGGGGGGGGGGGGGGAGCTCTGTACTGTATTTACATTCTATACTGCTTGTGGTGTGTTCAGCTATTCAATCTGTTCACCAGATTTTGTTTGGAGATCAGGGGGAGCACAGCACTATGATAGAACTATCAAAGGGATAAAACTCATGCCTTTATAAATATCCTTTGGATAGTCTCCCGTTAATAAAAGCAAGTGCATTTATTTAACATTTCCATCTTGTTTTTATATTTGTCCAGGAATGATGCACTATGTATAAAGTGTCCAGGAATGATGCACTATGTATAAAGTGTCCAGGAATGATGCACTATGTATAAAGTGTCCAGGAATGATGCACTATGTATAAAGTGTCCAGGAATGATGCACTATGTATAAAGTGTCCAGGAATTATGCACTATGTATAAAGTGTCCAGGAATGATGCACTATGTATAAAAACATAATACCTCTGGTAAGCATTAGAGAACTTATCTTGTTAAAGCATCATAAGCAACATCCTGGCCCAAGTCACTCATACAACTTAGTACTTCATAAGCAACATCCTGGCCCAAGTCACTCATACAACTTAGTACTTCATAAGCAACATCCTGGCCAAAGTCACTCATACAACTTAGTACTTCATAAGCAACATCCTGGCCCAAGTCACTCATACAACTTAGTACTTCATAAGCAACATCCTGGCCCAAGTCACTCATACAACTTAGTACTTCATAAGCAACATCCTGGCCCAAGTCACTCATACAACTTAGTACTTCATAAGCAACATCCTGGCCAAAGTCACTCATACAACTTAGTACTTCATAAGCAACATCCTGGCCCAAGTCACTCATACAACTTAGTACTTCATAAGCAGCATCCTGGCCCAAGTCACTCATACAACTTAGTACTTCATAAGCAACATCCTGGCCCAAGTCACTCATACAACTTAGTACTTCATAAGCAACATCCTGGCCCAAGTCACTCATACAACTTAGTACTTCATAAGCAACATCCTGGCCCAAGTCACTCATACAACTTAGTACTTCATAAGCAACATCCTGGCCCAAGTCACTCATACAACTTAGTAATGGCTTTTTTTTTTTTTTAAAATTGTAATCACTATTTTGCCTATCATGCTTGCTGGTCAAATAAAACATTGTTAAATTGCTATCTACATTGCTAAGGGTGGAGACAGCTGACTCAACCTAATAAAACAAATGTATCTATTCATCATCATTTATGCTTATATCAGACAAGAAATACACAATTTGTTAAATCAATTCAATCTTCCACACCAGACAGTCCCACCCATAAACCAACCAGTGGATATCATCCCATTATATGAAGTGACCAAGTGACTGATGCAAGGTGACTAGTTTATTTTTCAGTTCAAACAAAAAATCCCACACCCCCCTTTTTTTAAAATCAATAAAGGTTTTCATGTCACTTAAAATCCATTTTTGTTTTTTCATTGATTGTTTTGTTTTATTGTATGATAACTTTTAATGATCAAACATGTGTCATTTATATAATGGGTAATGAATAATATCTTTACACCTGTATAACATCAATGAACAAAACATCTATCCAGTTTCTAAAAATTAAATAGTGCCAACCATGATGGCATTGCAGTTACTGGTATATTGTATGCAAGTAATACACGGGATAGAAATTTTATGGGGAAAAAAAAGTTAATAACAAGGTTTGGTACATTGACTCCATGCAGTATAAACCAAATTCACAATTTACATAGCTGCATTGTCTTTTTCCTGCTTGGCTTTTAAATTTTAATTCCACCCATTTCCATTCCATTCTACTTAGCTTTGTTTTTGTCAGGGTCTTGTGCCCATTCTTATTCTTTCATTTCATTTTTAGTTAGGATACACACACACACACACATATATATATATAGAATGTAAATTTAATTTATACTCATACGTGTTTTTGTTTTTTTTGCTGCACTGATGAAGGCATTTGCCGAAACGTTTACTTTTGTATTCAGTAAAATCACATTAAAGCTGAACCTATATTGTTTTATTTACACAAATTGTGTCTCATTAATTAAATTAAATTTCACATAATTTGATTTACAATATCCAGCAGAAATGACATACACATAGCATGGCCCAGACTAAAACCCACTTTTTTTTCTCCCAATGAGATTGAATTTAAAATCAACCAGACAAGCCCATACCTCCAAATCTTTTCTCTGTTCTTCACTGGCTACCTCCAAGGCCTTGACAATGAGCCAGCCACACTTGTTGTCTTGGATGTCTGTTCCTATCTTACCCAGCACTTCAGGGGTACCGTAGCAGTCTAAGTAATCGTCCTGTAAACAGAGGTGGCATTATGTACACAGATATCCTGTGGGCAAGGCTTGTAGTAAATATTTCAACTACTTTCTATCAAGCTTGAGAACTAAAATCTCTTTTCCTTCGACTGTTTTGTAATGTTGTAAAATGAGGAGAAAGGCATTCCCCCCAAAAAGCTCTTCCTGTAAGTAAAAGGTTAGAAGTGGATACACGCAAAAATATGTTTTCAAAACATAAAGCTGTTCACCCACTCTGTGCTGTATTTACACTATGTATTCTATTTACACTCTGGACCGTATTTACACTATGTATTCTATTCACACTCTGTGCTGTAGTTACACTATGTATTCTTTTTACACTCTGTACCGTATTTACACTATGTATTCTATTCACACTCTGTGCCGTATTTACACTATGTATTCTATTTACACTCTGTGCTGTATTTACACTATGTATTCTATTTACACTCTGTACCGTATTCACACTATGTATTCTATTCACACTCTGTGCCGTATTTACACTATGTATTCTATTCGCACTCTGTCCTGTATTTACACTATGTATTCTATTTACACTCTGTCCTGTATTTACAATATGTATTCTTTTTACACTCTGTACTGTATTTACACTATGTATTTTGTTTGTGTTGTTAGGACTTTATTCAAGCTCTCCCATTATGGCAATCTAAATATTTGCCCTGACACACATTAAATGCGGTAACCCCCAATATTGTTTTTTCTTCTTCTGCTTATAGTTCTTTCTAATAAAAACGATGGATAGCTTAACTGCAACAGCTTTTGGTCTGTTTACTGGTTCACCTCCTACACATTTTAGTCAAAACATCAATTTTTTACAACAGCATTAAATTGGAACCTCAGCTTCCCCGAGTGGGGACGACGAGATAGGTTGAATTATGCAACATACATAGCTAACAGCAAATATCACAAGTAGCTGAACATATAATTCTATATGACAGTGCAGTGAAACCTTGATACATCAGGGTAATATAGCCAGCATTAAATCTCTCAAGTAACTGAACAGATAATTCTATACAACAATGCAGTGAAAACTTGCTATTAAATTGCATTAAAAGTGAGCCGTTTGGGATTTTTTAAACTCTTTTTGGTTAGGGAGCTATGTGCCTTTGAATTTGTGCTAGTATTAGTGAAATTTGAGATTGTATTGTACGGCTGTATTTTTTTTAAAAATAATAATTTCAAGCACAAATGAATCAAAACAGTTTTTGGAGCATTGTCACAACTGCATTATAGCCCAATTTGCATTGTTGCGGGGGGGGGGGGGGGGGGGGGGGGGGGGGGCTACACTGTATTTGACACTGATGCTGACCTGTACTTGGAAAAAGTGACCCATCTCCAACAATATCAGTTTGGCTTTGGCATGAGTGTCTTCATCAGCAACACCAGCCTGTGGATGGTGACAAACAACTATTCAAGACATACACCTTTCAATTTTTTTTTTTTTAAATAATGTCATCAACAGGTAATAAATATAAAGATGAAGTGGACACGGAAAGGGGGCAACCTCATCAATCGTAGCCTACTGGCAGGTCACAGCCAACTGTGGCTGTCCAAAGGGCCAAAAAAAAAAATGTTTTAAAAGGTAAAGGTTATCAAGTGGTTGTGTCAGATATGCTGACCACCCACCTGAATTGACTAGGTGAGCATAAATATTGGCCCAGGATAATAGATATAAATAAGAATTCAGTGATAATTTTTATCATTGCAGAAGGCAGACAAAATATCATAAATTGACACTACAAAAGAAATCATAAAATTTCAATAGAATAAGCTTTAAAGGTCATTTTAAATTGATATTAATCTTTCTCCTAATTGTTTTGGTACCAAACAGTGCTTTTTTTAGAACAACTCTGCCTACCATATAAAGGGCTATTGCAACTGGCAGATAGAAAGAGTAGTATGCTTTTTTTAGAACAACTCTGCCTACCATATAAAGGGCGATTGCAACTGGCAGATAGAAAGAGTAGTATGCTGTCTTCCACTTGACAATAGCGCTGTATCTTTCCATGCTGAATTTCGAGAAGTCTGTTGTTACACTTTCAGGTGGTGCTGTTGTCAGGTCAAGACACTGGCCCACTACAGTTTGAAATGTTGTCTGAAATAACACACAAACAACAATTAACATCTTACGTACGTGAGCTGTTGAACACAACAACATATATCTAGCCAATATAGTTCCAAAGTTGGTGCAGGTTTTGAAATGCTTATTTTGTCTCAGGTGGTCTATTTCATTGAAGGAACTTGTCCATCCAGTCACAAAACTGGGAGATGTGGAGAACGTATCTCTCTCTTGACCAGTACATGCGTGGTCAAATATTTGTAGTTCGATTTCCAGGAAATGTGAAACCCGGCCTAAGCATCAGGATGAGACTCCATCTTTTCATATTTAAATGTTAACCAAATATTATTTTCTTGACAATTCTTAAATAAGCTCCACATAGACGTGACATACAAAGCTCCACATAGACGTGACATACAAAGCTCCACATAGACGTGACATACAAAGCTCCACATAGACGTGACATACAAAGCTCCACATAGATGTGACATACAAAGCTCCACATAGACGTGACATACAAAGCTCCACATAGACGTGACATACAAAGCTCCACATAGACGTGACATACAAAGCTCCACATAGACGTGACATACAAAGCTCCACATAGACGTGACATACAAAGCTCCACATAGACGTGACATACAAAGCTCCACATAGACGTGACATACAAAGCTCCACATAGACGTGACATACAAAGCTCCACATAGACGTGACATACAAAGCTCCACATAGACGTGACATACAAAGCTCCACATAGACGTGACATACAAAGCTCCACATAGACGTGACATACAAAGCTCCACATAGACGTGACATACAAAGCTCCACATAGACGTGACATACAAAGCTCCACATAGACGTGACATACAAAGCTCCACATAGACGTGACATACAAAGCTCCACATAGACGTGACATACAAAGCTCCACATAGACGTGACATACAAAGCTCCACATAGACGTGACATACAAAGCTCCACATAGACGTGACATACAAAGCTCCACATAGACGTGACATACAAAGCTCCACATAGACGTGACATACAAAGCTCCACATAGACGTGACATACAAAGCTCCACATAGACGTGACATACAAAGCTCCACATAGACGTGACATACAAAGCTCCACGTAGACGTGACATACAAAGCTCCACGTAGACGTGACATACAAAGCTCCACATAGACGTGACATACAAAGCTCCACATAGACGTGACATACAAAGCTCCACATAGACGTGACATACACATGCAATAGACATTATGCCTAACATGCCCAAAGGCAAACATCCAACAATGCTGTGTACCTCCAAGAACAGTTCCATTAGCTGTACATAATAGGGCTTTTTAGAGGCATACTTCTTCAGCAACTGGTATATTGCACATTCCAGGAAATAGGAATCATTAATAGCTATCAACCCAACATTTTCCTGAAATTTAAAAAAAACAAAAAAAAAACATCATGGTACAGTGAACATAAATAGTTTGCTTTACCATAATCTTAGAGGCAATTATAATAAAAAAAATGAAGTACATATAACATAATGCTTCATAAAATGAATAAATTGAAACAAAATAATCAAAGTAGAAGGTGACACATATATAGAATGCTGCACAAGCCAAGAAAAAGTGCATATGAATGGTGGTGTTCTGAAATGTTCCACATGTTTTTCCTTTACTGACTTGAAAATTACACAAGGCCTTTCAGACTCTAAGGTAAGTTGATAAATGTTTTTGCATTAAAAACCAGTTCACAAATTAAGATAGATTAATGAGACACATAAAAATGTTGTAAATAAAACAATACATGTTAAGCTTTAATCGTGATTAGACAAAATACAAATTCAAACGTTTTGGCAAAAAGCCTTCATCAGTACAACAAAAAACATTAATATAATTATAAATTTAATTTACATAAAATATGTTTATCCTACCTACACCTAAAAATGAAAGAAAATAATAAGAATGGGTAAAAAGTCCCCAGAGAAATCAAAGATCAGAAGAACAGAAAGAAAGTGGGTGGAAGTAAAATACAAAAATATAATTGTATAATTGTGAATTTTGGTTTATAAAGATGGAGACAATGGTACAATTTAGGTGTTTAAACAACCAACAAGGACTAAACTAATGTTGACTTAAACCATCCGTATTCAATAAAAAGGTAGGACATCCGACATTTCACAAAGAGAAACTATAAATGTCTTTAATTATCTACAGCTAAAAATTACATTGAGCATAAATTTAAAAAACAATATATTGTGTTAATCCTTACTCGTTTGTACCAACATGGCTGCCCTCTCCTGGACACAGAATGGTCCATTATGTCATCGGCTACCAAAAAGAAACCTTGAAGCTGTTGAGGCAAAGATATGTGAGATAAGGAGTCAACAATCCAACTTAAGTGAATGTGTATCACGTTTTCTGGCCTGAGATGAAGTATTGTCATAATTACACTTTAAACAAGATAACTACTATTCCTTCATTTAACCTTTTGACCCACAGCCATGTGCACAATTCAAACAAACTGAATTCTTTTTTACCTAAACGGTTCAATTTTTCAAATGTAACAGACACAATACAAAGAAGGCAGATTGCAAAGAATCAATGAATTACCAGCTCGACACACCAGCCCATGACCCTTGCGATCTTTAAATCTTCATCTGACTGATCTGCACCGAGGTGACGAAACGAAGACACGACTGAAATACCCCGATTCTTTTTACCGTGTGGAACATTGTATGTTAAAACCTGAAATGAAAATTTAAACAACAGTCGTTAACTTTAAAAAATGGAACTAAGAGAAGGAAAGTCATGCTTAAACATTTTCTTTAGCAGTGCTATTTTACTTAAAATTTAATTATTTATATTTAGTAGTGATGGGACGATTAATCGGAATCGTATCGGAATAATCGGAATATCGGGACTTTTCCAAAGCATCGGGAATCGGCATCGGAGCTGAATAATTCAGACCCGATTCCGATACCAAAACGATTCTTAACTGATTAACTACCACGAGTCGCTCCCAGCGCCAAGGTAATCTTTCATTCATGGACGTAAGCCGGTGACATCGCCAAGTTTGTTTCGCGTTATAAAAAACTATTTTTTTACATTTATTTTTCTTTATTTTGCTCCGAGATTTTTAATTACCGGCAGGAAGTTTATTTAAATCCACATGTTATTAGCAAAATGTAAACAATCTTTTTGCTGTACTATATAATAGTCAATAAGCTGGCAGTGATAAATATTTTGAAAAGTAAAGCATTTGAAGGTAAGGTGCCCCGTTTTTCCGATTTTCGTAAGTTTTTGTTAAAATCAATAATAAAACATTTTAAAAAGTATAAATTATAAATTAACAATAAAATGTTGTAGGCTTAACTTACAGAAAATTTATTTATCTACAAAATGATATATTAACCCCTTTACCGGGTATTACAAATACCCTTATTTGGCGAATAAATCTAAAAAAAAAATTTTTTCACATTTTTTTTGTTGAAAATTTTCAATTTAAAAAACCAAACAATTAACAAAAAACTATAATTTTCGTTTGTCATAGTCATTGTCCTTGAGCATTGTCATTGATAATGTCCTTGAGCATTAACCTATTATTCAGAAGTTTTTTCGAGTATGATATCTTTCGAAGCAAGGAACCGGACAGAGTGCTCGAAAACAACAGTACGGTAGACCGAAGAAGTCAGAGTGTACACAAAAATTTGATTGTTTCATAACCATCAAAATAAAATATTTCAAGGGATCTGAACAACTGGAAGGTCTGTGACATTTGTTGTTGTGTAGAACTCTCAAAAAGAAACACTTTTACACTGTTATTTACTGCCACCTATGCACATATAACGTTGCTAAAGTGTTTTTTGCAGTCTTCTAAAAAAAAAGGGGTTTTAAGTATTTTGGGTATTTTTAGGTATTTTTGAGGCTTATGGCTTCCCATAAGTTTTTAAAAAAAACAGCTACATGCACTGTAACTACGTCATAGCATTTTGGATGAGAATAATCGGGTCTGCCGCATACTGCAGATCATAATATCATTTGGACGATTATAGTCGGGTCTACCGTGTAAAGGTCAATAGATCAAGACGACTATAGTCGGGACAACCGGTAAAGGGGTTAACTATTAGAATGTGTTACGAAATAAGAAAACTGAAGCTAAATTTCTACACATACATGCTAGTGGGAAAGGGGGCCCACATTTAATTCAGCCACAGCCTGTTTTTCAATTCGGTAGCTAATCAGTTAAATATATAGGGCGTAAGATAAATAGCTGTAACACAGGACAGTACTGTGTGGGGGTTTGCGTAATGTTCCTAACTCGCTAATATTTCTTCACTCTTTCCTAATCATTTTCCAATCCTTTCAATTCAAGCTAATTCCAACTCTATGCAGGAACAGTATAGATTATCTTCCAAATGAATGTACCCTAACTTTTGGATAGTGGTAGCAACTGTGAAAAAACATTTTAGAAGAACTATCATTTGCAGTTTTAAAATTCAGAATTAAACTGATTGCTGTGATTGCTGCTGTATTCCACGCACAAGTGTAAAGAACCACCTTAGATCTAATAGCATCCGAACAGAGTAACCAAAATCGCTTTTAGAAAGGAGCTATGGCATATAAAAATGTGAGTTCCAAGGACCTGATGAAGTGCGTCTCTATTAGCTTGTAAGCGATTTTGGTCTCTCTGTTCGGGTGCTATAAGATCTATTGCTATTAAAATGCAATATGATTGTATTTGTTTAGTTTTTGTAACTCAATCTGGTTATCACCAGTTTTATTTATTAATTTCTATTAATTTTATTTCACAGCCCAAATTAATCATGGCGAGTGGGGGCAAAAGTTTAGCATGGATTTTTTTCAAAGTCGACTCTGGAGATTCAACAAAAGCAAAATGTAATGTGTGTGATCAAAGAATATCAAGAGGAAATAAACAAGGATACTTAACAACATCAAATATGCTGAAGCACTTAGAAGCTAAACATAGTGAAGAGTTCAAATATGAAAAAATCAAAAGAAAGGATGAAAACGAGAAACAAAAGAGAAAGCAAGCAACATTGTTTCCAGCTACAAGCAGCAAAGTCCAGAGAATAGAAAAAGAAACAACGAGGCAAATGACATTACAAACATCGCTAGATCGGTCAAAACCATGGAATATTAACGACAGTAAGGCTGAAAAGGTACACAAACATATTGCAGAAATGATAGCAGCTGATCTTCAACCATTTTCAATTGTTGAAGATATTGGGTTCATAAGGCTGTTAAAAGCAATTTGTCCCAGTTATGAAATGCCCTCCAGGAAATTTATTAAAGAAACTGTCTTTCAAGAAATTTATGATAAAGTTTTAAAGAAATTACAGCTTGAAATTAATTCAGTGCTTTTTATCTCATTGACAAGTGACTGTTGGACTGCAAGCACTTCTAATTCATCATTTATAAGCTTTACAGCTCACTGGATTAATGATAACTATGAGTTAAGATGTGCCATTTTGCAAGTCACTCCATTTAATGATAAACACACTGCTGTCAATATATGTGAAAACATATTAAATACAATGCAAAAATTTAACCTAAGCAGTAGTAAAGTCCATCTTGTGGTGAGAGACAATGCAGCTAACATGGTAGCAGGAATTACCCAAGCAAATTTACAATCATTGCCATGCTTTACGCACACCTTACAGCTGGTACTAAATGATGCCATATTTGAACAGCGTTATGTCAAAGATATTATTGCTGTCTGCAAACAGATTGTAGGACATTTTCACCATTCGTCTTCAGCATTTACTAAATATCAAGAGTATCAAAAACAGTTCAAAGTATCTGCACACAGATTTATACAGGATGTACAAACAAGATGGAACAGTCAGTACCAAATGATGAATAGGATACTTGAACAAAAGGCAGCTCTCATTGCATATTGCAGTGAGCATTCAAAACCAGCGTGTTTGGAAAGTAGTCAGTGGAAAGTGTTGGAAAAGCTTCAAAAAATATTGAAAAACTTTGAAGATTGCACCAATTTTATGAGCACCCGGGATGCAACAGCTGCGTTGATAATTCCAAACATCAAAGTGATCAGGCACTTTTTTGAATCTGCAGAATCAAATGGATTGTTCTCTGGCTTGGGATCTACATTATCATCATGGAAATCATCAGTTGAACTTAGATTAAGCTCCTACATTAATGATAAAAACTTAATTCTTGCCACCTTCCTTGATCCACGATTTAAAGATAAGTTCATTGAACAAGAATATAATGGCAAACCTGCGGATGAAGCGCTTGCTGAATGGCTGTCGGAAGACCTGTCAAATAACATAAAGTATAGTCACAGTGAAACTGCCAGTCTTCCTGATTCTTCAGATTCAGCCGGCAGTGATGATGAGCAAAATGTGGCTTTCAATTTCAGTTTTGAAAAGTGCTTTGCTGATATGAAAAAGAAAAAGAAAGCCGATCAACAAGAAACAAGCAATACAAATGCTACAACCACAACAACAAAGAGTCAATTTTCAGCAGCAAGTATTAAAATTAGAACAGAAATATCAAGGTATCTAACATTTAAACTGATTGCAAACAATGAGAATCCTCTTAGCTGGTGGAAAGCGAACAAAGAAGAACTTCCAAGTTTGGCTCTCCTCTCAAGAAAGTATCTATGTGCTCCGCCTTCTTCAGTAGAGAGCGAGAGAATTTTTAGTGTAGGTGGCAATATATACTCGCCAAAGAGAAACCATTTAGAACCAACAACTGGAGAGATGCTTATGTTTTTGCACTATAATTTGCGAGTGCTTCAGTTTGACTATGATTAAATGAATATTCTTACTATCAACTGATTGAACTGAATAAAGTTTTTCTCATTAAAATGGAATTATTTATATTATTTTGAACTCAATACTACATCTTTGTATTATTAAAATGGAATTATTGATAGTGTTTATATAAAACCTTTTCAATATATTGTTATCTAGCATATTGTAAAGCTTCAATAGCAAGTTAATAAACTTTTCTAATCAATTCTCAACTTTTATATTAATTAAATATGTTAATACCTGGGCACAGTAATAATATATGTAATAATGGCCAGGAATCGGAATCGTATCGGGAATCGTATCGGGAATCGGGATAATTGGGTAGAATCGGAATCGTATCGGAATCGTTAAAAATTTTGGTATCGTCCCATCACTTATATTTAGATAAATCAAATGAAAGCAAATGAGAAAGTAATATTAGAACAACCTCTTTGAACCATTCAAATGCATCTTTGGTCTCTGAGCTCTTGAGTCCAGTTCTTGTCAAATCTTCTACAAGGTCAGTAAAGATTTCATCAAACTCTGCTAGTTCTGACACACCATTGACAGCCATCTTTAAAGTACAAAATAACATGATTTAAATGTAAAGAAGAAGACAAATGTAGTTAATTAACATCTGAACCCATAAATAAGAGAACTGTATGTTTTCTTAGATACTTTTGAAAAATAATTAGGTACTTCAAAGGTCACTCGCGCATACCTTCTGCGCAGATACAAAAATGTTGAAAAAACGTGCTCTACAATTATGGCGTATGGCTACACAGTATCATTGGAAAATTGCATACTACGTCACGTTTGTTTATTAAATAATTGCTTTTCTCACCAGTGACGTATCAGATTTTGTGTTCCGGTGATAAATTGATTTATGCTACTAGATTTTTTGTGTATCACGGACAGTATTATAATTATGTGCTGTACGTATGCAAATCACATAAATACTTTTTTACTAGTTAAGGCACCTAAAAAAGGTTTAGTGCCACAGAATCTACATTCATTTTATGAGTTTTTTCCTTTTTTGACTTATTATCATTGACCATGTCTCCTAAAAGTTATTCATGCCACTATGAAAATTTCCCCATTATTTGTTTTTTTTAACCGAGAAGCCGGAATTGGCCATTATCACTGTCAATTATGAAGTGATTCGTTATAGTTAAATCCTTAAACATCTGAATAATTATAAGACATAATAAGAAGTTTAAAATTAATAATTTTACAAAATTTAAGAAAAGATTATAACCAAACTTGAAAAGTCTATGTAGTGACCAAAGGTTGCTTTTAAATGTTACGTTAAAAATTGTGCGTACCACCAGTACTTAGTCAGTTTATCGATGTACATTATTGAATCAATAATTAATCGTTTTATGAAAATGATAGTAATCTCAATAATAATAGTTGTCATTCTCTTATTAATGACTACTCATTTGGGAGAATATTACTAAAATTAGGCCTACATATCAATATCATTTATAATTATAAACAACAGTTATTAATATCTTATAGTCTATTTACGGCTAGGCCTAATGGTCTGAATGAGAATGCAAAAAAATTGCTGGTGTATTAATATTATATTGTATTAAAGTATTTAAAGCGTCATGTTTTGGTCTTCAGCGTGCCATGGGCCATGGCCATTGAATATTGCTGTGATCATGCTAAATTACATGAAAAGACAATGTGCTGTTATGGAAAAAATATCCTGTTATGGAAAAAATATCAATTGTTTTTCAGCCACTTGCAAATGCCAATTGCCAATGCTCATTTTGAATTGTTTTAATTTGAAAGTATATTTTGTCATCAATTAAATTAGACAAACCGCCTGCTTAGCCCGCTCATGTCAAATTTGCATTTGCCAATTGGTTACACCCCCCCCCCCCCCACCTAACTCATTAAGCTACACTCATTAACACTGATAATATAGTCTTAGACAGTAATAACAGTATTATTCAGTTTACAGTTAGCCCAGTTCACTCAGCGACACTCAAACTCATCACACTCGGCAGTCAAAATATTAGTATTAGTATTACTAGCGGAGCGGCATTAGTCACGTTAGTGTTAGTTGTTTAGTGTTTAGCCGGTGAAACTCAACTAGACTATAGTTATAATAAAATTCATATTTTAAACAGTTACAACTAAAGAAATATTATTTCTGTGTATTTAAAACTTCTTACCTCAATATTAATTAGCAAACGACTTACTAAGCTATAGGCTATAGCAAGTTCTACAGTAGAAAATCTGAAAATATGTCCACAAGTCAGATGCTAAAGTTGATCCAATCAGATTGTTTCTAACAGTTATTTTTAGTTCCGAACATCAGGAGGTTTCCTTTTTTGAATAATTTTAAGTTCGGTGTTTTCTTATTACTAGACGGAAAACAATAACCTTAAAACAAAAAAAGTGTAATAAAATGGTGTTGTTAATTTCGGTGAACCGGTTGTTAAATTATATTAATATCTTTTATTGTATTTTGTCACTTTCATTTATATTTTTAAATTATTTTACAGCATAATGACGATAATCTAAAAAAAATATTGTTTAATTTGTTTGGCTCTTTTTTTTTTTTTTTAACCGCATGAATGCATGAATTAAGGGGTCGTTCGCAAATTACGTCACGCAAAATTGACCTTTTTAGCCCCGCCGCCCGGTCACAAAGTGTTACAAATTATTTGCCCAACGCCGACCTTTGGTAAACTGTTTTTCCTCTGTACGAAGCACCCGTTCGGCGCCCCTTCTCTGTCCTTGTATGGCCCTGCTCTTTTTCCGATTACGACGTAGGCTATGACGCACCTGTTATGATGCCATACTCATACATGTAGCTAACCATACGAATTTTAACATGCACATTAATTTAGACCGTTTAGTTTGTTTTTATGTGGTACTTTGTTCCATTTCCACATCACCCCCGTGTTAGTATCCCAAATTAAGTATGCAACTTTCATTACATGAAAACTCATTGTCTGAAAAGCGATTGCGTGAAAAGTTACAACACCGTTTCTCGACCCCGGACCCGAGGTTCACACTTCACTATAATAAACTAAGGGAATTTAAATATTTACTGGGCGCCCCTCAGTGGCGTAGTGAGGGGGGGCATCATGCTCCGGGTGCTACTCACAATGGGGCGCCAAATGGTATATTTTACTATAATATTGTATGGTTTTCGAATAGGGGGGGGGGCGCTAAAAAGGTATTGGGGGCGCTAAAAGCTATTGTGCCCCGGGCGCGAGTTAAGCTCGCTACGCCACTGGCGCCCCTATGTCCACAGCGGCCAGTGTGAGGGCACAAGTCGCATCCCCTAAAGGCCCCTGTTGCTTTACCCACCACCCCCCCCCTTTTTTTTAGTGTCACGTCACACCTGAAAAAAAAGTAAAACCTACATAAAATTTTCATTATTTTATTCCTTAGCATTTTTCCATAATGGATTAAGATGTAGTATTATTAGAAAGCTGTGACGCGAAACAACCAAGTCATCTCCGCGCTGAATGTAAAATGGCCACAACAGTTTTGCGTTATTTTTCAATATAATACCTGATGCAATTTCGACCTCAAATTAATGTTTTTAAAATTAATTGAATAACGATTTTTTCAAAATTAGACAATTTTAGATTTTTTAAAAAAAGTAATTAAAAAAAATTAATAAATCGTGATCTCAAAATTCTCAGACCCCCCCCCCCCTTCCCCTGTCATAAAGTTTCACAAATTCTCCATCCCCCTGACCCCTGAGCGTGACGTAATTTGCGAACGACCCTTAATTATAAAATTGATTTTCGACTTTTTAAAACAGTTTTTTTACATAAATATACATTACTGTCATTAACAGCTTATTTGTTAAATTGGTTGAGTCTCTTCTCTGGACAGGGTATTTATATATAAGCTATATCTTAAAGTTATTTGTTTTTTCGGCATTGTCTTCATTGCTCATATTTACTTGAAATAGGCAATGGGTTCCAATAATGTAATATTTAAAAGCAATTATAAAACAAACCGATACTAATTCGAGACTCAAACAAAGGTAAACATTTTACAAAAGACATACAAGACCTATATAGGAAAATGAAATAATTCATTGAGATAACATAACAGCTTCACTATTAAACAGCTCAAATTATTTGGAGCATCCACGTCCTTGGCCTGGTTAAACACCCTTTGTAGTGGCGTAGTGGGGGGGGCAAGGGGGGCATCATGCCCCGGGCGCGAGTTAAGCTCGCTACGCCACTGACCCTTTGCGATGTCCATTGCCCCTTGAACGGTGCCCGACTTTTCGACTGTCATTATCATTCATCATTCATGGCCTGTGGATAGGCTAAATAATTAAAGAATGATTCTTTAATTAATAAATACCCAATTATTATTTTAAGGGCAAATTTTTAAAAGACTAAGTGGCCTTTGGTTCAGATTTTTCTTCTTCTTCTTCTTCTATATAATAATTAGGGCCCACGTTCAATGTATTGATCATTCTGGCTCCTATGTATGTAGAGGGGATTCACAATGTTTCTTGTGCCTGATATTGCAGAGGATATTTCACTGGTTGCAAGGGCTACAACAGTCATTGCACATGTTAAAACATTTTTTGTTTACAATTCAATAATGTAAATGAAGACCAGAAAATGTTGACCCCAAATATCTTTGTACATACTTCCAGGAAGAAGAAGAAGAATATCCCATTGGATGATGCGGATTAAAGTTTGGGGAGATAACTATTGCAAGAAAACTCGTAAATGATAAACTTGAATTATCTCTCCTAGAAGGTATTTTTGAAATCATTCTAAAGTCAAAAGAGAAGCCGATATCCATTTATTTTTATTTTTCAATTAAATGTTTTTACAAAGCCTAATGTAATTTGTTTAGTTTTTAAAAATAAAAAAGAAGAAGAATTCGATACTCAAACTTATTTACAACATTTGTTTTTTTTTTTGGAGGAGGGCTTTGGAAAAACAGCAGTTACCTCTACTAAAAGAAGAACTCCACCGAAGATCATGCGGAGTAGGAAAGAAGGGAGTAGTCAGAAAAAAATAGGTGGGCGGGGCCAAAATATGTATATTAGTATTAACGTTTTTGGAGAAGAGGATATTGCCAAACTTAAGGCATTGTCGGTACACAATTTTTTCCAACGCCCTGAATACAACATTCACGTGAAAATTGCACGACACATGACAAAAAGGCCACCCAGACCGTACTCAAAGACACTGCCACACTCAGCAATCCTCACATTGCAAGAGTTGGTGGCGATGCTGACAATGTCTTCGTTCATTTTGTTTTATACCAGCATTGCGATGTTACAAAACGTGTTATTGTATCTATTATATTACCTATCTAACTGTTTATTTAATGAAAAATATGCTTTTCTCGATTTGTTTGAAGCAAAATCCCGAATGATTTCGACCATAACCAATTCTCCTGCACTCGTCTTTTCTATGGATTTTGTCGCTTACTAAACTTTAATACCCCCTCCCCCCCTCTCCCCCCCCCTCCCCCACAAAAAAAAATAAAAAAATTCTGGATACATAATAGATAAAGTCTATGTTTGTTTTTTTTTGTTTGTTTTTTTTAATTTGATTTTTGAAAAGCTTCTCTCAGCATTCGCATTTGAAAAAAAAACAATTTAAATTTATCAGATCATTATTGGGCATAGCAAAAACAAAACGACTTAAGAAAACGTTTTCCGAATAAATCCTTTTATGTGCATTTTTGTTTGCATATACGTACGTTATCGTAACGTTATTTATAACTGTGAAGAGTGACACCATATCACAAGACACTTTCATGGAACATAAACTTGACGCACCTCGTTTCATAGTTCCTTCATTCCCACCCCACCCCCCAACCCAAATAAAAAATACTTTCCCCCCCCCCCCCCCCGGTCAAAACGTATTGATTTACCCCAAAATTGTTTTTTTTTTTTCTTGCATTAGTGTTCGACCTTAGCGATGACTACAGTTCTTACGAAATCATTGCATCGTATTTCCTTCGCCTTGAACAGATTTTTTGGGGGGTTTGAAGTGTATTAAAATGTGTTGTCATCGACAACGAGGCTATGTGACACGTTTCAGCTCGATACGATGACGGGAAGTGAGTCAAAGACAATCAGGGACTGGAGCAAGCTTCCGAAGGGAACAGTTGAGGCGACACCGCTTGACACATTTGCGTCTATTCATGCCTCAGGCCTTCCAACCCCCCCCCCCCCCCAGTGCATGATACCCTCAATAAGTAACTCTTGCAACTAGTGAAATATCCTCATCAAGACCAGGCACAGAAACATTGCAAATCCCCTCTACATGTATAGGAGCAGGAATAATCAATAAATTGATCGTGGGCCCTTAATATATAGAAGAAGGAGAATTAGCATTCCGAAGATTTTGCCACAAAAACAAAAAACCAAAAAAAAAACACGTGCAAAAGGGAAGTTAATATAAAAGACTATACGTGACTTATCATGTATATAATTGTTCCTCTTGAATTAAAAAAAACAACAGGAAAAACTGATTTTTTTTTTGTTGGTTGGGGGATGGGTCGGAAAATTTGACAGAATTTGTTGTCATTGGCAACGAGGCTATCTGCCAAGTTTCAACTCGATAGCCTGATGGAAAGTGGGTCAATTAGCCGTTGGAAGATTTTTGCCTGTCACCCACTCAGCCAGCCACCCACGAACAAAAGAGATGTTAATTTAAAGGAGTTAATTTTTAAAAAACTTAAGCGTATGAATATGGAAAAGAGATTGTATGATAAGCTTTCCAGGCGATGTTTAGTTGTATAACTTTCAAGTTCACTGAAAAATGCTTTAGAGCAGGGGAGGGCAAACTTTTTGTGCGGAGGGCCACATTGACAAAGGTAAAGCTATTGGGGGGGGGGGGTGCATGTATATTATGTCCAATTTTTACATGTCAATAAATATTTCTCTATATTAAAATCGGTAATTTCCCCTTTTAGCATTAAATGACAAAAATCAAGGACTGTTTTAAAGAAATAGAAAATTAGAAAGAAATTTGATCAAAAATGTTTTTTAAAATCATAACGGTACATGAAATTATGTAAATTTCAACAAAATAACTTAAAAACAAAGTATTTTTTAAAAATTCTCTAAATGCCTTCGAGGGCCGCAAAATATCAGTTGCCGGTCCGTAGTTTACCCATCCCCTGCTTTAAGGCACTTTTTATGTATTGGGGACGGTTCTGTTCGCTTTATTCAATTACTGACCCCATTTCTTTGCTTTGGATAAGTTTCCTTAAAAAAATATAAATTTTTGTTGTCTCTATAATAGCAGCGGAACATGACCTTTGTAATAATTTTGCTCTTTAAATTGTAACCACTCTGAATGAATAGTGCTTTTTTGTTGGTGTTTTTTTTGGTTTTTTTTTTTTTTTTTGGCAATATAGAAAATAAATAGTTTAGAAAATCTTTTCTGGCAACACCAAAAGTGGCCAAGGGGATTAGTTTAAAGGTGAGGGAAGGGGTGGCATGCCTTAAAGTGCCTTAAACCACCAGTGCTAATCATTAAAAATTTCATTAAATAAATTTTATTATTTTTGTAATGTTTGGTTTGATTAGTTCGCCCAGGTTTTGGCACTGTGAAATGTTTTTGATTAAAAAATTCTATTTACGAACAGGCACCATCCCATTCTCCATTGCCTTTGATGTCATGTAAAAATAACACCATTTTAAAACCACCGTTTTGCACATCACGCAAGCTCACCACGCATCCCCCGGCCTTTGAACTCTGACATGAGTGAGTTATCCAGACCTCACGCCCTAAGCCAGTGGGAACATAAGAATAACATTTTGTTCAAATGAACTCGCTTTGGTCTTCAACTTTATACTTGCCCAACATGACGCTGTTAGTTCATATTTTGTAATTACAATTCTCGTTGTTGCTAGTTTAACACTAAGCTCTTGTTCCGTCGCCTCTACTTAGCTATACATCGTTTGGCTGTAGCTCCATGATTTGGTGTAGTCTCACGCTATAAGGTGGCTGGCAAGTCTTCCAACTAAGGTGTTTGAGAAAATCCGCCCTATTCGGGGGGCCGAGTGAGTTCATGCGACACTACCTTTTTTACCACGACTGTGAGTGAAAGAATTTGACACGTGACCTTTGGCAAAGAGGCAAACGACTTACTACGCCATAACAGGGCTGACGAGTGAGTACTTACATAAATCTCTCTCCACACATTCCTCTTGCTGTCCTCTCGCATACTTCATTTCAGTGTAATTTTTTTAAATTTAATTCTTTTTTAACTGTCGTTTGTTCGCCGATGAAGGCTTCTTGTCGATACGTTCGTTGTTTTGTTGCGTTCTTTTTTTTTTCCAGGTTTTCCCATACTTTGTTTCGCTCATTTCCATTAAATATATGTAATATAAATGTCCAAGGGCAAATGAAACTATGTTGACTGTCAGTGTCTGTAGCCACAAATTATTTATGACACAAAATACCATAGATTGCATGGAACCAAACGAATATTTACCACTGGGAATTTAATAGATTTGTTGTCCTTTCGTTAAATACAATTGAGAATAGATACAGAAAATCTTGACTATATATAGTCCATTATTGCTAGGTATAGACAATTATGACTATTTATGGACAATTTTGTCTAGATATAGAAATTATGGCTAAATATAGACAATTATGACTAGGTATGGGCAATTTTGTCTAGATATAGACAATTATGGCTAGATATAGACACTTATTGCTAGATATAAACAATTATAACCAAGTAGGGGCAATTTTGTCTAGATATAGACAATTATGGCTAGATATAGACACTTATTGCTAGATATTGACAATTATGGGTAGATATAGACAATTATAACCAAATATGGGCAATTTTGTCTAGATATAGACAATTATGGCTAGATATAGACACTTATCGCTAGATATAGACAATTATAACCAAGTATGGGCAATTATGTCTAGATATAGACAATTATGGCTAGATATAGACACTTATTGCTAGATATAGACAATTATAAACAAGTATGGGCAATTTTGTCTAGATATAGACAATTATGGGTAGATATAGAAAACTTTGGCTAGATATAGATAAATTTGGCTAGATATAGACAATTATGGGTAGATTTAGATAATTTTGTATAGATACACAATCTATTTGGCACAGTCTTCATGTTGGATGGAGTTTTGACTTTTTGTTACAACAGCGGTGCTCAACCTGGTGGCGGTGGTCGCGACCCCTATAGGGGCCGAATGACCCTTTCCCTGGGGTCGCCTAAGACCATCGGAAAAAAAAACCACATATACTCTACAGTTTTGAAGTAGCAACGAAAGTAGTTTTGTGGATGGGGTGGGGAGGTGGGTCGCCACAACATGAGTAACTGTGTTAAAGGGTCGCGGCAATTAGGAAGATTGAGAACCACTGCGTTGCAAGAAGAAGATTGCGTTATGACGTCACGCTTTAAACTAAACTCCTTGGAATAGCCCTAGAGGAATTGTAAGTTCTTATCCAAGAAGAATGTCCATGCCCCTTTACAAGAGTGCCTGGATTATTATTTTTATTTTTTTTTTGTTCATCACGAGCGTAAGTACATCATATATTACAACCGGAAATCTTCACAAGTCAAGATTATTTTTATAGAATGTCAAGAAAAAACAACAACATGTGAGCCTATGACAGTGGCGTAGTGAGGGAGGGGGGCAAGGGTGGCATCATGCCCCGGGCGCTACTCACAAAGGGGCGCCAAATGGTATATTTTACTATAATATTGTATGGTTTTCGAATGGGGGGGGGGCGCTAAAAAGGTATTGGGGGCGCTAAAAAGGTATTGTGCCCAGGGCGCGAGTTAAGCTCGCTACGCCACTGGCCTATGAATATTTTTGATTTTGTTTTACAATCTCATCGGTATCAGTGTTCTGTACAACTAATACTATAGTGGCTTCCAATACGATAAGAACCGGTTCTTTGTACCGTTTTATAGAAAAGAAAATATATTAATAAAATTAATCAAACTTCAAATTTCGTTTTGAAAAAAAAAAAAAAATGTCCAGTCCAGTCGGCGCTAGATTAAAAAGTTTTGTTAGTATCGCACTTTTTATAGTTATTAAATTTTTTAAATTTTGCTTGGCAGTGGCACCGACATTGGATCACTGTGCTACTGATCTTATGGTAGAAACTGATGTACAAAACATGTGACCTCTGGAGTAGGTCTGCTTGGTCTGACTCCTCAGGTGACCAGAGTTAGAGTAGTATCGATAGGGGGCTTGTGTATTGTCAGGTAGCTCTATATAGACAGGTAGCCCACGTATGGACTGGTCGTTTTTGGATGAACAGGTAGCTTGAGTATGGACATGGAAATGGTGTATGGGCAGCTATTTTGTGTACGTGCAGGTAAGTGGTGTATGAACAGGTGGCTGGTGTGTAGGCAGGTCATTTGCGTATGGACAGGCAGCGTGTATATCGACAGGTAGTTTTTGTGTTGAAAGGTAGTTTGTGTATGGACAGGTAGATTGTGTATGTACAGGTAGTTTGTGTGTGTACAGGTAGTTTGTGTGTAGACAATTAGTTTGTGTATTGATACGTAGTTTGTGTATGGACAGGTAGTTCGTATACGGAAAGGTAGATTGCTTAAGGACATGAGTTTGTGTAAGACCTATTTAACAAAGTGTCGTCCATGAAGGACGTCTACAGAGACTTGGGGGTGGGGGGGGGGGTCGTTCAAAAGCGGACGGTGGGGGGGGGGGGTAGTAAAGGACGCCTGCAAACATGATTTTTTTATTATTATTATTATTTTTAACTTACCGTTCTTTGAATCCATTGCGTGATTGCCTCTGTGGCTGATCTATTTGCAAATTTTGAAAAAAAATATTATTCATAAACCACCAGCAATTTAGAGGAGGGAAAAAAAAGCTTCATAAGGGAGATCACTCTACAAATTTGATTGCTACATATCTACGAATGTATTGTCGACTATTATCAGCTTATCATGTAACAAGGTGATATATATTTTTTTTTTAAAAGACCGTTACAACATGTGTTTGCACAAGTATATTTAACCATACTAAAATTGAACATCAGAATCCTTTCTAGAAGATCGATGATAATAATTTATTTTGAGAATGGGGCATTTTCTACAATGCTTAATTTTCATTGTAAACTTTCTCCTTCTCTCGCACCAGCTTTACGGATCAAACAATGCAAATATTTAGCACACAGCAGTAAATATAACGCCAGCTACGTGAATTGTTCCGTGTATTCGAGATCCTTATTTTTTTAAATCCATTTCTCTGGCAGTCAGCATCCTTTCAGTTATTCAACCACAATGTGATCTAGCAATAAGCTTTGATGATAAAGTAATATAAATAAGCATTGCATGCACCTATACGTAGTCGCAGAATGCAAAGCAGACTTGGGAAAGGGGGGGAAGGCGAGAAAAAAATTGCAAATAAAATAAGTTTATATTATCAATTTTTTGAAAATTATTATTTTTAAAAAAAAGGAGAAAAAAAAAAAGCCTTATTTCAATCTTTGTTTCGCTTCTTGAGCGGAGGCTGTTGGTTGCAGCTGAACAAAAATTGGCCAAGGGGAGGCCATTCACTGGTTTGACACTGCGCAAACAGGGAGCGAGATCGCCGGAGAGATTCAGAGTGACACAAAAGGTGTTGGGGGAGCAGATGATGAATGGCTCGCCTCCCCCCCCCCCCCTTAAAGGATTCTTGCAATAGCCTCTTCAAAGCACAATCTCCTGCTAATATTAATTTTCTGTTTAAACACACCCGCCCCACCCACTAACATTTCTCAATCTGAACCCCCCCCCCCCCCACCCTCTTTTTTTTTTTCTTTCCCAAATTCTTGCACAAGATCTGTGATGAGAAAAATATGGTTAAAATCATTGAGTTAAAAAGGGAAAGTGTCAAGAGAAAGAAAGAAAGTACACCCTCCCCCCCACCCCCCTCAATCCATTTTTCCCCATTTCCTTACCCATTCCAACGCGTTTATTTAAATATTGCATTTCAAATAATTTTGTTTTCTCTTGATGTATTTTCTGATCGGAAACAGAAATAATTTTTGAAAAGAGGATTTTTTTTTTCCTTCCTGGCTTTGGTTTGCTTGATAAGGTTATCTATTGAATCATGGCAAATTCACATGTAATGTTTGTATGTGTGTGTATGAGTTTTCTTTTAAAATTATAACTTTTAATAACTTTTATACACTATTATTTAAAGACATATATCTTGTACACTTCTGATGGAGATCTCTGTGTAAAAATATTGCATTTGTGTATACGTAAGTGGTCTTCAGCAGAAGTGAACTATGTCCACTGGTTTAGTGCAGCGATTCTCAACCCGTGGGTCTCATACCCTTTTGGGGGTCGAACCACTCTTTCACAGGGGTCGCCTAAGATCATTGGAAAACACAAATACTCTACAGTTATGAAGTAGCAACAAAAATAATTTTGGGGTTGGGGTTCGCAGCAACACGAGGAAGTGTATTAAAAGTCGCGACATTGAGAAGGTTGAGAACCACTGTTCTAGTGAAATAATTTTTTTTAAAAATTAATCTTGATCTATGATTTTTGGGTAAATTATTTTAAAAACTTAATTATCTTTCATACTATATTATTTTTAAATTACGAAAGATCCTCAAAAGAGACAAGAAATATGACTTTAAATATACAACTATTTCTTCTTCATCTTAGCCATTCTCACTCTCAATGGAGCATAGGCCATTCACAAACCTTCTCCATCCATCCCTGTCCTGGGCTATCTTTGCTAGTTCAGCCCAGATTTTCTTCATTCTCTCCACCTCTGTCTCTACTCCCCACTTCCATGTGGCTCTTGGTCTTACTCTTTTCCTGGTACCTCGAGGATTCCAGTTCAGGGCCTGTCTTGTGATGTTCGTGTTTGGTTTCCTTAATGTGTGCCCTACCCATCTCCATTTTATCATTTTTATCTCCGTCATTTTTATTTCGTGTCATCAAAATGTTGAAAATATCGAATTGCTAAGTTACTTCACAAGGAAGATAATCAAACAAGCATAGGCAACCATCAAGGTTACTTCAGCGTTGTATTTGTTTGAGAACAAGACGGAGCACTACCAGCATGGAGCACCACCAGCATGGAGCACCACCAGCATGGAGCACTACCAACATGGAGCACTAACAGCATGGAGCACTACCAGCATGGAGCACTACCAGCATGGAGCACCACCAGCATGGAGCACTACCAACATGGAGCACTACCAGCATGGAGCACCACCAGCATGGAGCACTACCAGCATGGAGCACTACCAGCATGGAGCACCACCAGCATGGAGCACTACCAGCATGGAGCACTACCAGCATGGAGCACTACCAGCCTGGAGCACCACCAGCATGGAGCACCACCAGCATGGAGCACCACCAACCTGGAGCACTACCAGCATGGAGCACTACCAGCATGGGGCACCACCAGCATGGAGCACTACCAGCATGGAGCACTACCAGCCTGGAGCACCACCAGCATGGAGCACCACCAGCATGGAGCACCACCAACCTGGAGCACTACCAGCATGGAGCACCACCAGCACGGAGCACCAACAACCGGGAGCACTACCAGCATGGAGCACCACCAACATGGAGCACCACCAGCATGGAGCACCACCAGCATGGAGCACCACCAGCATGGAGCACCACCAACCTGGAGCACTACCAGCATGGAGCACCACCAGCACGGAGCACCAACAACCGGGAGCACTACCAGCATGGAGCACCACCAACATGGAGCACCACCAGCCTGGAGCACCACCAGCATGGAGCACCACCAGCCTGGAGCACCACCAGCCTGGAGCACTACCAGCATGGGGCACCACCAGCATGGAGCACTACCAGCATGGAGCACTACCAGCATGGAGCACTACCAGCCTGGAGCACCACCAGCATGGAGCACTACCAGCATGGAGCACTACCAGCATGGAGCACTACCAGCATGGAGCACTACCAGCCTGGAGCACCACCAGCATGGAGCACCACCAGCATGGAGCACCACCAACCTGGAGCACTACCAGCATGGAGCACCACCAGCATGGAGCACCAACAACCGGGAGCACTACCAGCATGGAGCACCACCAACATGGAGCACCACCAGCATGGAGCACCACCAGCCTGGAGCACCACCAGCATGGAGCACCACCAGCCTGGAGCACCACCAGCCTGGAGCACCACCAGCCTGGAGCACCACCAGCCTGGAGCACCACCAGCACGGAGCACCAACAACCGGGAGCACTACCAGCATGGAGCACGACAAGACAGCATTAAACAACGTGACAAACAGTGTGGTGTGCAAAGCAATACTTAATTAACATTTAGTAAATTGCCATTTTCCAACACTTATTCATCTTCCTCTTTGAAAAAACCCAAGAAATAACGTGTGTGTTTTTTTTGGGGGGGGGGGGGGGCGGTGGGTTTGAAAACTTGTTAGAACGTGTTGCCCTCAGCATTGAATCTCTGTGCCAAGTTTCGGCTCGATAGGTTGGCGGGAAGTGGGTCAATTAGCTGGCCGAAGATTTAGCCCCACGCCCAGTCGGAAAGAACCACACGAGCAAAAAGCGACGTTAACATAAAGGATTTAGGAATAGCTCCCCTCTCTCATCTGTCAAACTCCTTTTCTCACCGACTCCTATGTCCCAAGCCTAAGCCCTCCATCTCCATAACGCTAGCTGTTCAAATCCCCCATTCTTCTACTGCTAACTCCACTTCTCTTAAATCCAATTCTATAACATCTAACTCTCCAATTCTGTAACATCTAGCTCTCCAATTCTGTAACATCTAACTCTCCAATTCTGTAACATCTAACTCTTCAATTCTGTAACATCTAACTATCCAATTCTATAACATTTAACTCTCCAATTCTGTAACATCTAACTCTCCAATTCTGTAACATCTAACTCTCCAATTCTGTAACATCTAACTCTCCAATTCTATAACATTTAACTCTCCAATTCTGTAACATCTAACACTCCAATTCTGTAACATCTAACTCTCCAATTCTGTAACATCTAACTCTCCAATTCTGTAACATCTAACTCTCCAATTCTATAACATTTAACTCTCCAATTCTGTAACATCTAACTCTCCAACTCTGTAACATCTAACTCTCCAATTCTATAACATCTAACTCTCCAATTCTGTAACATCTAACTCTCCAATTCTATAACATCTAACTCTCCAATTCTATAACATCTAACTCGAATTCTATAACATCTAACTCTCCAATTCTGTAACATTTAACTCTCCAATTCTGTAACATCTAACTCTCCAATTCTGTAACATCTAACTCTCCAATTCTATAACATTTAACTCTCCAATTCTGTAACATCTAACTCTCCAATTCTGTAACATCTAACTCTCCAATTCTGTAACATCTAACTCTCCAATTCTGTAACATCTAACTCTCCAATTCTATAACATTTAACTCTCCAATTCTGTAACATCTAACTCTCCAATTCTGTAACATTTAACTCTCCAATTCTGTAACATCTAACTCTCCAATTCTGTAACATCTAACTCTCCAATTCTGTAACATCTAACTCTCCAATTCTGTAACATCTAACTCTCCAATTCTGTAACATCTAACTCTCCAATTCTATAACATTTAACTCTCTAATTCTGTAACATCTAACTCTCCAATTCTGTAACATTTAACTCTCCAATTCTGTAACATCTAACTCTCCGATTCTGTAACATCTAACTCTCCAATTCTATAACATTTAACTCTCCGATTCTGTAACATCTAACTTTCCAATTCTGTAACATCTAACTCTCCAATTCTGTAACATCTAACTCTTCAATTCTGTAACATCTAACTATCCAATTCTATAACATTTAACTCTCCAATTCTGTAACATCTAGCTCTCCTATTCTATAACATCTAACTCTCCAATTCTGTAACATCTAACTCTCCAATTCTGTAACATCTAAGTCTCCAATTCTGTAACATCTAACTCTCCAATTCTATAACATTTAACTCTCCAATTCTGTAACATCTAACTCTCCAATTCTGTAACATCTAACTCTCCAATTCTGTAACATCTAACTCTAGAATTCTGTAACATCTAACTCTCCAATTCTATAACATTTAACTCTCCAATTCTGTAACATCTAACTCTCCAATTCTGTAACATTTAACTCTCCAATTCTGTAACATCTAACTCTCCAATTCTGTAACATCTAACTCTCCAATTCTATAACATTTAACTCTCCG
Organism: Omphiscola glabra; assembly: GCA_964017045.1. NCBI lineage: Eukaryota > Metazoa > Mollusca > Gastropoda > Lymnaeidae > Omphiscola > Omphiscola glabra. Next base: position 23,990,481 of record OZ024802.1, read on the forward strand.
ATTCTGTAACATCTAACTCTCCAATTCTGTAACATCTAACTCTCCAATTCTGTAACATCTAACTCTTCAATTCTGTAACATCTAACTATCCAATTCTATAACATTTAACTCTCCAATTCTGTAACATCTAACTCTCCAATTCTGTAACATCTAACTCTCCAATTCTGTAACATCTAACTCTCCAATTCTATAACATTTAACTCTCCAATTCTGTAACATCTAACACTCCAATTCTGTAACATCTAACTCTCCAATTCTGTAACATCTAACTCTCCAATTCTGTAACATCTAACTCTCCAATTCTATAACATTTAACTCTCCAATTCTGTAACATCTAACTCTCCAATTCTGTAACATCTAACTCTCCAATTCTATAACATCTAACTCTCCAATTCTGTAACATCTAACTCTCCAATTCTATAACATCTAACTCTCCAATTCTATAACATCTAACTCCAATTCTATAACATCTAACTCTCCAATTCTGTAACATTTAACTCTCCAATTCTGTAACATCTAACTCTCCAATTCTGTAACACCTAACTCTCCAATTCTATAACATTTAACTCTCCAATTCTGTAACATCTAACTCTCCAATTCTGTAACATCTAACTCTCCAATTCTGTAACATCTAACTCTCCAATTCTGTAACATCTAACTCTCCAATTCTATAACATCTAACTCTCCAATTCTGTAACATATTACTTTCCAATTCTATAACATCTAACTCTCCAATTCTATAACATCTAACTCTCCAATTCTATAACATCTAACTCTCCAATTCTGTAACATCTAACTTTCCAATTCTATAACATTTAACTCTCCAATTCTGTAACATATTACTCTCCAATTCTGTAACATATTACTCTCCAATTCTGTAACATCTAACTCTCCAATTCTGTAACATATAACTCTCCAATTCTGTAACATATTACTCTCCAATTCTGTAACATATTACTCTCCAATTCTGTAACATATTACTCTCCAATTCTGTAACATATTACTCTCCAATTCTGTAACATTTTACTCTCCAATTCTGTAACATATTACTCTCCTATTCTGTAACATCTAACTCTATAATTCTGTAACATTTAACTCTCGAATTCTGTAACATTTTACTCTCCAATTCTGTAACATCTAACTCTCCAATTCTGTAACATATAACTCTCCAATTCTGTAACATATTACTCTCCAATTCTGTAACATATTACTCTCCAATTCTGTAACATTTAACTCTCCAATTCTGTAACATATCACTCTCCAATTCTGTAACATTTAACTCTCCAATTCTGTAACATATTACTCTCCAATTCTGTAACATTTAACTCTCCAATTCGGTAACATATTACTCTCCAATTCTGTAACATATTACTCTCCAATTCTGTAGCATATAACTCTCCAATTCTGTAGCATATAACTCTCCAATTCTGTAACATATTACTCTCCAATTCTGTAACATATTACTCTCCAATTCTCTAACCTCCAATTTTAAAATTTAAGTATCTTTCCATTAAAGTGTAAGAGTTGTTGAATATTGTAAAATTATATTATACTTTTTTTTTGCAAAGGGCGTGTCAAACAATTTAAAAAGAATAGAGTCGTTGGAATACAGAGAACTTGATTTTTGTGATTGTTTTCTGGTTGTTTTGTGGTTGTTTTGTGGTTGTTTGGTTTTTTTGTTTGTTTGTTTGGTCTTTTTAATGAAATTTGGGGTTGTGTATGTGTTTGTGAGTGGGGAGGGTGGGGGGTCGGGGTAAATTATCCCTGTTCACCAAATATAGAGCGATGTTTGAGTAGGAAGCTACTCCGCTGGAATAAATTAACCAAAAGTGAATCTTAAAAGGATTAGTAGAGCATCTTAAAATTCTAGCTTCCTGGGTGGTATTGGAGTCTCTCACCGCGCCCCCCAAACAGCTCCGAATGCATGGGGCGCATAAAAAAAAGGGAAACCAATAAAACCCATAATTCGTCGCCTTAAGAATACCCCTTCAATAGTCGCCAACAAAGGACTCAAAGGTGTCCTGGTGTTGCCATTTTCCCCCCGTGTACCAAATGTGTGGGGGTCGTCGTCTGCTTAGGATTAATTTTTTTATTTTTAAATTTCATATTCTTTATTTTCCTTTCCAGTTTTGAATCGCCTTTGACCGCCAGCGAAGCGTACGGCAGTGGTATATAAAAATCCTTCTTCTTTCAAACGTTGGAGCGATGAAGGAGAAGAAATCTCTTATTTGGAGGAAGGTGGTTTTTTTTTGGCAAACGCCAACTTCCAAGGCTTGCTGTGCGCGTCACAAGGGGGTTCAAGTGCGGGTTTTCGTTAGCGATTTGTAAACGAGGATAGAGGAGCTCGGATGAATTCGTTTTAATAGAGTAGGGGGATTTAATTCCTGGCACATCTTATTATTTATATTTTTTTGTTGTATAAGAGCAGGTTAGAAATGTCTGTTCTAAGACCTGAGATGTTAAAGTAATAATGATTCTTTGAGAGAAGTTTGTTGTCGAGGAAGTCAAATCCCTTCATGGGGCCAACAATAGCGAAATTGAATTAAGAGATTTAAGTGGATGTTAAAGCCATGAGTTAATTTATTCTAATAAGCGTTAATAATAAACAAATTATGGGGGATTTGGGAGTCCTAGAGAAATGGATGCTGAATTGCATACCGTAGCGTGAAATGTTTACTGTTCATGCGTAATGTCTCCAGTAACATCTAGCTCACTGCCTCACACATAATGTCTCCTGTAACATCTAGCCCACTGCCTCACACATAATGTATCTTGCAATATCTAACCTACTTCATGCTATAATATTTCATGTCAGAATATTGCCTTGAAACACCAACCAGTATTGATAGAATGCTATAGTATTTCATGTCAGAATATTGCCTTGAAACTCCAACCAGTATCGATAGAATGCTATAGTATTTCAGAATGTCTTCTTATCAAAAAGTGAAAGAAAAAAATCAAACTAAAACATTTAGTCCATTCCTTTAAAACGTGCTTAACTTTCTATGTGGCTAACCTTATGCCAGTAACGAAAACGCTATGTTTCTATATTCTTCATTTTTTTTTTATAATACGTGACATTTTATGTCAATTAAAGTTCAGCCATATGCCCCAACGGGGAAAAAAACAATTGAACAGTGATATAAAACAACTTAAAACGAGAGAGTTATTGGGAAACTACAATTTGTTTTTAAACATTTTGTTTTGATGGTTGTCAAGTAATTAATTGTAACATTGTAACATTCATACGAATGAAATGCTTCACTAAAATTCTATTTCCCCAATTTTGTTAAGGAAAAAAAATATTGTAAACTAGGGGGCCACCGTTAATGTCATACGGCGTCCATCTATAGACTGATGTGAGCGTTAATTCGGGACAAATTATGGGACGATATGTTGGGTACGTGGCGATAGTTAAACAATTTATTTATTCTTCCGTGGGCATTGCCATTATTACAGTGTTACTCCATGCAGTAGTATTTAATAGCCATTATAACACCATTATTTCTGCTGTACCCGTGTTCGTTATTAAGCCATTATTTCTGCTGTACCCGTGTTCGTTATTAAGCCATTATTTCTGCTGTACCCGTGTTCGTTATTAAGCCATTATTTCTGCTGTACCCGTGTTCGTTATTAAGCCATTATTTCTGCTGTACCCAAAGCCATTAATTCTGCTGTACACATGGCCCATGTTCCTTGCTGTAGCCACGGCCACTTATTACACTATTACTCCTGCTTCTGCAATCATGGCCACTATCCCTGCTGAAACCATGGTCATTACTATTCCTGCTATACACATGGTCATCATTCCTGCTGTACCAATGGCCATTAACACACTACTTTTCCTGATGTAACCATGGCCATTATTCCTGCCGGTACGCATGACCATTATTACACCATTATTCCTGCGCCTGCTGTACCCATATTGCTTTATAAAAATTCACCCTCACAGGCCCTGACACAAATCGGTCTCCATTACACCGACATGTGATCAAAGGGAGCAGAGAATTACGACTGTTTGTGTGTTGGGACGTGATGATGCCACTAACATTTAGCTGGCCGTCCCATTTCGTCCCACCGCAGCTCATCGAGACATAAAACACCCGTGTGCGTACGGCTACGGCTGCGGCTACGGCTGATTCGGTACATTAGATTTATGGCGAGCAACTGGAACGCACTTACTATGGGAGAGAGAGAATGCTATAATTTGATTATGTTTCCACAAAAATCAGTATAAACTATCTGTGCCGTTCGCTGTGGGGGGGAGGGGTGCAATGGGCTTTCACTCCCAGACGCCGGTTTCATAGGGCGCGAAAATCATAATAGTTGTTCCATGCAAACGATGTGTATCAATAACTACTGGTTTGTGGAAAGAAGTTCGCCAGAATTTAGGAATTGCATCGGGGCCGCAACCTTTGCTTGCCTGCCACAGTCCCTGGGAACAGTCGCGACCACCCCCTTTTTTTCGCACCTCATCTTTTACGTTACGGCAAATAAAATAGTACTTACACCATATACATTATGGCGAACAGCCATATTCGTGTCAGTGGAGCACCTTTACTTTTTTAAACATTCATAACTGCCAGGCTTATATAATATATATGTTCGTGTCATGAGTTGTTTTTTCTTGGATTTCTTTTTTTTTGGGGGTTGGCGTGGGGTGTAAATATATTACGCTGTATTCTTGTTTTTTTTTAAAATTCAGTGTTTATATGGCTATTTTCCAGCAATAAAAGCGACGGTATCACTCCCCCCCTCCCATCCCCCTCCCGAGTATCACTGACATGCGAGACACCGCTTCCACCAGGACTTGGTCTGCGCAGGCGTCATCGCTTGCTTTACTATTGATATTTTTTGAGACACTATTAGCGTGAAGTGTGGTGGGAGGGGGTGGGGGGGGGGGTCGGCGTTGGAAGCAGGCGACAGGGTATCGCAATTATGGGCAACGCCTGGTTACGCCAGCAGTCACCTCTACCTGCCGCCCACCCCCGCTACCCGATGCCGTACCGCGCCGCGGGCCGGCACCAGACACGCCAGCCAAATAGATCATTTGTATAGATCGCTACCTGATTGATGCGGGAAAAGGCAGGATTATGCAAATGAGGGCCAGAATTTTAAAAAACTGGGATACCAGATTGGCGCAGTAGACATGGCGGATCAATAGCCCAGGATATAGCCGTTTACAACCGTCTGTGACTAGCCACTTTCTGCGTGCAATTTGTGGTGGAGTTTTTCTTTTCTTTATTTTAGTCTTGTGCTTCGTGAAAACACTGGATGTAAGATTCACCTCGCCTGGACGGATAAAACACTCTGTGAACATTCTATCTACGGTAGGTGACACGATCCACGGTTTCAATATTGTAATTCATTACTAAGATCTGTTGTATGCATAAAGAAATTCTCGGTTGGAGATTTTGATCGACGGCTGTACATATTTTAATTTAGATCGATATGAGATCGTATAATTTTATAGCTAATTATTGTCGCACTCTGCTAAGAATCCATGTTTTTTTTTCCTTTTGATTATTTGGGGATGTGCTCCAGGTGAATATTATTTTATAGTCTATATTCTGATTTTGAGATTCTTCCATTATGCCGACACACTCACGGTACATCGCTAGGGTTTGACATAAGTAATGAGATTGATGACGCCATTTTAATCGATCACCGAAGTAGCACTGAAACTGTGGTTGTGGTGGTTATCACGGAAACTGTGGTTGCGGTGGTTATCACTGAAACTGTGGTTGTGGTGGTTATGGCTAATCATAGAGGAGACAAAAATGAAAAAAAAATTGTAAAAATTGAAGTTCGAGTTTACAGGACGTGTATACGCTGTGACATTGTCATCTCATTTTAAGCTTGAAAACACTGTGCGCTCTACGATGTCATTCTGAAAGTTTGATCGCAGACTCTAATCTCCTGCCCAAATGGCCCATCTATGATGTCATTCTGAAAGTTTGATCGCAGACTCTAATCTCCTGCCCAAATGGCCCATCTATGATGTTATTCCGAAAGTTTGATCGCAGCCCCTAATTTCATGCCCAAATGGCCCATCTATGATGTCATTCTGAAAGTTTGATCGCAGCCCTTAATCTCATGCCCAAATGGCCCATCTATGATTTCATTCTGAAATATTGATCGCAGCCCTTAATCTCATGCCCAAATGGCCCAGCTATGATGTCATTCTGAAAGTTTGATCGCAGCCCTTAATCTCATGCCCAAATGGCCCATCTATGATGTCATTCTAAAAGTTTGATCGCAGCCCTTAATCTCATGCCCAAATGGCCCATCTATGATGTCATTCTGAAAGTTTGATCGCAGCCCTTAATCTCATTCCCAAATGGCCCAGCTATGATGTCATTCTGAAAGTTTGATCGCAGCCCTTAATCTCATTCCCACATGGCCCATCTATGTGTTGAACAACAAAGAATTTTCATCATGTTTTACTGCATAGAATAAACATATATTTTTAAAAATTAAGTTTAACAGGCGACTAGATTATGAAATTACATGAAAATATAATCTTATTACAATAAATACTACTCTTAAAAGCCTTATATTCTAAAGAAATGGGTTAAGAATTTGGATCTTGCGACAATTACTTTTGTGTTCTTCTCATGAACGGTAAAATTTATACAATTTAAAAAAAAAAAATAAGTTTAAATAAGTTTTCAGATACTGGCCTAAAAAAAAATAGTTCGAACACTGTGGTGAACCCGTTAACGTTACTGAAAGTGTAAATTCTATGTTCTACTTAGTTTGAACAGTTTATTACATTTTTAAAAAAAACAACAACTTTCCAAGCTCATTAACTCATTGTTTATATTATTATCACTTGATTATAATTTATCATTATTATTATTTTAACTGAGTGACTTAGATTACTAAAGATTAAAATTGGATGAAACTCGGGTTTTAATGAAGTTTTTTAATTTTGTTTTCTTATTTAAAAAAATAATTAATAATTAAAAACTGATAAATTTGGCGTACACAAAATAAAGGTAATAAGACCAACGGTAATTCCAAGGGGAAAACATTTATGTTTTATGACACGCATTTATGTATTTATCAAAATGTAGACGATTTAAAATATTCTAGATGTCTTAACGTTTGAATTTTGAGACAGTTCGCTGTGATTTTCAAACATCAAGTAAGCCTAAAGAAATTCCCGAGGGCACATATAGACTTTGATAAACATTTGGCTGAGTGTACAACAGACGAATGCTGGTTAATGTTATTTTTAAATTTCTTACGAATTAGGAAAAAAAAAAGTTTGGATTTTACCGGAAATTGAAAAAATAAGCTTTTTTTTTTTTAATTAAAAAAAAAATATTTTAATTTATTTTATGAAATTACTACTGTTGTATAATATGCTAGCTTAAGTTTAAAATAAATGAATTGTAATATACTCACATGCCATTATTTACCATATAAAGTGGCAATTAATAGATTTAAATGAAAATTTCAACAACAAAAATTCTTACTTGAGAATATATAAGCGAAATGTTGAGAAGGTAATTATGAACATTTTGTCCAACTTCTTTAAAGGTATGTTCAGCATTTAATGTGCTCGGATGAAACGTATTAAAATTTTAATCAGAAGAAAATTTTCCCCGACTGGTTTGATGAAATGATATATAAATTCGCAATTTCTCTGTCATTTCTTTGTAAAGGCTGTGTAATTATTTCGTCGTATAAATTATTTTGGGTGGAAAAAATAGTTGTCCACCAAATGTGTTCGTTAAAATATGCAGTTTTTAATTTTTTTAATAAACCTTGCATTCCAGAATATCTGAAATTCCTTATTTATTATGATGATATTCCATATATCTTATGTTGTTGGGCGACTCTCTAGTGATATTCCAAATTTATTATGTTGCTGATATTGATATACTCTCTAGTGATATTCCTCATTTACCACCAACGTACAAGTATTTAAATAAAATAACTGGTCACCCTAATTGTACCTGAAAAAAAACGTACGTGGCGTCTATTGGTAATAAATTTAGTGAAATGGTTAATATTGGACTGAGAGAAATGATTGGATTGACCAATGAATAACGGCAATTAATTAATTAGACACTTGGATAAATTGGCGTTAAACTGATTTTTTTCCAATTTGTTTACAGATATTACGTCAATAGAATTGTTTTTAAATGAATTTTTAACATTAAAAAAGGTAATAAACTATCTTTTTGAGTACTAGAGTTATTTTGAAAACCAGAAATGTTATTAATTATTTGTATTTTGTGGGGGAGATTATATTTTTTTTTAAACTGAAGAATTGGAATGCTGAAAAGTACGAAATTTGTCACACACACACAAATAGATATTGTTACATCATTATGGTATACATTCTTTCAGTTTTTATATTTACTAATTAGTTTTTGCTTTAATTTCCTTTTCAACCAACTATCTTAAACGTTATCAAACTTATGGAAGAAGCACACACGTGTTGTAATAAACTCCGACACAAAGATTGTTAGGACACGAAGAAAACAGCCAATGAACTTGCAGAATCCCTTGACGTTTTGAGAAATGTCCTCCTTGGGCACTGTGAAAAGTCCCCCTTGGGCACTGTGAAAAGTCCCCCTTGGGCACTGTGAAAAGTCCCCCTTGGGCACTGTGAAAAGTCCCCCTTGGGCACTGTGAAAAGTAGTTTGCAAGCGATCTCAGTATTCATAAAAAGAATCGCTTAGCGGCATTAGCACTTGAAGACACTGCAATGATGTTTGTGCTTCTTCTGGAATCGTTTCTCCCATGATAGATCTTCAGTTCTTCCAGAGTAAATCCGAATGAAGTCCAGTACACCCCTTTGAATCACCATTTCTCACACCATGACCCAATTAGGGTTACCATCTGTAAAATAAGCTAAAATTTACTGACACGTATTCTATATCCGCATATTTCTTTTACGGACAAGCATATTTCTTTTACGGACAAGCAACATTTTGACGAACGCATAATTAAAATTAGTCCTAAGAAGCAGTTTTATTTTCAAATTCCTATTAGATTATGATTGTTTGACAATGTCTGTATGACGTCTGTATGATGTCTGTATGATGTCTGCATGACGTCTGTATGATGTCTGTATGACGTCTGTATGATGTCTGTATGACGTCTGTATGATGTCTGTATGACGTCTGTATTATAATGTCTTATGACGTCTGTATGATAATGTCTGTATGAATTCTGTGTGATGTCTGTATGACGTCTGTATGATGTCTGTATGATGTCTGTATGACGTCTATATGACGTCTGTATGATGTCTGTATTATAATGTCTTATGACGTCTGTATGACGTCTGTATGATAATGTCTGTATGAATTCTGTGTGATGTCTGTATGACGTCTGTATGATGTCTGTATGACGTCTGTATTATAATGTCTTATGACGTCTGTATGACGTCTGTATGATAATGTCTGTATGAATTCTGTGTGATGTCTGTATGATGTCTGTATGACGTCTATATGACGTCTGTATGACGTCTGTATTATAATGTCTTATGACGTCTGTATGATAATGTCTTATGACGTCTGTATGATAATGTCTGTATGAATTCTGTGTGATGTCTGTATGACGTCTGTATGATGTCTGTATGACGTCTGTATGATAATGTCTGTATGAATTCTGTGTGACGTCTGTATGACGTCTGTATGACGTCTGTATGATGTCTGTATGACGTCTGTATGACGTCTGTATGATGTCTGTATGACGTCTATATGACGCATGCTTGAGGCTATTTTGTGATGTCATTTTATTGTATGGTATCCTTAACTTAACCTCTTGAGTTTCTCTCCAACAAGTTTGAAGCAAATAAGAAAATAAGCACATACGCTTAGAAAGCTTGATTTTTCGCTTTATAAAATTTTTTTCAATGTTTCATTTAAAAAAAAAAAAAAATTGTTGCAAAAATCCAAAAACCCTTGCAGAAAATCCATTTTATGTCAATTTTTTTACAGACTTTCCGTAAATTTACTGACGTTTGGCAAGAAACCCTCCAAGTGATAGCTCATGTTATCTAGATTCACGGCGCAAGTGCTGAAAATCCTATGATAAAAAGCCTAAAATATCAAAGTAAAGTTGCAGTCGTTGGAAGCCATGTCCCGAAGAATCCCAACATCTGGTCTACTAACAAAAAGTAATATTCCATTCTGAGAATTTTCTACAGGCGTCTTTCGTGGCTTGTCTCTAGATCCATATTCAAACTGACACTTTCTTCAGCCGTGTGTCGTGTCTTTAGATCCATATTGACACTTTCTTCGCATATGTTGTGGTGTTCTTTGAACATCGGCTCACTTTTCGTATCTGATGAAATCTCCTTGGCAGTGGCCATCGCCATGCAAGTAACCGCCAGTGGAGGTTCTCATCATTATGACACTCAAATCAAAGGCTGTGTTGCATTTCTGAACGTAACAATTTTTTCAACGAATCTCGCTGACAATTCAAGTCAGCATTGCATCTGGAGACAGGCGTTTTTTCTGAACCAAATTTGATTAATACTTATCTAAGTGAGTCTGTGACTCAGAAAGGCTCACGTCTATTGAAAATTAGATTGCCAGTGGACTAGATTTCTACACCCCCCTCCCCTCTTCCCCCCCCCCCCCAAAAATAAAAAATTTAGAACATTTTAAAAATAGTTGAATAATAGGTATGATGACAATTAAACCTTTTAAAAAAATTTTCAATTGCATGGCAACTTTATGATAGAAGTCAGGATTTTTTCTGGCTAATGTAACAATTCTGCAATAAAAGACATAATTTTTAATTTCAAACAGATACGTTTTTAATGTTGTTCTTGATCTACATCTAAATAATCGTTTTAAGTTTTATTGTTTATATTTGTCGGGGGGGGGGGGGGAGTGTTTTAATTTTAGGATTCTTATCGTCTGTCGTCTCCAGGAGCATCGTTTTAAAGGATTAACGGTTAATAACCTGAGATGATGTCATAATAATGGGCACCAGATTTGATAACTGAATGGGGTGCCTATATTGTTTAGAAATATCCAATATTGCAACACTGTTAAGTAGAAATATCCAATATTGCAACACTGTTTAGTATATCAAATAAAGAAAGTGGTGTGTGTTTTTTTTAAAGAAAATAATAATCATGAATTTGATGTGTAGCAGCCTAACTGATAAACAGTTGAAGTATCTGACATGCTTCATGCTCTTTAACTGAATGGCTGATTCCTAAGTGGTTTTAAATCCATCTTTAACGAGACAAAAGTAGCGTCGACAGCAGAGGCGTAGCTAGGGTGTTTGCCGCCCGGGGGACAAGATTCATTTTAAAGCGCCTCCTTTTCTTTTTTTTTTTTTGCAACTAACAAACCCATTATTTTCATCAATAAAATAATATCAAAACATATTTTGGCGCCCCTAACTAGTCTGGCGCCCAGGGACATCTGTCACCCTCTGCCCATCCTTAGCTACTCCTCTGTTCGACAGTAATAGCTCAATGACATTTAGTTCTCATAGACATATCACATACGCTAATGTGTGTTTCAACACAGTTGTTGTTAAGACCTGGTTGTTGTCAGACCTTCCCGCCAAAAAAATTCCAGGCTTCAGTGAGAAACCGAAAACCTCGGTATGGAACAGCTGGTGTCTGCTAGGAAGAAAGTAGGCTTTTGGCCAAAACGATCTTCTTTCATCGTCCTGTCTTTCCATTTCAAGCTTCTGCATAGCTTGTTCTACCATTTCCCTTCGCACAGCTGGAACGCAGTACATGTACTTCATTTATTTTCTATTACGTGGATGATGATGTGACGAAGAGTCCCCAATGTAACCTGTAGCCCCCCCTCCTTCCCACACCACCATACAATAACTAGTACCCAAGTATGTTGGTTTTTTTTTTAAAACCCATTAATTTGAGAGTTTTTGTGTCCACCACGCAATGATGTAGCAATGTATGTCAACAAATATCCGATTGTATAAGACTTGACTGGTTGCTGTTTTAGGCTTAGTTCACACGATCGAATTCACGTCAAATTTTTCTATCATACATTTGATGCGATTTTTATATGAAGCCTTGTCACAACTTTCAAATGACTATTTGATAAAATTCTAATTTTTGACCACAAAAAAAAAAAAAAAAAGAAAAAAAAAAGAAAAAGAAACCACGCACAAAGTAGTGCGTTCATACACACATTTGACGCAAATTAATTTGAAGCTAATTTTAAAGGAATTTGATCGTGTGAATTGAGCATTAGGTTGCAAGAAACTCAATAGGTCATTTTCGTCAACTGTCAAAAATCCCATTTTTGGGTTCTTTTTTACATAATTTAACACACAAAAATGTGTACGATCTTATATCTGTTGGGTAATTAATATATTTGTAGCGTAATTAGTGAATTATGGGGACGATAATTAGTGTATTCGTGGGGTAATAGGCCGTATATTTGAAGGGTAATGAGTATATAGTTAGGTTGATGAGAATAAGTTGTAGGGTAATGAGCAAATTCGTAGGAACATGAGTATTTTTATAGGGTAATGAGAATATTTGGACGATAATGGGTATATTTTAAGGGTCATGTGTATATTTCTTGTGTATTGTGCCCATTTGGGAGGGTAATGAGTATATTAAGTCACTTGAGTACGAATAGTTCAGATCCAATGTTTCTCTGGCTCTAAAGTTAATCATCCAGACAACATTTGAATGATTAATGATAAAATGATTCATTCTCTGATTTCAAAAGCTGTAAAAGACGTGTAACATTTTTTGCAATATAATAAAATAAATAGTTTATTACTGTGTTTATGTTTTTTTGTTCCATTGCCCATCAGGTCACGCTCGTTTAGAATACAGTGGTTTTCTTCTCAATCGCCAAACAACGGCTATTTTATCTTTTATTTCGTGTCCGGAAATTTGTTTGAAAATAAATTTCGTCGACGAAAAATTGATCGACGGAAGTTTGGTCGAACGGAAAGTTTGATCGAATTTTATTTTCAGTTCACATGGTCAAATTTTGCGTCGAATTTCTTTTTGAACGCATTATTTTTTGTTTTACTACATATTATGGTGCGTCAATTTTCCGTCAACGAAATTTCTTTCAAACAAATTTCCGGTAACCCTTTTATTTAATTTTTTTTTTTTTTGGGGGGGGGGGGGGGTTACCAAACCGACATCTTATGGTTACTGAATACATCTGCTTGATTAATACAGGATCACTGTTTTTTTATCATTAAAGCAAATATCAAAGTAAAACATTTATATATATATATATATATATATATATATATAAATGTATATACACTTTTTCCCCTTCAGTTGCTATAATCAAACTGTTGACTTTTTTTTTTAATCTTTCTTTTTTTTCTTTACTTTCTATAATTTAGAAATTATTATTGTTATTATAAGTATTATTATTATTATTATTATCATCATCCCTCTCAAGTTGTTCTAATGGTTGTTCACACGCTCTTATGATATGTTTATAATGGTCAATGGGTCAATGCAGAACTGGACAGACAAGGGTCAACATGTCTCGCAACACTATTAAATGATGACTAAATACTAAATTATAACTAGTTATAAAAAGATTTTGAACAAAAAAAACCAATTAATTCGAGAACATTAAAAATATTACATCTTATGACATTATTGCTTTATTAAATAAAATATCTAAGATTATAATGGATAAAAAAGATACAAATAAAAAGGTGGCCGGTATATGTTTTTATGCCTTAAGGAAAGTCTACTTGACGAGATCTTTCCAACGATATATGACTCATAGGGGTTGAATATCTGTATAGCACCTTAATTGAGGCTCAAAGTAGGTAAAGACGAAGGCTTCAAACTAAATTTAAGCTAAAGTTATGATTTTAAAAACGTTTAATAACATATTTAGACATAATATTAACAATAATAAGTTTGCAAAACATGTTCATCAGATGTTCAAATATATTATTCAATCATTTGTTAAAAAGTGATTTTTTTAAATAAAATTTCCAATTTTTCACATGAGTCTCCCCTTAAATAACACTGTTGTAAAAAAATTCTGTTATGTCATTGTCATGCTCACACATTTCTGTAAGGCTAATTGTTGTATCATTCACAACATACTCAGTCTCACTGTCTAACTTCTAGCATCATTCATATCACACTCACAATCCCTGTTTTATCAGTGGTATCATTCACAACATACTCAGTCTCACTGTCTAACTTCTAGCATCATTCATATCACACTCACAATCCCTGTTTTATCAGTGGTATCATTCACAACATACTCAGTCTCACTGTCTAACTTCTAGCATCATTCATATCACACTCACAATCCCTGTTTTATCAGTGGTATCATTCACAACATACTCAGTCTCACTGTCTAACTTCTAGCATCATTCATATCACACTCACAATCCCTGTTTTATCAGTGGTATCATTCACAACATACTCAGTCTCACTGTCTAACTTCTAGCATCATTCATATCACACTCACAATCCCTGTTTTATCAGTGGTATCATTCACAACATACTCAGTCTCACTGTCTAACTTCTAGCATCATTCATATCACACTCACAATCCCTGTTTTATCAGTGGTATCATTCACAACATACTCAGTCTCACTGTCTAACTTCTAGCATCATTCATATCACACTCACAATCCCTGTTTTATCAGTGGTATCATTCACAACATACTCAGTCTCACTGTCTAACTTCTAGCATCATTCATATCACACTCACAATCCCTGTTTTATCAGTGGTATCATTCACAACATACTCAGTCTCACTGTCTAACTTCTAGCATCATTCATATCACACTCACAATCCCTGTTTTATCAGTGGTATCATTCACAACATACTCAGTCTCACTGTCTAACTTCTAGCATCATTCATATCACACTCACAATCCCTGTTTTATCAGTGGTATCATTCACAACATACTCAGTCTCACTGTCTAACTTCTAGCATCATTCATATCACACTCACAATCCCTGTTTTATCAGTGGTATCATTCACAACATACTCAGTCTCACTGTCTAACTTCTAGCATCATTCATATCACACTCACAATCCCTGTTTTATCAGTGGTATCATTCACAACATACTCAGTCTCACTGTCTAACTTCTAGCATCATTCATATCACACTCACAATCCCTGTTTTATCAGTGGTATCATTCACAACATACTCAGTCTCACTGTCTAACTTCTAGCATCATTCATATCACACTCACAATCCCTGTTTTATCAGTGGTATCATTCACAACATACTCAGTCTCACTGTCTAACTTCTAGCATCATTCATATCACACTCACAATCCCTGTTTTATCAGTGGTATCATTCACAACATACTCAGTCTCACTGTCTAACTTCTAGCATCATTCATATCACACTCACAATCCCTGTTTTATCAGTGGTATCATTCACAACATACTCAGTCTCACTGTCTAACTTCTAGCATCATTCATATCACACTCACAATCCCTGTTTTATCAGTGGTATCATTCACAACATACTCAGTCTCACTGTCTAACTTCTAGCATCATTCATATCACACTCACAATCCCTGTTTTATCAGTGGTATCATTCACAACATACTCAGTCTCACTGTCTAACTTCTAGCATCATTCATATCACACTCACAATCCCTGTTTTATCAGTGGTATCATTCACAACATACTCAGTCTCACTGTCTAACTTCTAGCATCATTCATATCACACTCACAATCCCTGTTTTATCAGTGGTATCATTCACAACATACTCAGTCTCACTGTCTAACTTCTAGCATCATTCATATCACACTCACAATCCCTGTTTTATCAGTGGTATCATTCACAACATACTCAGTCTCACTGTCTAACTTCTAGCATCATTCATATCACACTCACAATCCCTGTTTTATCAGTGGTATCATTCACAACATACTCAGTCTCACTGTCTAACTTCTAGCATCATTCATATCACACTCACAATCCCTGTTTTATCAGTGGTATCATTCACAACATACTCAGTCTCACTGTCTAACTTCTAGCATCATTCATATCACACTCACAATCCCTGTTTTATCAGTGGTATCATTCACAACATACTCAGTCTCACTGTCTAACTTCTAGCATCATTCATATCACACTCACAATCCCTGTTTTATCAGTGGTATCATTCACAACATACTCAGTCTCACTGTCTAACTTCTAGCATCATTCATATCACACTCACAATCCCTGTTTTATCAGTGGTATCATTCACAACATACTCAGTCTCACTGTCTAACTTCTAGCATCATTCATATCACACTCACAATCCCTGTTTTATCAGTGGTATCATTCACAACATACTCAGTCTCACTGTCTAACTTCTAGCATCATTCATATCACACTCACAATCCCTGTTTTATCAGTGGTATCATTCACAACATACTCAGTCTCACTGTCTAACTTCTAGCATCATTCATATCACACTCACAATCCCTGTTTTATCAGTGGTATCATTCACAACATACTCAGTCTCACTGTCTAACTTCTAGCATCATTCATATCACACTCACAATCCCTGTTTTATCAGTGGTATCATTCACAACATACTCAGTCTCACTGTCTAACTTCTAGCATCATTCATATCACACTCACAATCCCTGTTTTATCAGTGGTATCATTCACAACATACTCAGTCTCACTGTCTAACTTCTAGCATCATTCATATCACACTCACAATCCCTGTTTTATCAGTGGTATCATTCACAACATACTCAGTCTCACTGTCTAACTTCTAGCATCATTCATATCACACTCACAATCCCTGTTTTATCAGTGGTATCATTCACAACATACTCAGTCTCACTGTCTAACTTCTAGCATCATTCATATCACACTCACAATCCCTGTTTTATCAGTGGTATCATTCACAACATACTCAGTCTCACTGTCTAACTTCTAGCATCATTCATATCACACTCACAATCCCTGTTTTATCAGTGGTATCATTCACAACATACTCAGTCTCACTGTCTAACTTCTAGCATCATTCATATCACACTCACAATCCCTGTTTTATCAGTGGTATCATTCACAACATACTCAGTCTCACTGTCTAACTTCTAGCATCATTCATATCACACTCACAATCCCTGTTTTATCAGTGGTATCATTCACAACATACTCAGTCTCACTGTCTAACTTCTAGCATCATTCATATCACACTCACAATCCCTGTTTTATCAGTGGTATCATTCACAACATACTCAGTCTCACTGTCTAACTTCTAGCATCATTCATATCACACTCACAATCCCTGTTTTATCAGTGGTATCATTCACAACATACTCAGTCTCACTGTCTAACTTCTAGCATCATTCATATCACACTCACAATCCCTGTTTTATCAGTGGTATCATTCACAACATACTCAGTCTCACTGTCTAACTTCTAGCATCATTCATATCACACTCACAATCCCTGTTTTATCAGTGGTATCATTCACAACATACTCAGTCTCACTGTCTAACTTCTAGCATCATTCATATCACACTCACAATCCCTGTTTTATCAGTGGTATCATTCACAACATACTCAGTCTCACTGTCTAACTTCTAGCATCATTCATATCACACTCACAATCCCTGTTTTATCAGTGGTATCATTCACAACATACTCAGTCTCACTGTCTAACTTCTAGCATCATTCATATCACACTCACAATCCCTGTTTTATCAGTGGTATCATTCACAACATACTCAGTCTCACTGTCTAACTTCTAGCATCATTCATATCACACTCACAATCCCTGTTTTATCAGTGGTATCATTCACAACATACTCAGTCTCACTGTCTAACTTCTAGCATCATTCATATCACACTCACAATCCCTGTTTTATCAGTGGTATCATTCACAACATACTCAGTCTCACTGTCTAACTTCTAGCATCATTCATATCACACTCACAATCCCTGTTTTATCAGTGGTATCATTCACAACATACTCAGTCTCACTGTCTAACTTCTAGCATCATTCATATCACACTCACAATCCCTGTTTTATCAGTGGTATCATTCACAACATACTCAGTCTCACTGTCTAACTTCTAGCATCATTCATATCACACTCACAATCCCTGTTTTATCAGTGGTATCATTCACAACATACTCAGTCTCACTGTCTAACTTCTAGCATCATTCATATCACACTCACAATCCCTGTTTTATCAGTGGTATCATTCACAACATACTCAGTCTCACTGTCTAACTTCTAGCATCATTCATATCACACTCACAATCCCTGTTTTATCAGTGGTATCATTCACAACATACTCAGTCTCACTGTCTAACTTCTAGCATCATTCATATCACACTCACAATCCCTATCTAACTACTGGTATAATTCATAGCATACTCCAGATCTTTGTCTAATTACTAGTATCATTCATCACATACTCAGATAACCCGGTCTTGCTACTGGTAGCATTCATATCACACTCACAATCCCTGTCTTATCAGTGGTACCATTCATAACATACTCAGACTCCATATCTAACTACTGGGATCATTCATTACATCTTCAGACTCCCTGCCTTTACTACTGGCACCATGCAGGACACTTGCATAATCCTTTTAACCAATGGTATCCAGGTCTCCATCCGTCCAGTATCCGCAGTTTTCCAGAAAGGGAATATGGCCTGCGGTTATTTTGGCCGCCTCAGATATATTTTTTTTAAAGTGTCGCATTTAATCAGCCTCCCCTCTGGTCCCACATGTTGTTGAGAGTATGTTGTATTGAACTAGAACTTGAGGACTTCCAAACCCACTTTTCGCATTTGTTCTCTCATCTCTTCCGGGATTTTTTTTTCATTCCGTTTCCTTCCGGTTCATTTTAGACGAGATGCCAAGGGCAATAAGGGCTTATCTTCCCTTGTTTTCTGTTCTCTTTTTCTCCAAAACCAGTCCAGGATTTTAGTTTCGTTTTATTAACTGCTGTCTGCAGATTTATCACACTACAAGCAGGCGTATCTTGCTGAGGGTAGGTTTACAT
Organism: Omphiscola glabra; assembly: GCA_964017045.1. Classification (NCBI taxonomy): domain Eukaryota; kingdom Metazoa; phylum Mollusca; class Gastropoda; family Lymnaeidae; genus Omphiscola; species Omphiscola glabra. Next base: position 24,009,446 of record OZ024802.1, read on the forward strand.
TAATGAGACAGGTTTATATTAATGAAGAAAGGTCTATATTAATGAAGAAAGGTTTATGTTAATGAATAAATGTTTATATTAATCAAGGCAGTTTTTTTTTTTTTTTTTGAAGAATAAAGTTTGAAATAAGTGCAAGCAGTTTTATATTAACGAAAAGAGGTTTCAGAAAATGACTGTATGTTTACTTTAATGACTTCATGTTTACATTAATGGAGGCATGTTTACATAAAGGACTGCATGTTTACATTAATTGCTGCATGCTTACATTAATGATTACATGTTTACATTAATGAAGAGATGTTTATAATAATGATTTGCATGTTTAAATTAATGAATGAATGTTTACATTTATGAATTTGCATGTTTACATTAATAAATGGATTAATGACTGCATGCTTACATTAATGACTGAATGTTTACATTAGTGAATTGATGTTTGCATTAATGGATGGATGTTAACATTAATGACTACATGTTTATATTAAAGACTTCATGTTTATATCAACGGCTCCATGTTTACATTAATGACTGCATGTTTACAATAAACGACTGCAGGCTTACATTAAAGAAAACAGTTTTACATGCCAGAATATAGGCTTCTATTACTGAAGACAGGTTTACTTTGCATACATTAAATCAATTATTTCGGGGTGTCATGTGCCGCGCTCCGAGGATGAAGCGTAATTTTGAAAAAATAAAATTTACTATCATTATTACCTACCTTTCTGAACAGTTTCCATGTTAATTTAGTTTATATTTTATAATTAAAATAACTCACCAGGTAATGAGCACCGAAACAAAAGAAAAAAGAACAATATTTTTTTAGTGCTCCTAGAAATAAATATGCGTATTCTACATTAATTCAGATGAACTTTTCCAGTTGTCGTCATAAATGTTAGACCTAGCTGTTGAAATATATAGTCAGTCATCTCCTGGCATCGTTGGATCATATCAAATATGTCCAGATGTCTATAACTCTTTCAACTGATGTTCTAGTGAAAAGCTTGATCAAGTGGATGAAAGCGAATGTGAAAGTTGTATATTTATATATTGATTCGTGTCTTTTTTATTTCTTCTAAAATGATACATTTTGATTATAGTTTTAAACAGTCTTTCATTCTTTCGGTTTCATTAGCATCTTAGTAAAAAAAAATCAAACATTTTTATTAACAACCTTATCAACCACACTACCAACCACATCATCAACCACCTTTGCGACCACCTTATCACCCACCCTATCAACCACCTTATCATCCACCTTATCAACCACCTTTGCGACCACCTTATCACCCACCCTATCAACCACCTTATCAATAACCTTATCAACCCCCTTTTAACCCCCTTATCAACCACCTTATCAACCACCTTTGCAACCACCTTATCAACCACCTTATCAACCACCTTTGCAACCAGCTTATCAATCACCCTATCAAAGACCTTATCAACCACCTTATCAACCACATTATCAACCACCTTATCAACCACCTTATCAACCACCTTATCAATCACCTTATCAACCACCTTATCAGTCACCCTATCAAAGACCTTATCAACCACCTTATCAATCACCCCATCAAAGACCTTATCAACCACCTTATCAACCACATTACCAACCACCTTATCAATCACCTTATCAACCACATTATCAACCACCTTATCAATCACCTTATCAACCACCTTATCAATCACCCTATCAAAGACCTTATCAATCTCATTATCAATCACCTTATCAATCACCTTATCAACCACATTACCAACCACCTTATCAATCACCTTATCAACCACCTTATCAACCACATTACCAACCACCTTATCAATCACCTTATCAACCACCTTATCAATCACCTTATCAACCACCACTACTACTTCGACCACAATCACAGCCTCTACATATTCTTCATAAAAATTCCACAGCAAAATAAATGTAATTATCTCAATCATACATTGTTACTATTTTGGTCTTCGCAAACGTATTCAAATAACGTAACAATTAAAGCCAGTGGAAATAAACACCGACTTCTAAAATATGAAGATATAAATCATAGGCTATAACTATAACAATTTAAAAAACAGAAATACAAACAACGATTTAAATCTTAAATAATTTCAAAAATTAAGAATTTGAACTATATACAACAGTGGTTCTCAACCTTCTCAAATGCCGCGACCCTTTAATACAGTTAATCATCCTGTGGCGACGCCCCCCCCCCCCCCCACCACAAAATTATTTTCGTTGCTACTTCATAACTGTGAAGTATATGTGTTTTCCGATGGTCTTAGGCGACCCCTGTTAAAGAATCATTCGACCCCCCTTCCCCCCCCCAAGGGGTCACGACCCACAGGTTGAGAACCGCGGATATAGAAAAACTGAATTGTATAAATAAAGATGCTGCAATTTAAAATATGGGGAAAACACCACAACATATTGAATCATTAAAATAAAACTGTAAAACTATACAATTAAGAATTTGTACTAGGTGTATAAATTGAAATACAATAATTAAAAATATAATTTAACAACACATGTAGCATGATGTAATAATGAAGGTCAATAATGTAACGAGTGATTGCAAAATTTAACCTATAATTCATGCTACAGTTGAAACGATTAGTTACAACAGTGGAAACGTGTAGTTACAACAGTGGAAACGTGTAGTTACAACAGTGGAAACGTGTAGTTACAACAGTGGAAACGTGTAGTTACAACAGTGGAAACGTGTAGTTACAACAGTGGAAACGTGTAGTTACAACAGTGGAAACGTGTAGTTACAACAGTGGAAACGTGTAGTTACAACAGTGGAAACGTGTAGTTACAACAGTTGGAAACTACAGATGCAACTTCATTCAAATTCAGACACGAAATCACAAACGACACGTACAAACGTTTAATCTACTGACAACCAGTTGTAAACTACAGAAATAAATTTTAAAATTCGATACAATTTAGAAAAATGAAAGGAGAAAAAAAACCCACACACGAATAAAACTGTTGTAGGCGGTAACTTGTCCCATTGGATTAACGCTTCGAGGAATCTAAAACTATAAGCGCACAATAACACAACAACAAACTTTCCATAGTTAACAATAAGTAATCGACTTTAATTTTATTTTAAAAAATTAGAGTTCGTGTTTTCATTTAGTACCAATTCAAACTTTATGAAATCTTTCTTTTTTTTTTTCCGAAAATAAAATAAGTTGAGAACATCTCATTGTAACATAGCTTAAAGCTAGTTTGTGGTTGGTTTCTGTTTGTTTTCGTTTGTTGAATATTTCAGTACCAAAAACAAACCAAGACGCAAAAAGAGACGGAAGAATCAAAATACCAAACGGCGATTCTCAAACTGTTGCACCGTTAGATTATTGAGTGGACTTTTCAGGTGGCATAAAATGCGACAAAAGTTTGATAGCCCAGTAACTAATCGATCGGACTGATACAAACATAAGAAAAACATACGGCTAATAATAAGTCACAAGCAAATAAGAAGACAATATTTGACAAGCAAATAATAAGACAATATTTGACAAGCAATTAAAAAGACAATCTATGGCAAGCAAATAATAAGACAATATATGGCAAGCAAATAAAAAGACAATCTATGGCAAGCAAATAATAAGACAATATATGGCAAGCAAATAATAAGACAATATATGGCAAGCAAATAATAAGACAATATATGGCAAGCAAATAATAAGACAATATATGGCAAGCAAATAAAAAGACAATCTATGGCAAGCAAATAATAAGACAATATATGGCAAGCAAATAATAAGACAATATATGGCAAGCAAATAATAAGACAATATATGGCAAGCAAATAATAAGACAATATATGGCAAGCAAATAAAAAGACAATCTATGGCAAGCAAATAATAAGACAATATATGGCAAGCAAATAAAAAGACAATCTATGGCAAGCAAATAATAAGACAATATATGGCAAGCAAATAATAAGACAATATATGGCAAGCAAATAATAAGACAATATATGGCAAGCAAATAATAAGACAATATATGGCAAGCAAATAATAAGACAATATATGGCAAGCAAATAAAAAGACAATATATGGCAAGCAAATAAGAAGACAATCTATGGCAAGCAAATAATAAGACAATATATGGCAAGCAAATAAAATGACAATCTATGACAAGCAAATAAAAAGACAATCTATGACAAGCAAATAAAAAGACAATCTATGACAAGCAAATAAAAAGACAACCTATGACAAGCAAATAAAATGACAATCTATGACAAGCAAATAAAAAGACAATCTATGACAAGCAGATAAAAAGACAACCTATGACAAGCAAATGAGAAGACAACCTAGGACAAGCAAATAAAAAGACAATCTATGACAAGCAAATGAGAAGACAACCTAGGACAAGCAAATAAAAAGACAATCTATGACAAGCAGATAAAAAGACAACCTATGACAAGCAAATGAGAAGACAACCTAGGACAAGCAAATAAAAAGACAATCTATGACAAGCAAATGAGAAGACATCCTACGATGCTGGCTACTCACCAATTTATAGAAACACCAAAACCTGAAAGACTTCCAACATCTGAAAACAATATGTACTAAACAATCAAAAGAATATGTACAAAACAATCAAAAGAATATGTACATCTCTCTGAATGATTCAAAGCTTCTTATGTCTTATATCATATGTCTTGTATCTTTTGTCTTATATCTTATGTCTTAAAAACCAGTGGGACATATAGCTATATTTGATTTTATATTTTAAACTTTATCTGAAGTACTTAAGAATAGAACTCAATCCACAAGATCTATACAAAACATCACAGATACTTGACAATGTGGACTTCATTGATACTACTACAGTACCCAGATAGTTTTAGCAGACTACTACTACAGTACTCATACAGTACTAGCAGACTACTACTACTACTACAACAGAACTCAGACAGTACTAGAAGACACCAGTACTACTACAGAACTCTTAACAGCACGAGCAGACAGTGATTATTATATGATACTCACACAGTACTAGCAGACACTAATGGACGTGTAGGTCGCTAAGACGAAAAAAGGGGTTACCTACCCCCCGGGAGCTGGGCACTCGACTGACCACGGTCAACAACGATGACGTAATGTAAGTGTTCGGCCTTAATAAGGGCGTGCCACTCACTGGACGCCGGCTGGGAAGTTGCTGTGACAGCAGGGCTGATTAAATCAATGATGACCACTATGAGTGAAGTGTCCCTACGCTGACCAGGCCCGTGTTCCAGCACCGAGGAGGTGAGGGGTGTTTGGGGGGGGGGGGGGGGGTGGCGGGCGCGCCCCGGCAATCAATGGCGACCGATAACACTTAAATTAGTTGTTAATACTGACATTGCTGGACAAAAATGTCGAGTTTATGTGCGACTTTATGTCTCTTAGCATGTTCAGTTTATGCAAGACGTTATATTTCTAACGTCAGTTTTATCTACTACTTTAAGATAAGATAAGTTAAGATAAGATAAGATAAGAATCTTTATTGTTCCAAATAAATGAAAATGTTTTTATTGTTATTGTACATATTAAATTTCAGAACACATAAATAAACACATATTTTTTAGACACGACAACTTTAAACAATGATCACAACTCAAGGCATCGAAAGTATTTCTCTAGCGTAGAAGAAATCAGCCATCAATGAACTCCTTTAGTGACAATAATGACTTAATTAGTGATCATTTAAATCCGATTTCAACTACTCATTTATATCTCTGATGTTGATTTAATCTACTAACTTAAAATCTCAACTGTTGATTTGATCTACTGATGTCAAGTTTATATACGAATTTTTAGATGTTAAGAAAATTTAGATTTAATTTAAATAAACTTAATTTGAAATAATTAAGATATTTACTTTTGTTTACTTACAATTCGTTCACTGATTTAATTTTTTAAATTTCACATCATATATGTTAGTCGAAAAATTTCCCCATTTTCGAAAATGTAATGTTTGTGCTTTAACAATAAATGCAAATCTTATATGAATCATATGCAGAGGTTCTTATGTTTTTTTTATCTCCATAGTTCAATGCGTGAAGTTTTTGGATAAACTTGTCAAATAAGATAATTAGATAAGATAAGATGAAATGAGATAATTTGAGATTATATAAGATGAGATAAGATGAGATCTTAGGCTCATACGAGCTAGAATGACAAATTTACATTGATCGTAGGCCCTCAAAAATATACAAGAAATATAGGAGAAGACGATTTCACTTTCTTAAGTGTTCCAAATGAATGGGAATGTTTTGTTATTTTGTAAATTACATTCTTCGTAATCGTATCCGTTTTCAGCACACCAATTAATAGGCCTACATCTTTTTAACCCAAGACAACATTTTACAATTTAAACCCTAGACATCTCAGGTATTTCTCTAGCGCAGTCATCAGTCATTAATAAACTCGTTTTGTGACGACAAAAACCATTTTCTTTGGGGTTTTTTTTAAGACACGCAACTGACGAACATGTTCACCGCCCCAACTGATAAAGCTTGTAACTAAGTCGCGGTATAAGCTCTCCCGCTTGAGATCTTAAGCCCACAACGGCTGTCTCTACACATCACACAGCAGCCTACAAAAACACGATTTTTTTTAAAATTCGTTTTTCAATTATTTTTTTGTGTGATCTTTAATAATTATACAAGTGAGTGGTTCATCTTTTAAAATTCAAATTTTGAGAGCTTCAGTGTTCATCGGGGAAATAGAGGGGTCAGTATACCATAGGGGTCAGTATACCATAGAGGTCAGAATACCACAGGGGTCAGAATACCACAGGGGAGGATTTTATTTGGGTTCCAAGGCATAAATGGGTTCAGAAAAATAATGTAGTAAATAGCTTTAGACTATTTGAGTGTGTGTGTGTGTGTAACATGTGTAAATTCGACATACACTCTTCCCACCACAACAATGCTCGGAATTTGAAAGACTTGCCCCGAACCATTGCAGTCCACCCTCTCTCTCGACACTTGACCCTTTCGTCAAACCATGCCAAGGGTGGCCATGATTGGCGGCGGAGGTTGACCAACATGTGTTGGAGGGGGGGGGGAGTGAGAGAGAGAAAGGCTTGTCTGTGCGTCAGGACTAATGAGTGGGCAAGTACAAGCGATAGCCTCGGGTCAATGCCGGACTTGGGCAGTACGACCGGACGCCCCAGAGTTGTGAACTTCGGATGATGAACGACCTTGTCTCGATGTGACCAGGAACCAGGAAAGGGACAGGGTGGATACAAATTTATTGATGAATCTCGTCTGATAAGCATAGGATTATTTACAGCAGTTGTAAAGTAAATAAAGTATCGGTAGTACGACACTAACGTAGGGGGCGTCTGCCCCGGGCGGCAATTTGGGGGGGGGGGTTATAAAACAATTAAAAATTTATGTTAGTGTATTTGGTGAGTGACGCACTTTTGGGAGTTAAATCAGTGTAATGCCACTGACTATGAGGAGTTTACTCGGAGTGACTTTAAGTGAGGGTAATGCCACTAACTATGAGGAGTTTATTCGGAGTGACTTTAAGTGAGGGTAATGCCACTAACTATGAGGAGTTTACTCGGAGTGACTTTAATTGAGGGTAATGCCACTAACTATAATGAGTTAATTCGGAGTGACTTTAAGTGAGGGTAATGCCAAAACTATGAGGAGTTAATTCAGAGTGACTTTAAGTGAGGGTAATGCAATTAACTATGAGGAGTTAAATCGGAGTGACTTTAAGTGAGAGTAATGCCACTAACTTTGAGGAGTTTATTCGGAGTGACTTTAAATAAGGGTAATGCCACTAACTATGAGGAGTTAATTCGGAGTGACTTTAAGTGAGGGTAATGCCACTAACTATGAGGAGTTTACTCGGAGTGACTTTAATTGAGGGTAATGCCACTAACTATAATGAGTTAATTCGGAGTGACTTTAAGTGAGGGTAATGCCATTAACTATGAGGAGTTAATTCGGAGTGACTTAAAGTGAGGGTAATGCCAAAACTATGAGGAGTTAATTCAGAGTGACTTTAATTGAGGGTAATGCAATTAACTATGAGGAGTTAAATCGGAGTGACTTTAAGTGAGAGTAATGCCACTAACTTTGAGGAGTTTATTCGGAGTGACTTTAAATTAGTGTAATGCCACTAACTATGAGGAGTTAATTCGGAGTGACTTTAAGTGAGGGTAATGCCACTAACTATGAGGAGTTAATTCGGAGTGACTTTAAGTGAGGGTAATGCCACTTACTATAATGAGTTAATTCAGAGTGACTTTAAGTGAGGGTAATGCCATTAACTATGAGGAGTTAATTCGGAGTGACTTTAAGTGAGGGTAATGCCACTAACTATGAGGAGTTTTTCGGAGTAAATTTAAGTGAGGGTAATACAACTAACTATGAGGAGTTAATTCGGAGTGACTTTAAGTGAGGGTAATGCCACTAACTATGAGGAGTTTATTCGGAGTGACTTTAAATTAGGGTAATGCCACTAACTATGAGGAGTTAATTCGGAGTGACTTTAAGTGAGGGTAATGCCACTAACTATGAGGAGTTTATTCGGAGTGACTTTAAGTGAGGGTAATGGCACTAACTAAGAGGAGTTTATTGAGAGTGACTTTAAGTGAGGGTAATGCCACTAACTATGAGGAGTCCATTTGGAGTGACTTTAAGTGAGGGTAATGCCACTAACTATGAGGAGTTAATTCGTAGTGACTTTAAGTGAGGGTAATGCCATTAACTATGGGGAGTTAATTTAGAGTGACTTTAAGTGAGAGTAATGCCACTAACTATGAGGAGTTAATTCGGAGTAACTTTAAGTGAGGGTAATGCCACTAACTATTAGGAGTTTATTCGGAGTGACTTTAAGTGAGGGTAATGCCACTGACTATGAGGAGTTTATTCGGAGTGACTTTAAGTGAGGGTAATGCCACTGAATATCATGAGATAAGAAAATGAGATTAATTCATGCGAAATAATTGAGTAATTTAACCAAGACATTCTTGTCATGTAATTAAATGACAGCTATTTTCCAATATTATTATTCTTATCCTGCCTTTCTGCAGACATCCATTGATCACTGAACTCCGTACTAAAACCCATACTTTTAAAACTATTTTGGATTTCACAATTTGATTTGTTAAAATATTTGAAGAATTATTTGTAAAGTGTCTACAGTTTTTTAATATAGCCAGTCGTCTGTTTTATTATTATTATTTTTTTTTTTAATCAAGCATATTTTAGTTTCAGCACGGTTTTTTTGTTTAAATAGTTCTTGCGTTCAAACTTAAGAAACCCCCCACCCCCACAAAAAAAATCCATTCAATGATAACTGTGCTAAAGATGTCCTGCATGATACCCTCAAACAGTTACTCTTGTAACCAGTGAAATATCCTCATCAACACCAGGCACAGAGACATTGCAAATCCCATCTCCATTCATAGGAGCCATAATGATCAATAAATTGATCGTGGGCCCTTAACATATAGAAGAAGAAGAAGAAATATATTTCCTGCTTTTCAGTGGTAGCTGAACCAGGCGGTAAAAAGGGCACGCTCTCTACAGCTGTAGTATCATGACGTTCTGCAAAAGCCTTTTACGTGCTTATTACTTATTAACAGAAAGCCTAAAACAGCGGTTCTCAACCTTATTAATGCCGCGACCCTTTAACACAGCATCTCATGTTGTGGCGACCCCCCAGCCATTAAATTATTTTTGTTTCTTCTTCATAACTGTAGAGTATAATGTGTTTTCAGATGGTCTTAGGCGACCCCTGGGAAAGGGTCGCGCGACCCCTAAAGGGGTCACGACCCACAGATTGAGATCTTCTTTAAAATGTAGCCTCCTTGAAATAAGAAACTAAAACAGCAAATACAGAAAAACCTAAAATATTTTTTTAATCAGAAAATAATAATTTTTATAATTAATTTAACAAAACTTTTAATTAAAAATTATTGGTTTTATATATATCCCTCTAAATATTTTTTTAATTTTTTTAAATAATTATAATTTTGATTTATCAATTTCAGTCTCAATATATGTTAATTGTCTGGGCCCAGAGAGAGAGATTTCACGATTGTATGATTGTATGATCTGGGACCGTTGTTTTAGTTTGATTAGACACAGACGATAGATCAGTTCAAGACAGCCTACCCATTTTCAAGTTGTCTCTGGGTCTAATATTCCCTGTTTCCCTGTATTTTAAAATTAGAGTGTGGTTTAAAATGAGAGTTTATTTTAAAATTAGAGTGTGAATTAAAATGAGAGTTTATTTTAAAATTAGAGTGTGAATTAAAATGAGCGTTTATTTTAAAATTAGAGTGTGGTTTAAAATGAGCGTTTATTTTAAAATTAGAGTGTGGTTTAAAATGAGCGTTTATTTTAAAATTAAAGTGTGAATTAAAATGAGCGTTTATTTTAAAATTAGAGTGTGAATTAAAATGAGCGTTTATTTTAAAATTAGAGTGTGAATTAAAATGAGCGTTTATTTTTAAAATTAGAGTGTGAATTAAAATGAGCGTTTATTTTTAAAATTAGAGTGTGAATTAAAATGAGCGTTTATTTTTAAAATTAGAGTGTGAATTAAAATGAGCGTTTATTTTAAAATTAGAGTGTGAATTAAAATGAGCGTTTATTTTAAAATTAGAGTGTTCTTGTTCAAATTTGAGTGTTTATTTTATAATTAGTTTGAATTTTTAGAGTGTGAATTTTTTTTAAAGCCTTAACAGCTAATCCTTTCAATGCATGTTTTAAAACAGTGGTTCCCAAAGTGTGCGCCATGGCGTCGGTGGGGGGGATGCATGTTTTAAAACAGTGGTTCCCAAAGTGTGCGCCATGGCGTCGGTGGGGGGGATGCATGTTTTAAAACAGTGGTTCCCAAAGTGTGCGCCATGGCGTCGGTGGGGGGGATGCATGTTTTAAAACAGTGGTTCCCAAAGTGTGCGCCATGGCGTCGGTGGGGGGATGCATGTTTTAAAACAGTGGTTCCCAAAGTGTGCGCCATGGCGTCGGTGGGGGGGATGCATGTTTTAAAACAGTGGTTCCCAAAGTGTGCGCCATGGCGTCGGTGGGGGGATGCATGTTTTAAAACAGTGGTTCCCAAAGTGTGCGCCATGGCGTCCGTGGGGGGGGGCGCATCTAGATCACAGGGGCGCCGCAATATATTACATTTACATAAACATTTATTCCTATTTTTAATTCAACGCGACATCTAGCGTTCATTTGTGCGAAACCAGACAACTCACGTGGTACATTGCTAGCAAAACTCCTATGTAAATGATTAGTACGGCGCTTTGTGAGCTGATATATTTGTAATATTAATTTTTTTCATTACCATATAATTGAAAAAAAAAACAACAATCACAATTTCGCAGTGTGGTGGTTAGAATTTAACCTTGGTGCTCGTTGGCAAAACCTGGATCTAGCAAAGTCACTAAGAATGAAAAAAAAAAAAAAAAAAAAAAAAGGTTTTGGAACCGCTGGTTCAAAATAACGTTATCTGTCATGTGTTTCATTTCTGAGAGGTGTTCATACTACTACAACACATCAAGTTTCATTTATGAGAGGCCTTCATACTACTGCAACACATCAAGTTTCATCTCTGAGAGGCCTTCATACTACTACAACACATCAAGTTTCATCTCTGAGAGGCCTTCATACTACTACAACACATCAAGTTTCATCTCTGAGAGGCCTTCATACTACTGTAACACATCAAGTTTCATGATTCATCTCCGAGAGGCCTTCGTACTACAGTAAAACATATCAAGGGTTATCTCTGAGAGGCTTTCATACTACTACAACACATCAAGTTTCATCTCTGAGAGGCCTTCATACCACTACAACACATCAAGTTTCATCTCTGAGAGGCATTCATAAAACTACAACACATCAAGTTTCATCTCCGAGAGGCCTTCACACTACTACAACACATCAAGTTTCATCTCTGAGAGGCCTTCATACTACTACAACACATCAAGTTTCATCTCTGAGAGGCCTTCACACTACTACAACACATCAAGTTTCATCTCTGAGAGGCATTCATACTACTACAACACATCCAAATATGAATAAAAGAAATTTGTAAAAAGAATCACATAGCCCAACTTTTCACGAAACAATTTAAAGTGTTTAAAGAAGGTTTCGATTCTATTTTTTGATAGAAAGAAAACAAGCGAATGGACATCGTTGACTGGTCAACAACATATTGTTTTCCTAATGGGCCCGTATTATTTTTAGAATTGCAGAGTGTTAAAGCCAATGCATTTTTTATGCCATGTTGAATAGCATTACCCTAAGTAAGCCTACATATTTGTTTTTATTGCGATCGAGTGCTATGAACTGAAGTTCCAAACCTTCGTTCAAACATTCTACCGGACGCTGTTGACCGGAGCTGTGAGGTCAACACGAATACTGATGTCACTAAAAATGTGTGAATGGATCGAACGTTGCAATAATAATTATCTTATCGATCACCCTTTAAATATATGCATCGGTGGGGAGGAGCTCAAGCAATGATGGCGTCATGGAATAATGCGTGAAACGTCATGGCAGAATCTTTTAGCTTGTTAAAATTACAAAATCTCTAAATCTTTTAAAATACAAAATATTTATTTGGTTTAAAATACACAATCCGAGGTACAGACTTCCTTCAATTCAAATTTTAAACGTTGATTTTTTTCGAGAAAATTTTAACCTCCAATAACGTGTCATCATGATAAATGTCAGGTGTAATCTAAAATATTAATCCACGCTGTGTGTGAGTGTGTGTGTGGGGGAGGGGGGCGCTTCCCAGGCCCCCACAGAATTTTGTTTTCTTAACAAACAAAAAATTTTGTATTAATGATTGTTCACTTAAGATTTCAGTTTGAGTTTTTCGAGCAAGCCAACAGCGTGATCTAGCAGCTCATACCAATAGGCTACTAAAAGAATTATTCTTATTAGTTTTGAGTTTATAACAAGGTCATAATATTCTGGCAGAAATTTCTTAAAACATAGCCTCTATCAATGTATTTCCATATTAAATATATATATATATATATAGAGAGAGAGAGAGCAAATTTCGTGAAACATAGCCTCTATCAATGTATTTCCATAATATATATATATATAGAGAGAGAGAGCAAATTTCGTGAAACATAGCCTCTATCAACGTATTTCCATATTAAATATATATATAGAGAGAGAGCAAATTTCGTGAAACATAGCCTCTATCAATGTATTTCCATATTATATATATATATATATATATATATATATAGAGAGAGAGAGAGAGCAAATTTCGTGAAACGTAGCCTCGATCAATGTATTTCCATATTATATATATATATATAGAGAGAGAGAGAGAGAGAGCAAATTTCGTGAAACATAGCCTCTATCAATGTATTTCCATATTATATATATATATATATATAGAGAGAGAGAGAGCAAGTTTCGTGAAACATAGCCTCTATCAATGTATTTCCATATTATATATATATATATATATATATATATATAGAGAGAGAGAGAGAGAGCAAATTTCGTGAAACATAGCCTCTATCAATGTATTTCCATATTATATATATATATATATAGCAAATTTCGTGAAACATAGCCTCTATCAACGTATTTCCATATTATATATATATATATATATATATATAGCACATTTCGTGAAACATAGCCTCTATCAATGTATTTCCATATTATATATATATATAGCAAATTTCGTGAAACATAGCCTCTATCAACGTATTTCCATATTATATATATATATATATATATAGCACATTTCGTGAAACATAGCCTCTATCAATGTATTTCCATATTATATATATATATATATAGCAAATTTCGTGAAACATAGCCTCTATCAATGTATTTCCATATTATATATATATATATAGCAAATTTCGTGAAACATAGCCTCTATCAATGTATTTCCATATTATATATATATATATAGCAAATTTCGTGAAACATAGCCTCTATCAATGTATTTCCATATTATAAATATATATATAGCAAATTTCATGAAACAGCCTCTATCAATGTATTTCCATATTATATATATATATATATAGCAAATTTCGTGAAACATAGCCTCTATCAATGTATTTCCATATAATATATATATATATAGCAAATTTCGTGAAACATAGCCTCTATCAATGTATTTCCATATTATATATATATATATAGCAAATTTCGCGAAACATAGCCTCTATCAATGTATTTCCATATAATATATATATATATATAGCAAATTTCGTGAAACATAGCCTCTATCAATGTATTTCCATATAATATATATATATATATAGCAAATTTCGTGAAACATAGCCTCTATCAATGTATTTCCATATTATATATATATATAGCAAATTTCGTGAAACATAGCCTCTATCAATGTATTTCCATATAATATATATATATATAGCAAATTTCGTGAAACATAGCCTCTATCAATGTATTTCCATATTATATATATATATATAGCAAATTTCGTGAAACATAGCCTCTATCAATGTATTTCCATATTATATATATATATATATATAGCAAATTTCGCGAAACATAGCCTCTATCAATGTATTTCCATATAATATATATATATATATAGCAAATTTCGTGAAACATAGCCTCTATCAATGTATTTCCATATAATATATATATATATATAGCAAATTTCGTGAAACATAGCCTCTATCAATGTATTTCCATATTATATATATATATAGCAAATTTCGTGAAACATAGCCTCTATCAATGTATTTCCATATAATATATATATATATAGCAAATTTCGTGAAACATAGCCTCTATCAATGTATTTCCATATTATATATATATATAGCAAATTTCGTGAAACATAGCCTCTATCAATGTATTTCCATATTATATATATATATAGCAAATTTCGTGAAACATAGCCTCTATCAATGTATTTCCATATTATATATATATTTATAGCAAATTTCGTGAAACATAGCCTCTATCAATGTATTTCCATATTATATATATATATTTATATATAGCAGTAAAAATTAATTTGTTTCTAAAATAATTGTAAAAATAAAGCTGTAAACACATTTTCGCATAGTTTAAGATCCACTATGGCGGTTCTCACATTAACGTATGCAGTACCGGGCAGCTGTTAAGAGATTGGCCGTACAGAATACCTGGATGTTTTATTAACACCTTCATGTGAATGGTCAGACTGTACGCGCGGGGTGTCCTATTAATAGATTTCAGCCATTAAATGACAAACCTTATACAAAAGGAACCATGATTTTTTTTTTCAATCGCTGTCATTTGAGTTCATTTTTTTTAATTTACTTGGGGGGGGGGGAAGGGGGGGGGAGGGGAATCAGAAGACCGATATGGCTGAAAGAAAGAATTCACACAATTAAAATGCTAGATCCTCTTATAACACATTCTATCAGTGATCTCAACCATATTACAAGCACGAATTGGATTAGCGATGCTAACATAAGCAAGCACACATTGTTTGAGTTGTAGCAGGATTGAAAAAATCCACAGGCAAAGTAGAGGGTAATGTCTAGCCCGGTGTTTCCCAAAGAGGGACCCACGTCCCATGGGGGGCAGTTTGATTGTTTACGGGAGGGGGGAGAAATTGGAAAATGAGTTGCCTAGAATTTGAAAACCAACCAAGTAATTTTTTTAAAAAAGGAACATTAAAGTCTCTATTAGCTGCTCATACTGCAACTGTCAATAGTACTCTCAAGGCGAGTTAAGAATTTCCGTATTCTTCGCTAAAAAATGGGGAAAAGTATACTATAGGAGAGAATTTAATCAGACCATCAATATCAGTATTTCTTTTAAAATGGTTCTGGAAAAAAGATGACAAAGACGTGAAAGCTATGCTACTCAGTAGCAATACTGTTAGCAGAAGAATAGACGAAATGAGTGAAGACATTGCAACGCAACTTTTTGAAAAGTTGAAAACAAAATATTCTCAGTGCAAACGTATGAATCAACTTTGAGAGACAGTGAGGCTGTAAGACAGTGAGGCTGTAAAACAGTGAGGCTGTAAGACAGTGAGGCTGTAAGACGGTTAGGCTGTAAGACAGTGAGGCTGTAAGACAGTGAGGCTTTAAGACGGTGAGGCTGTAAGACGGTGAGGCTGTAAGACGGTGAGGCTGTAAGACAGTGAGGCTGTAAGACGGTGAGGCTGTAAGACGGTGAGGCTGTAAGACGGTGAGGCTGTAAGTCAATGAGGCTGTAAGACAGTGAGGCTGTAAGACAATGAGGCTGTAAGACAGTGAGGCTGTAAGACAGTGAGGCTGTAAGACAGTGAGGCTGTAAGACGGCGAGGCTGTAAGACGGTGAGGCTGTAAGACGGCGAGGCTGTAAGACGGTGAGGCTGTAAGACAGTGAGGCTGTAAGACAATGAGGCTGTAAGACAGTGAGGCTGTAAGACAGTGAGGCTGTAAGACGGTTAGGCTGTAAGACAGTGAGGCTGTAAGACAGTGAGGCTTTAAGACGGTGAGGCTGTAAGACGGTGAGGCTGTAAGACAGTGAGGCTGTAAGACGGTGAGGCTGTAAGACGGTGAGGCTGTAAGACGGTGAGGCTGTAAGTCAATGAGGCTGTAAGACAGTGAGGCTGTAAGACAATGAGGCTGTAAGACAGTGAGGCTGTAAGACAGTGAGGCTGTAAGACAGTGAGGCTGTAAGACGGCGAGGCTGTAAGACGGTGAGGCTGTAAGACGGCGAGGCTGTAAGACGGTGAGGCTGTAAGACAGTGAGGCTGTAAGACAATGAGGCTGTAAGACAGTGAGGCTGTAAGACGGTGAGGCTGTAAGACAATGAGGCTGTAAGACAGTGAGGCTGTAAGACAGTGAGGCTGTAAGACAGTGAGGCTGTAAGACGGCGAGGCTGTAAGACGGTGAGGCTGTAAGACGGCGAGGCTGTAAGACGGTGAGGCTGTAAGACAGTGAGGCTGTAAGACAGTGAGGCTGTAAGACAATGAGGCTGTAAGACAGTGAGGCTGTATTGATGACTTACATAAGATGTATTGATAAAGGGTTTTTTGCTAAAGAAATGTTGTTCTGTAAATCATTAGAAAGCACCACCACCGCCAAAGATATAAATAATAAACTAAAAATGTACTTAGATGTCAATAATATACCCATGAAAAATATGATATCTTGTGCTGCAGATGGAGCTCCAAATATAATGAGCAGGAAGAAACGGCTGCTTAAAATTAATGAGGGTGAGAATCAAGTAATGATTCTTGTGCAATGTGCTATTCACAGGGAAGACTTTGCAGCTAAAAACACGTTGACTGTTCTAAATGAAGTACTAAAGTCAGTTATAAAGGGAATCAATTCTATTAAAGCTAATATCAAATGAGTACGTCTATTCAAGCTATTTTGTGAAGAACAAAAAGCAGACTATTCGAGACTATTACTTCACACTGAAGGAAGATGTGCTACAAAAGGGAATTGCTTGAAAAGCTGTATGGAACTATTTGATACTCTTGCGACTTTTTTAAAGGGACAAACCTGATATGAAGTATCTGTTAAAGGTCGATAATAAAGCATTTTGTGCGTTATTAAGCCGATACTTTTGAAAGACTAAATATATTAAATAACTAACTTCAAGGACCAAATAAAACTCTTGTCGACGCAAAAGCGAAAATATTTGGCTTCCTCACCTTTATTGAATTATGTCAGAAAAATTAATTGACTTCAAAAAAATGTGAAGTGACTGACACCGCTATACTTGTTATTGTCGACCAGCTGAAAATTCTATCGGCTGATTTAAAAGAAAGATTTTCTGATTTGAAACAAATTGATTTTCCAGCTTGGATGATGCAGCCAATGTTAGTGGATTTGTCTGATATTTCAAATATGCAGTATCAAGAAGAACTTGGATGATGCAGCCAATGTTAGTGGATTTGTCTGATATTTCAAATATGCAGTATCAAGAAGAACTTGGATGATGCAGCCAATGTTAGTGGATTTGTCTGATATTTCAAATATGCAGTATCAAGAAGAACTTGGATGATGCAGCCAATGTTAGTGGATTTGTCTGATATTTCAAATATGCAGTATCAAGAAGAACTTGGATGATGCAGCCAATGTTAGTGGATTTGTCTGATATTTCAGATATGCAGTATCAAGAAGAACTTGGATGATGCAGCCAATGTTAGTGGATTTGTCTGATATTTCAAATATGCAGTATCAAGAAGAACTTGGATGATGCAGCCAATGTTAGTGGATTTGTCTGATATTTCAAATATGCAGTATCAAGAAGAACTTGGATGATGCAGCCAATGTTAGTGGATTTGTCTGATATTTCAGATATGCAGTATCAAGAAGAACTTGGATGATGCAGCCAATGTTAGTGGATTTGTCTGATATTTCAGATATGCAGTATCAAGAAGAACTTGGATGATGCAGCCAATGTTAGTGGATTTGTCTGCTATTTCAAATATGCAGTATCAAGAAGAACTCGCAGACACGCAAAATGATGAGTCAGTTAAAACGTTATTTAATATAAAAGAAGCGATGGTTTGACTTTGTGATGAAACAGAAATCAAATATCCAACTTCAACCAAATGTGCAAGAAAACTATTGTTACCGTTTCCATCTTCATATTTAGCTGAATGTGACTAAGCTTCAGTTCGCGACCCCTTTGGGGGTCGAACGATCCTTTCTCAGGCGTCGCCCAAGAAGATCGGAAACACATATACTCTACAGTTATGAAGTATCAACGAAAATATTTTGTGGTTGGGGGTCGCCACAACTTGGGGAACTGTATTAAAGGCCATTAGAAAGGTTGAGAACCCCTGGATTACTGAGTTTACCGACCACTTACGGTTTTATTTTCTGCGGTTTAAGTTTATTGTGAGTTATTTGTGTATGTTTTTCCCCCCTCCAGTGTTCCCGAAGCAGGTCATTGACCAGTTGTGCACTTCAATAGCTTTTTTTTTTTAAAATTTTGCGTTGGTGAAGAGGGAAAATATTTTCAAATATTTTGCTTAATATTTAAAAACAGGGGACCTCAAACTTTTTAAAGAAGGGGCCGGCTCTGTGTTTTCAGACAGTGCCTTGAGCCGGATCAGTTCCCTTCAGACACTGTCGGATAAAAATGGGGGGGGGGGGGGGATGCACAAAATAGTTTGAAAAAATATGAACGAATTATATGCACACTACTTTTGTACTGTATTATATATGTATATATGTTAATGTTGTCGAAAAAACAATAACATGTTCAAATATAGACAAAATTTATCCAACACCAACTTAATAAGGGAGTCGGCAGGTTGGTAGTATGGCTTCAATTTAATGTCATTTATAGCTACCAGAAACATAATGTACGAATAAACTGTGATTCTATTTATAGCCGTGATGTTATTTATAAATAAAGCTTTGAATTAAAACGACCCTTGCATGAACAATAAAATTATAAGAAACAGTAAAATTATAAGAAACAATAAAATTAAAAGAAACAATAAAATCATAAGAAACAATAAAACTATAAGGAACAATAAAATGTTATTCTATTATTTGGACTCTTGCACCTTCTTCGTGCAAACAGGGGTTTTAGTTTATACAGATGTGCTAGTTTATAAAGGGCTGTTCCTTATACAGAGGTGTTCTGTTATATAAGAGGTTTTAGTTTATACAGATGTGCTAGTTTATAAAAGGCTGTTCCCTTATACAGAGGTGTTCCGTTATATAAAAGGTTTTAGTTTATACAGAGGTGCTAGTTTATAAAGGGCTGTTCCTTATACAGAGGTGTTCCGTTATATAAGAGGTTTTAGTTTATACAGAGGTGCTAGTTTATAAAGGGCTGTTCCCTTATACAGAGGTGTTCCGTTATATAAGAGGTTTTAGTTTATACAGAGGTGCTAGTTTATAAAGGGCTGTTCCCTTATACAGAGGTGTTCCGTTATATAAAAGGTTTTAGTTTATACAGAGGTGCTAGTTTATAAAGGGCTGTTTCCTTATACAGAGGTGTTCCGTTATATAAGAGGTTTTAGTTTATACAGAGGTGCTAGTTTATAAAGGGCTGTTCCCTTATACAGAGGTGTTCCGTTATATAAGAGGTTTTAGTTTATACAGAGGTGCTAGTTTATAAAGGGCTGTTCTCTTATACAGAGGTGTTCCGTTATATAAGAGGTTTTAGTTTATACAGAGGTGCTAGTTTATAAAGGGCTGTTCCCTTATACAGAGGTGTTCCGTTATATAAAAGGTTTTAGTTTATACAGAGGTGCTAGTTTATAAAGGGCTGTTCCCTTATACAGAGGTGTTCCGTTATATAAGAGGTTTTAGTTTATACAGAGGTGCTAGTTTATAAAGGGATGTTCCCTTATACAGAGGTGTTCCGTTATATAAGAGGTTTTAGTTTATACAGAGGTGCTAGTTTATAAAGGGCTGTTCCCTTATACAGAGGTGTTCCGTTATATAAGAGGTTTTAGTTTATACAGAGGTGCTAGTTTATAAAGGGCTGTTCCCTTATACAGAGGTGTTCCGTTATATAAGAGGTTTTAGTTTATACAGAGGTGCTAGTTTATAAAGGGCTGTTCCCTTATACAGAGGTGTTCCGTTATATAAGAGGTTTTAGTTTATACAGAGGTGCTAGTTTATAAAGGGCTGTTCCCTTATACAGAGGTGTTCCGTTATATAAGAGGTTTTAGTTTATACAGAGGTGCTAGTTTATAAAGGGCTGTTCCCTTATACAGAGGTGTTCCGTTATATAAGAGGTTTTAGTTTATACAGAGGTGCTAGTTTATAAAGGGCTGTTCCCTTATACAGAGGTGTTCCGTTATATAAGAGGTTTTAGTTTATACAGAGGTGCTAGTTTATAAAGGGCTGTTCCCTTATACAGAGGTGTTCCGTTATATAAGAGGTTTTAGTTTATACAGAGGTGCTAGTTTATAAAGGGCTGTTCCCTTATACAGAGGTGTTCCGTTATATAAGAGGTTTTAGTTTATACAGAGGTGCTAGTTTATAAAGGGCTGTTCCCTTATACAGAGGTGTTCCGTTATATAAGAGGTTTTAGTTTATACAGAGGTGCTAGTTTATAAAGGGCTGTTCCCTTATACAGAGGTGTTCCGTTATATAAGAGGTTTTAGTTTATACAGAGGTGCTAGTTTATAAAGGGCTGTTCCCTTATACAGAGGTGTTCCGTTATATAAGAGGTTTTAGTTTATACAGAGGTGCTAGTTTATAAAGGGCTGTTCCCTTATACAGAGGTGTTCCGTTATATAAGAGGTTTTAGTTTATACCGATAGAAGACTAATAATTATTTAAAAGATTTTCCCCTTAAGGGAATAATTGTTTTTACAATATATTCAGGGTGAGCTCGGTGCAAAGGGAAGCTACTCTGACGATATTCATGACTCAGTCTCATAACGGTTCTCAAGGGGCTACTAAGTACGTAAGATAAAAATCGTCTCTTTGTTAGTTCCAGCGTAAGTCTAAGATATACACACAAGTGTGATCTTAAAATCGTCTTAGGACACTCTTAGATATACTTTACGCATGTCGTAGATTTGGTCATGCATAATATAGCACGGCTTCAACGCGTAGCATCTAATCGGAAGGGTGACTCTCTCTATATACGACTACAGTTTGTTGTAATTATGCTACTGACGCGTTATTTCCTAAATACATTAATTACTATAAAACCATCAGTTATTCGAAATGTTCAGAATAGATTGGATGTAGAAATAAATTTAGATAAGGGGGGATAACCTATACATGATGTCAGGTGAATTCCTGGACACGTCAATGCCGCGGTTTTGTCTGCTTGGAACAGTGAAGGCGTCGCGGGAAGACACAGTTGGCGATACAATCTGTTTGCATGCTCGCCTGGCCAGTCACATCAGTGGTTTGCATGCTCACCTGGTCTGTCACAGCGGTGGTTAGCATTGCATGCTCGCCTGGTCTGTCAAAGCGGTGGTTTGCATGCTCGCCTGGCCAGTCACAGCGATGGTTTGCATGCTCGCCTGGCCAGTCACAGCGGTGATTTGCATGCTCGCCTGGTCTGTCACAGTGGTGGTTTGGATGCTCGCCTGGTCTGTCACAGCGGTGGTTTGCATGCTCGCCTGGTCTGACACAGCGGTAGTTTGCATGCTCGACTGGCCAGTCACAGCGGTTGTTTGCATGCTCGCCTGGTCTGACACAGTGGTGGTTTGCATGCTCGCCTGGTCTGTCACAGCGGTGGTTTGCATGCTCGTCTGGTCTGTCACAGCGGTTGTTTGCATGCTCGCCTGGTCTGACACAGCGGTGGTTTGCATGCTCGACTGGCCAGTCACAGCGGTGGTTTGCATGCTCGCCTGGTCTGACACAGCGGTGGTTTGCATGCTCGCCTGGCCAGTCACAGCGATGGTTTGCATGCTCGCCTGGTCTGACACAGCGGTAGTTTGCATGCTCGACTGGCCAGTCACAGCGGTTGTTTGCATGCTCGCCTGGTCTGACACAGTGGTGGTTTGCATGCTCGCCTGGTCTGTCACAGCGGTGGTTTGCATGCTCGTCTGGTCTGTCACAGCGGTTGTTTGCATGCTCGCCTGGTCTGACACAGCGGTGGTTTGCATGCTCGCCTGGTCTGTCACAGCGGTGGTTTGCATGCTCGTCTGGCCAGTCACAGCGGTGGTTTGCATGCTGGCCTGGCCAGTTACAGCGGTGGTTTGCATGCTCGCCTGGTCTGTCACAGCGGTGCTTTGCATGCTCGCCTGGTCTGTCACAGCGGTGGTTCTCAATCGGTGTTTTCACTTCTCTTACGAAATTTCTAGACTTACATAGAATCTGTAATTTTAGGGATGACGATGTAAAAATTTGGGTGCTGAGGTAATTGCGATGAGTTACGTCTAAGATCAAGGAATAGCAAATACCCTAAGTATTTTGTAAACGCAAAAAAAACAACAACAAAAAAAACAAAAAAACTACCACACTGTTTCATGGAACTCCACATGTAGCTGTACTGTCCCTTTTTGGCCAATCCTAAACACATGTTATTCCACTATTAATCTAAACACATCTCTTTCCACTATCAATCTAAACATATCTCGTTCTACTATCAATCTAAACATATCTCGTTCCACTATTAATCTAAACATACCTTGTTCCACTATTAATCTCAACATATCTCGTTCCAATATTAATCTAAACATACCTTGTTTTACTATTAATCTAAACATATCTTGTTCCACTATTAATCTAAACATATCTTGTTCCACTATTAATCTAAACATATCTCGTTCCACTATTAATCTAAACATTTCTCGTTCTAATATTAATCTAAACATACCTTGTTCCACTATTAATCTAAACATATCTTGTTCCACTATTAATCTAAACATATCTCGTTCCACTATTAATCTAAACATATCTCGTTCCACATTGATTTAAACATATCTTGTTCCACTATCAATCTAAACATATCGTGTTCCACTATCAATCTAAACATATCTTGTTCCACTATCAATCTAAACATATCTTGTTCCACTATTAATCTAAACATATCTTGTTCCACTATCAATCTAAACATATCTTGTTCCACTATTAATCTAAACATATCTCGTTCCACTATTAATCTAAACATATCTTGTTCCACTTTTAATCTAAACATATCTCGTTCCACTATTAATCTAAACATATCTTGCTCCCCTATTAATCTAAACATATCTTGTTCCACTATTAATCTAAACATATCTCGTTCCACTATTAATCTAAACATATCTCGTTCCACATTGATATAAACATATCTTGTTCCACTATTAATCTAAACATTTCTCGTTCCACTATTTATCTAAACATATCTCGTTCCACTATTAATCTAAACATATCTCGTTCCAGTATTCATCTAAACCAGTGGTTCTCACCCTTCCCAATACCGCGACCCCTAAATACAGTTCCAGATGTTGTGGCAACCCTCAACCACAAAATTACTCCATACCTATAGATTACATGTGTTTTCCGATGATCCTTGGTTACCCCTAGGAAAGGGTCTTTCGCTTCCCAAAGGAATCGCGACCCACAGGTTGAGAACCGCTGATCTAAACAAATCTAAAAGTCAATCATTTTACTAACTAAGTGAACATCCACGGCATGTGATGGTCAGTGGCGTAGCGAGCTGAACTCGCGCCCGGGGCACAATACCTTTTTAGCGCCCCCCCCCCCTTATTCGAAAACCATACAATATTATTTGTAAAATATACCATTTGGTGCCCCTTTGTGAGTAGCGCCCGGTGCATGATGGCCCCTTTGCTCCCCCCTCGCTACTCCACTGGTGATGGTTGATCTCTGCGCCTTTTATGAAATACTTGTAGACATCCTGTGTTGAAACTGTTCGAGTTGAAAAGCGTTTGTCTTTGAATGAATATTTATATATGGGCTGAAAATGAATATTTACATCGTAATCATAATTTCTTTTTAAATGCTTTGTTAATTTATTTGGATCGATTAAAAAAAATCGTATCTTATCTTAGATTAATTAATTAATCAAGTATCATTTTTTTTAAAGTATTCCTTGCTAACATATGTTCCTTTGATGTAAGCGTTGACGAGATTATAAGGACCAACCAATGATTTGTGTAACTGGTATATTGAAAGCAAATAATACACCAGACAGAATTTATATGGAAAATAAATTAATAACAACATACGGTACGTTGGCTCAGTATGGTATAAATCTAATTCAAAATTTTACATAGCTGCCATGTCTTTTTCCTGTTTTGTTTTTAGCTTTTACTTCCACTCACTTCCGCCCTGTTTTTCTCAACTTTTTTTTTTGGTCAGGTACTTGCACACACTATGACTCTCAGAGGCGTAACTGAGTTTTTGGCGCCCTTGGCTAATTTATTTTTTAAATAATAAAAATGTAAAAATTAGAGATTTAGCGGCGCCCTTTTGAACTGGCGCAGGCCGGCGCCCTTGGCAACTGCCCCAATGCCAAGCCGTTGTTACGCCACTGATTACTCTTTTCTTTTATTTTTAGGTAGGATACTATATTATGTACATTTAATTTATACTTATATGTTGTTTTTTTCTACTGATGAAGGTAGTTGCTGAAACGTTTACATGTGTATTCTGAGTGATGAGTATTAAAGCTGAACGAATACTGTTTTACGTACACAAATTGTCTGTGTCTTATTAATCTACTCGAAAGCACATATCGAGGTCCAACAGTCTTACACTTAGTGTCCAAAAAGTCTTACACTTACAGTCCAACAGTCTTACACTTACTGTCCAACAAGTCTTACACTTACAGTCCAACAGTCTTACACTTACACTCCAACAAGTCTTACACTTACAGTCCAACAGTCTTACACTTACACTCCAACAGTCTTACACTTACAGTCCAACAGTCTTACACTTACAGTCCAACAGTCTTACACTTACAGTCCAACAGTCTTACGCTTAGTTAAGTTGTTTTCTTGAGACTTGTGCCTCAACAGCATCCCCTGGTTTGAATTATAGCAAATGTGACGTTGTTCTCTGAAAGCGATCGTTGTGTTGTCCTAAAACGTTCCAGGCGGTGGGTATTTGAATAGCCCCAGGGATCGAGCTGTTCGCATACTTCAGAGCTCATGTCTCATAATCTATAGTTGTCTTCACGTTACATAAATTTAGGGTTCCAGGAGTGACCACAGATAGAAGACGTTACAAGAACCCCTTTCTATACTCACCCACCCCACCCCCACCCCCGCACACACACACACTCAAGTTAAGCACAAACAGATACACACTCACTCAAGTTAAGCACAAACAGATCATATTTTTGCTATTCATGACGGAGATATCTCCAGGCCCGGGCTGAGACGGCTGAGACTGATAAATGGATAAGTCAAGGACGGGTAAGTGGTGGAAGGAAAGATAAGCCAGATAAATATCTAACTGAGAGATTGGGTGCAGTGAGCATCCCTTTGTTTAATGGGACTTGGCAATGAATAAATCATTCGATTTCTAGATGGGTAAATAAATACGTGGATCAATGGAGAGACTCAAAGATTTTTAGGTGGATAAATGGATAAGTGCGGGACGGGAACCCGGGGAAGAAAAACGCAATCATTACAATTTGGATGACCTAATTATGGGATCGATTTCTCTTCTCGTTATGTCTTTAGGCGAATCGATGAATTGTCATATCTACTTCGATATCCAATTTTATGTATCTTGAAAGTGTCGCAATATGTTGCACTTCCCGCCTAACTATGGACCTGCCAAGTCTAGAGGCACAAACCTATCAACTTCTCAAGTTTAAAGTCACCAAGCTATGAACCAGCCAGAATAGGGGCAGAAACGTATGAACCTGCCAACTCTAGATGTAGTGGCCAATGAACCTGCCAAGGCTAGGGGAAGAAACCTATGAACCTGCCGAGAATAGAGGCACCAAGCTATGAACCTGCCAGGATAGGGGCAGAATCGTATGAACCTGCCAACTCTAGAGGTAGTGGCCAATGAACCTGCCAAGGCTAGAGAAGGAAACCTATGAACCTGCCGAGGATAGAGGCACCACGCTATGAACCTCTCTCTTGGAAGGATAGGTAGATGCATGAAGCGATCTGGCATCGCCCAACGGGCCGATACCTTTTTGGAGCCGAAGTGGCGGCCATAGCTCACTACACAAAAAAATTTTTTTTATTTAATTGTGTCACTGTAAATGAATTTTTTTAATCAAAAGATAACAAAGACGTAATATTTATGTTATTAAATTTAGATTGCCCAGATGCAAACGAGAATCCTTATTGTAGTAATGCGATGTTGTTTGTCATAAGCGGTGAGGTGTCGTTAATGATGCAGCATGTTGTGGAATGTTTCTTAACCATAATGAATTTGTTTCTGAGAGCGTATAGGGTGGGGTTGGGAGTGGGGTGGAACTCGTTTTGGGCCAAGGAAAGTGTTTTGGATGTGAAAAGGTTTAAATGAGATGGCACGTGTTGTTTGTGTTTCGCCGGAAATTCCCCGAGTCACAACTTACACATCATTAGTCAAAAGAAGGAGGCACCACGGTGCGGCGCTGCATGGGGACGTTAGGCGCTTCTACTGAATGCCCATTCAAGACGTCTGCTCCTCGGCTAGTATTGAAGTTAAAACAGAGTTAACACCCTTTGGTTCTAGAAAATTAAAAATTGCTCAATGGAGAAATCGCCTACGATGAACAATTATTTGGTCGAGTTCAAAGATTTCTTATTGATGTTAGTGTTAGGAACATTGTTTAAAGACAGTTTTGAATACTTTCGCAATAGTTTTACAGGATGATAAGACAGATGATAGAGTGGCATGACAGATGAAAGAACGGCAAGACAGCTGAAAGAATGGCAAGACAGCTGAAAGAATGGCAAGACAGATGAATGAATGGCATGACAGCTGAAAGAATGACAAGAATGCTGAGAGAATGTCATGACAGCTGAAAGAATGGCATGCAGTTTGAAGAAATGTTTTTACAGAAGACACTGAAATTATCTAGCAGTTTAAAAAAAAAAAACACAAACAAAGAATATTCAAATAATGTCGATGTTGTTTCAGCATTGTTCAGACCAAATGTGACAACAGAACACGTGATGGTCTTAACCATCATAAGCCGCTGGCAGCGCCAAAGCGCTTCTTTAGTTGTGGCCACGGGCCACTGGTAGTTGGTAGCGCCAACGTTTGTAGCGCAGTAAATCGAGTCAAATATTTATATTATTCCGTTCCCGTTGTGGTTCGAGATTTTACTTTACCGAAAGGATGTTTATTTTCGAAACTCTTACTATCGGCAGAATGCTGAGAAGGCTTTTAAAAAAAGGAGCTGTTAATTAACTTTGATTTAGATCTTATTCCAAGCTAGTTATAAAATTGCACACCTTGTTTACGGTGGCAACAAGCGACAGAGTTACTAAAGGCATAAAGTAATTTTGGAAGTATAGCTATTATTCAGTTTCGTTTTTCTGCGGTGCATTTTACTTAAGACTTATTATTCGATAAAATAATACTATTTGAAGTATTTGTCACTATTTATTATGATTTGTAAACCACCAAAAAGGCATTCATTAAATGTTTTGGAAATTTAAAATGTATGGGTAAGTTGGCACATTTATATATATATATATATATATTACAATATATATTTTATTTTGTTTTTCTGTTGTAATTAATAATTTAACAATTTCCTACCAAAACTTAAATGTACAAATGTTTTTCATCTTATACAAACAATTCATTTGCTAATTCCTTGCAACTTACACAATTTATTAGTATTAATTATATAGGCTAATAATCATCATAAGAGTCATAATATGTTTATATTTTTTTTTAAATGCAGCTGAAATAGTACATATACCTGAAATGTGACAATGACAATGTGAACTAAATTTAATTCTCAATCTGGTATTTAAATCGGTTTAAGAATTGTACCACATTTCAATGCACATCATGCTGGAATAGTTTAATTTTATTATTCGGACGCACGTTCAGTTTTAATTTACATTTTATTAATATTGACTACCAATATCAACAATCGTTTTTTAAAAAAAGTCTCCAGTTGTATCGGGAACGAGTTGCTCGAAAACAAAAAGGTATAACTAGCCGCAGGAGATTAACGTTATCTGTACACAAATTGAAGGCGTGATGTACATGTACTGCTGCTAAACTGTAAACCTGGCTTAGCATTAAACGTCTCCGTAAAGGGATAAATAACCGATGACCTAGCAAAGTATAGAAAAGTACTTGGAAATGTCCTCAAAAATAAATGTATATATTGATAAATTATGTGTTATTACTTTTGGAATTTCTCATTCACCGGTATGGTTTTTCTTACATTTGTTTTCGAAAATTTTAAGAGATCGTATTTTAATTTTCGATCTTTATATTATAAAAAAAATATCACTTTAAATGATTTCATTAAAATATACCCTTTAATTACACCCAATGTTTGGGGTCTATTGGGGACATTCCCCATAACTGGCCAGCATGTCGTGGGAGCCTGGACCGATTCATCAGCATCGCGCGGGGAGATTCAATGCACATGCCTCGATCCGCCGCTGGTTGAAGACGTCAACAAAGGCTGGGTGAAGGCTGCCTGTGTATACATCGATTCTTGGGGCTGCTGGTGATTATTGGCATTCATTAATAACAAGACATTTAAGTTTGACGAAGGAGACCAGACATATTTTACAGAGCTCTATCCCTATAACTATATCCGATCGGCTTACTAGTGGACAATAGGTTCTATCAGTAGATAAGACAGTAGCTTAAAACAGTTGATTGCGCCAGGAGCTTAAGACAGTAGCTTAATATAGTAGCTTAATTCCAATTCCTCGCACGCCACCCTATCAACGATTTTGCATTGTCACAATACCAATAACGTCACTTCGCTTTACATTCGATATAACTGGATATACCCTAACAGCTCATAGAATTAGTTCAAAACAGAATGGCAGTTAGCCATTAAAAAGACATTGAAAAATTTCAAGACACGGCCCAACAGCGGGCCATTAAAGACACATAGAATTATTTCAAGACACGGCCCAACAGCGGGCCATTAAAGACACATAGAAATATTTCAAGACACGGCCCAACAGCGGGCCATTAAAGACACATAGAATTGTTTCAAGACACGGCCCAACAGCGGCCAATTAAAAACACATAGAATTATTTCAAGACACGACCCAACAGCGGCCCATTAAAAACACATAGAATTATATTAACAAGACATGATCCAGCCTTTTTTTTTTCCTATTTCCGTTTCCTGCACCCCACACCCCTCCAGGCCAAGCCATTTCCATCGTTATGATTACCACTAAGCCCCCCCCCCCCCCACCACCAAGCGCCAGCCTGGAATGGTATCTGTTGAGGGTTGGGGTGGGGGCGCCGATTGACAGTATTGTCAGCGCATTGGTTCTGGCTGCCATATCGGCGTCGTGGACTCCGTTTTGGTTCACTGGAACCATGCAAAGATTCGCGTGTGGCTATTGGGAAAAAAATACAATGACATCTACAACACGCAAAGCAAAGTAAATCAACAACAACAAAACCGAAGGCATGGCTAGACAGACGTGGGTAAGGAGACAGTGATGTATAGGTAGGCAAGGATGTGTAGGGAGACAGTGATGTGTAGGGAGACAGTGATGTGTAAGGAGACAGTTATGTTTATGGAGACAGTGATGTGTAGGGAGACAGTGATGTGTAGGGAGATAGTGATGTGTAGGGAGACAGTGGTGTGTAGGGAGACAGTGATGTGTAGGGAGACATTGATGTGTAGGGAGACAGTGATGTTTAGGGAGACAGTGATGTGTAGGGAGACAGTGATGTTTAGGGAGACAGTGATGTGTAGGGAGACAGTGATGTTTAGGGAGACAGTGATATTTAGGGAGACACCGATGTTTAGGGAGACAGCGATGTGTAGGGACACAGCGATGTGCAGGGAGAAAGCTATAAAAAAACTGTTGAAAGTCGGGAGATAGGATTACCGTAATTTTATTTATTTTTTAAAACAACAAATTTTTTAAAAAATTGGGGCCTCAAAAAATAAACCAGATGGGCGAAAAAAAAAAAAAAAAAAGAAAACAGCAAACATGGCCACGCGATGAGGATTAAATTAGAGATGGTGGTCGGGGAAGTAATGAACACTTTCGTCCCCTTCCATTCGGCTCTCGCGACGCCCGCGTGTGCACGCCGCTTCCAGGCAGACGCGGCATAAAGTTGGTGCGCGGCCAGCAGCGCTCACCCTCGCATGCAAACACGGCCACCGTTTCCATTCATTCGGTCGTTCTACGCTTGGCTGCGCGGCGAGGCTTGATGGCGGGCATGTTGCTAGTAATCGGTGATGAGACGTTTCGGTAATTCCATATTATCCATCCTGGTATATTTTTTTCCCTCCAGTTGTGTTTTGGTGGATGTGTCGTGGATCTGACCTGGAGTTCTTTGGAGGGATTGTGTAAATTGTGTTTTCGTGTTGGATGACCGCCGCGGCTTCTGTTAGGTTCGGTTTGATTTTGTTTGTGTGACGGTGTTTTTGATGAGAGAAAGAGAGAGTGAGTGGACCACGGTGGTGACACACGTCTGGAGAGGGGGATAGTTTTGATTCCAACATTCACGGTGTGCCAGCTCGGCTTTGACTTCTGTTATGGAGGAGGACGACGACGCCCGTGTTATTGTTTACCGGCGACAGTGGTGGATGTAGGTCACGGGAAGTGGGCCGTGTGAACAATGTGAGCAGACGACACCGTTGTTTTTTTTTG
This sequence comes from Omphiscola glabra, assembly GCA_964017045.1. Taxonomy (NCBI): domain Eukaryota; kingdom Metazoa; phylum Mollusca; class Gastropoda; family Lymnaeidae; genus Omphiscola; species Omphiscola glabra. The sequence goes on from OZ024802.1 coordinate 24,040,610, forward strand.
TGAGTTTTATTTGGATTTCCAATGAGCTGCCGTTGAATTTGAATAGAAAAGTTTTAAATAACAAACACAGTGAGACGAGTTCGTGATTTCTTCATTATAAGTGGTGTGGAACGGTGTTCTAAATTTACATGTGTTACATGAGCTGTTACAATTGATTAAAAGTGAGTCCGTAATCTCACTGGTGGTTATTGATAAGTGTCTACAGGCGTAGAGAATTGATGGTGAAAACAGAAAAACAAGTTGTACAAAAACAATCTCATGCGATTGCTTTGCCGTGCTTGGAAAATTCATTTCATTGTCATCCACGTGACACATCCAATGGATATCTATATATAAAAAACATCATTCCAGACCGATGTGATTGGTCAGTTGGAATTTAGTGACATGATTGCGACGGTGCACAAGAAGGTGACCTGTGACAGTTCGCCCTGCGAGTCGCTTGTTGCCACGCTAGGCGCCAGTTTGTTTACTACTGATGTTCGCTGTACCGCGCTCGTTTGTGCTCATCAGGTGCATTGTACCGTAGACTGCGCCGGGAGGGCCTAAGGTAATACGTGGGATACTATTGGTAACGGATGTGCGTGGTTGCGCTTATCCAAAATGGTTACATCACCTAAATGTATGACTTAACGGGAAAGGAAATGCCATCTGTCTATGTGTCGGTCAGTGTGTCAGTCAATGTGTCAGTCTGATCTAGATAAGATATGACTGCATGAGATGACTGCTTTATATGCCTATTTAATATGGATCCATGCTATACCTGAATGATATGACTGCATGCTATGACTGCATGATATTACTGGATGATATGACTTGATGATATGACTGCATGATATGACTGCACGATATGACTGTATGATATGACTGCATGTTATAACTGCATGATATTACTGGATGACATGACTTGATATGACTGCATGATATGACTGCATGATATGACTGCATGATATTACTGCATGATATGACTGCATGATATGACTGCATGAAACAAGCAGCACTGACCTTAGTGCGGTGTGTGCTATAGTCAGGGACACAAAGTATCGAATCCTTAGTCATAAATGAGCCAACTCATCTATTTTTACTAGTTTTTACAGAAACATTCTGCACACATTTTGTAGCACAAACCAGAATAATGAAAATGGTCATTAACATTTTTCATAATGTACAAAAAGCCTAACTGCTTCCTCGGATACTTAAAATAGGTTTAAGAGTTTAGTTAATCGTTACGGTAATGGTTACGGTAAGGGTTACGTTATTGGCTACGTTAGGGGTAACGCTAAGGGCTATGTTAAGGGTTATGCTAAGGGTTATGTTAAGGGCTACGTTAAAGGTTATGCTAAGGGTTATGTTAAGGGCTACGTTAAGGGTTATGCTAAGGGTTATGTTAAGGGCTACGTTAAGGGTTATGCTAAGGGTTATGTTAAGGGCCACGTTAAGGGTTATGCTAAGGGTTATGTTAAGGGCTACGTTAAGGGTTATTCTAAGGGTTATGTTAAGGGCTTCGTTAAGGGTTATGTTAAGGGTTATATTAAGGGCTTCGTTAAGGGTTATGTTACGGGTTATGCTTGTTTGTAGTTAACTTCAAGATAAGGATGGTTTTCTAGCTTCTACGGCGTATTTGTTTTTTTAAGCCAAAAAAAAACAAACAACCCAGGTATTATGTGTCAGTGTAAAAATATACATTTAGTGGCTAATAAGTTAACTGACTAGGCTGTTCCCTAGAAATCTAGTATTTGACAGCTTTTATGGTGACAGTCGAATTCATATGAAATATACGTAGACTTTTTATGGACTGTCGGACTTAAGGGATAATTAATGCAGAATGTTTGCATACATTCATATTCATTTATATATATTTTGTTCACACTAAACTAATTCTTTAGGCACGATACAAATTTGTAAGGTTAATGTTAATATTTTTAATATTGAGCGGTAAGTCGGCAACGATCATATGATCCTTTTTCTTTAACTCCAAAACTCCGACTCCATAACTCTTTTAAAACCGTGAACCTTTTCCCCGTCGCATCAACACGTTTCTAGAGCTCCGCTGACCAGGTCAGTGGTCGGCAAATCGCGATCTGCGAGCGGCTCGGCCAGTCGGCCACAAATCGGGTTTGACTCCGAAAAACATGGTTTTTGACAGGTTCTTGAAAAGAAATTTGGCTCTCAATTTTTTTTTTTTAATCGCGCTGCTGCTGATTTTTGGCTCTTCTGAGTTTTCGGACCACTGAACCTGGCGGTAGCTCTGTGCTGACAACTGCCCCTCCATTGACTTCCATTGCCAGATTTTCCTTACGAATCAAGAGTCATGCTTTAAGGCCATGTTACGCCTACTGCCCATACTTTGTCTCACTGTTTAAGTGCGGATCTTTCTTACCCTAATATCCTTTATTTTTATGTCAGGATTTTAAATCCATTAAATCCATATGTTCAACAGTGTCCCTTAATACGTAATAATAATAATAATTTTTTTTTAAACCGTGATAAAAATCATAAAACGGTCCGAAAATGCCGCCCCAAAAAAGCTGTGTCGCGCGAGGCGGAGAGCCCCCTACGCTCCTTTCTTTCTACGCCCATGCCCCACTAACTCGACCCTCTTAAAGCTTTAAGTTGGCAAGAGAAAAAAAAATATATATTATATTATTAAAATTTCACTAGTGGTATTAAAAAGATAAATTAAATTTTGCGAAAGACACCAGAGACACAATGAATATGTTTCCCTGAGATTTACTTCGACTCTGCGTCACATAAGTCACAGCTACTGACAGGTTGGTAAGGGGTTAATGTTGGAGTTGTGGTTCTTGAAATCCGAGCCCCCGCCATTAATTTATGGCACGCTCTTGTCACGTGGCGGGTGGGAGATATTGGGAGAAAGGGGAGGGGAATGTGGGGGGTATGTGGGGGGGGGGGAAAGGGGGGTGGTGGTGTTGATGACTGAATGCGGGGAGTTCAAGGGAGGAAAAAGACAATTAAGTCCAGCAAACTGACAGTTTGTGTCCGCGTGTGTGTTGGGGTGGGGGTGGTGGGGAGGGGGGGGGGGGTTAACATGGGACACGGCCTAGTCATGAATTATTTCGTCACTTTTATTTTAAAAACATTTTTCCCTTTGCTTTGGGGTAGTGGGATGCAAAGGGAAATGTCGATGGGCACAAATGAAGTCAAATGTTTAATGCAAACCATAAGGAAACAATAGAGGCAGTTATATTTCATATGCAAAAAATTGGGCCCGACATATGTTTTACGCAAAGCATAGGGGCAGTTTAAACATAGTTCATAGTCAAACCATACCCCCTTATAGCGTATATAACATTTCCATTAACCACACCTCTCTGATTACTATACAACATTTTTAGCAATCACCCCCCACACACACAGTGCACACCACACACACAGTACACCCCACACACACAGCGCACCCACGCACACATCGCACCCCACACACATCGCACCCCACACAGCGAACGCCACACACACAGCGCACCCCACACACAGACAGCGCACCACACAAACACAGCGCACCACACACATCGCACCACACACAGCGCACCACACACAGCGCACCACACACACACGCAGCGCACCACACACACAGCGCACCACACACACACACAGCGCACCCCACACACACAGTGCACCCCACACACACACACAGTGCACCCCACACACACAGCGCACCCCACACACACAGTGCACCCCACACACACAGTGCACCCCACACACACACAGCGCACCCACACACACAGCGCACCAAACACACAGTGCATCCCACACACACAGTGCACCCCACACACACAGTGCACCCCACACACACAGTGCACCTAACACACACAGTGCACCCCACACACACAGTGCTTCTCTCTTAAAGCAGAATTACGTCCAAAAATAGCGCAGAAACAAATAAATGTTAGCACAAACACAACAAAAATAATTCTTATTACAAGAATGTGATAATTATTTTACGTAAGTTAGAAATAAAAATACTTAGTCTATTAGCTTTTAATAATCAGTGCTAAATTCGTAGGTTGCTGGAAGTTTGTTTTAAAAGAAATTTCGTCGACGAAATATTGATCGACTGAAATTTGATCGAACGGAAATTTGGTCGAATCTTTAAATTCAGTTCACACGTTAAAGTTTTTCGTCAAATTCATTTTCGAACGCCTTATGCTATATAGTTAAACTAAATAATGTGCATTCAAAAAGAAATTTGACGCAAAATTTTAACTGAAAAAAAAAAAAGATTCGACCAAATTTCCGTCGATAAATTTTCCATCGACGAAATTTCTTTCAAACAAATTTCCGGACACGGAATTCGTACATTTAAAAGACCAGTAATTTTGCGCAAAAAAAAATGGAATTTATCATTTAAAAAAAAATAAATAATTAAATAATTGTTACATAACATTGCTCTCGGCCAACCTCACATCATATAAAGCAATACAACAAAGTGATAGACCACCCCCTACCCCTTTCGCATTATGTAAATATATATATGCACGGTCCCACATAAGTCACCCATACAATTTATCATGGAATGCCGCTCAATAATTACTCTTTTAAGATATTCTCGTGCAAGAAAGATCTAGTTCTAACTGAATAGAAAATGGCGGCTACGTTCCTTTACTGAAGTTATCGTGATAAAAAAAAATTAGATTTTAGATAAAGAAGTCACACATATTTTAACATTTATATATATATATATATAATGTTTGAGATTGTAACTCCAGGATTGGCCTAGTGAGCCACTCGTTGAAGTGTGGTACTATATAGCTACTCCATCGTCTCGCGAAGACGGAAGGATGCCATATATGAAGGGCCGAGTAGAAAAAGTACTTAAGTGTGTTTTTGCAGTTTTGAGAAAAATGAGTTTAAAGTTTTTAAATTCTAATTTAAATACCTTAAAAGCTGCTCGAGGTAACTCTGTATAAAACACTTATGGACATTTTTCATGAATGATCTTTACAGGAATGATTCAGTGGAAGTAATCAAATATAATGCCTGTCTTAACTCATTTTTAAAAAATTGTAACTTAAGTACTTTTTCTACTCGGCCCTTCATATATATAATGTTTAGATAGTAAGGTTGCAGTGATATAAGTTAATTTTACAGTGAGACATGAATTTGATTTTAAGAAAATATTAGCTGATAGTGAATTGACAATGATAAGTTTAATTTCGTGAGTTAATTAGTGAAACCTAAATTATGTTAGAAGTTTGGAGTACCGATAGTGAAGGCGCGGTAAAACAACACATTGAGAGTGTAAGATGGCGAAGTCAAAATGAGTGAGGGAAAATATCATTATTTTGAGGCTGAACAAGGGGGGAGGGAGGGGGTGTGTGGCTAGTCTCCCCCCCCCCCCCATCCCTGATTCCGCCCCTGTCCGTAGTGATAAATCTGTTGTAAAAATCTTGAGATGACGGCAAGCAGATATTGTTTATGGTCGATGTGTCAGGACGTTAGCCGGCACCCCGCTGGGCGCCAGGTCTGGTTTAGGATCAGCCTTATCATCAGTGCCCCCCCCCCCTTTACATGTTTACTGCTGAATGGGGGCGCTAAATCATGGCGCTGTGTAAGGGGGCTGGGGGGGCTGCTGTTATTTTACGAATGACAAGCCAGTCGGTGGCGCCAAGTTTTCAAAGATGTGACTGTATCAGAATAGAAAATATTTAAAGGAAGGCGTTGACCTGTTCTGTTTGATGTATAGCTGAGTTATAGGGAAGGGACGAATTCTAAATAACAGTGTAGAGATTAGCGCTGTAATATGAATGGGGTGAGCCCGTTATTAATGTACACATTTCTTGACTGGTGTTAGAGTTATTTCATCTTTGTCGTTTGTGAGTTTTGTTATGGGGAAAGGCTCATGACTGATCGGACGATTCTTACCACGATCCCGACTCTCTCTCTATCCCACCTCTCTTTCCCCTCCCTCTCCTCATCTCTCACTCTCTTCCCCTCCCTCTCCACATCTCTCACTCTCTTCCCCTTCCTCTCCACATCTCTCACTCTCTTCCCCTTCCTCTCCTCATCTCTCACTCTCTTCCCCTCCCTCTCCTCATCTCTCACTCTCTTCCCCTCCCTCTTTCCACCACTCCCTCCCTACTTTCGCCCCTTTTTTCCTGACTTTAATCCCAGACAGTTGAAGTCCAAACTACAACATAAATCTAATTCCGACACATTGACTCCCCTATTCCAAATCTGTTAAATTCGACCCCAGTTGTGTTCATTTCGACTCTCTATCCCAATTTTGTTAACTTCATTTATCTATTCCATTTTTTGCACATTTCGTCTCCCTACTCAATTGTTTTAGCATTTACTCCCTATTCCTAATGTGTTAACTTCAACACCCCATTCGTAATATGTTAAACTTCAACACCCTATTCCTAATGTGTTAACTACCCTATTCTAAATGTGTTAACTTCAACACCCTATATTCCAATTATGTTAACTTCGACTCTTTATTTTAATTGTGTTATCTTCGTCTCCCTTTTCCAATTATGTTAACTTCGACTCACTATTCCATCTATGTTAACTGCGACTCCCTTATCCAATAGATAGAGATATCAAACAAATGAGTCACCTATACTACACCACACAAAAGTAGTCCGCCAGCAACTGGTGCATGGCTCATATCTTATCTGTGATAATGGCGGATTTAAAGACAGCAGGGTGACGCGTGGCCCCCTGGAATTCAACCCTCCCACCCCACTGCTTAATTTATAAACGCCTCAACCTCCCCCCACACACACGCTTTTTTTATGTGTCGTTTCCCCCCAAAGCGATCTCTATTCCCTAGAAGCCTTGACGGCATGTCCTTCCACCAGCATTCTCCCCTAGCCGTAGTTTCTACACATTGGTCATTGTAGCACTGAATGCCGGGGCGCCGGACTCCAATATCTCCTCATCTGTTCCATTTGTCGTTCGCGGCGCACACAGAAAAAACTCACGGGCGTTTGAAGTCCAGCGGTTTTATTGTGTAACCTAATCTGGCCATCAATTACCGTCAGGCCATCGTGTCGTTGCAATAAAACGGGGGCACAAAGAAAATCTCCGTAAGCTTCTATTTTTATAGCTGTGTCCCGGGCTACGGCCGTGCCAGCGTATTACCGGCTGGATTCTGTATGGAATCCCAATGCCAGAACAGTTCAGTACGGCTGGTTTGCATTCCTCCCCGTATTTCTCCCAAAACATTATGGCTTGTTTTTTTTTTAGTCATCTCCGCATATTTCTCCCAAAACATGGCGGTTTTCAGTCATCTCCGCATATTTCTCCCAAAACATGGCTGGTTTTCAGTCATCCTCTCATATTTTTCCCAAAACATTTATGGCTGGTTTTCAGTCATCTCCGCATATTTCTCCCAAAACATTTATGGCTGGTTTTCAGTCATCTCCGCATATTTCTCCCAAAACATGGCTGGTTTTCAGTCATCCCAGCATATATTTCTCCCAAAACATGGCTGGTTTTCAGTCATCTCCGCATATTTCTCCCAAAACATTTATGGCTGGTTTTCAGTCATCTCCGCGTATTTCTCCCAAAACATGGCTGGTTTTCAGTCATCCCCTCATATTTCTCCCAAAAAATTTATGGCTGGTTTTCAGTTATCTTCGCATATTTCTCCCAAAACATTTATGGCTGGTTTTCAGTCATCTCCACATATTTCTCCCAAAACATGGCTGGTTTTCAGTCATCCCAACATATTTCTCCCAAAACATGGCTGGTTTTCAGTCATCTCCGCATATTTCTCCCAAAACATTTATGGCTGGTTTTCAGTCATCTCCGCGTATTTCTCCCAAAACATGGCTGGTTTTCAGTCATCCCCTCATATTTCTCCCAAAAAATTTATGGCTGGTTTTCAGTCATCTCCGCATATTTCTCCCAAAACATGGCTGGTTTTCAGTCATCCCCTCATATTTCTCCCAAAACATTTATGGCTGGTTTTCAGTCATCTCCGCATATTTCTCCCAAAACATGGCTGGTTTTCGGTCAACCCCTCATATTTCTCCCAAAACATTTATGGCTGGTTTTCAGTCATCTCCGCATATTTCTACCAAACATTTATGGCTGGTTTTCAGTCATCCCCTCATATTTCTCCCAAAACATTTATGGCTGGTTTTCAGTCATCTCCGCATATTTCTCCCAAACATTTATGGCTGGTTTTCAGTCATCCCCTCATATTTCTCCCAAACATTTATGGCTGGTTTTCAGTCATCTCCGCATATTTCTCCCAAAACCAGAATGGATGGTATGTTTTTTAAGCGCTGCATCACAATAATAATGCATTATGACTGCCCCATATCTGCATTATGACTGCCCCATAGCTGCATTATGACTGCCCCATAGTTGCATTGTGGCTGTCATGGTATGGATTTCTAATTCCATCTTATTCTTGTTTATTCCCACCATTACTTTAAACTTAGTTCTAATTCCATCTTATTCTTGTTTATTCCCACCATTACTTTAAACTTAGTTCTAATTCCATCTCATTCTTGTTTATTCCCACCATTACTTTAAACTTAGTTCTAATTCCATCTCATTCTTGTTTATTTCCACCATTACTTTAAACTTAGTTCTAATTCCATCTCATTCTTGTTTATTCCCACCATTACTTTAAACTTAGTTCTAATTCCATCTCATTCTTGTTTATTCCCACCATTACTTTAAACGTAGTTCTAATTCCATCTCATTCTTGTTTATTCCCACCATTACTTTAAACTTAGTTCTAATTCCATCTCATTCTTGCTTATTTCCACCATTACTTTAAACTTAGTTCTAATTCCATCTTATTCTTGTTTATTCCCACCATTACTTTAAACTTAGTTCTAATTCCATCTCATTCTTGTTTATTCCCACCATAACTTTAAACTTAGTTCTAATTCCATCTCATTCTTGTTTATTCCCACCATTACTTTAAACTTAGTTCTAATTCCATCTCATTCTTGCTTATTCCCACCATTACTTTAAACTTAGTTCTAATTCCATCTCATTCTTGCTTATTCCCACCATTACTTTAAACTTAGTTCTAATTCCATCTCATTCTTGCTTATTCCCACCATTACTTTAAACTTAGTTCTAATTCCATCTTATTCTTGTTTATTCCCACCATTACTTTAAACTTAGTTCTAATTCCATCTCATTCTTGCTTATTCCCACCATTACTTTAAACTTAGTTCTAATTCCATCTCATTCTTGTTTATTCCCACCATTACTTTAAACTTAGTTCTAATTCCATCTCATTCTTGTTTATTACCACCATTACTTTAAACTTAGTTCTAATTCCATCTCATTCTTGTTTATTCCCACCATTACTTTAAACTTAGTTCTAATTCCATCTCATTCTTGTTTATTCCCACCATTACTTTAAACTTAGTTCTAATTCCATCTCATTCTTGTTTATTCCCACCATTACTTTAAACTTAGTTCTAATTCCATCTCATTCTTGCTTATTCCCACCATTACTTTAAACTTAGTTCTAATTCCATCTCATTCTTGCTTATTCCCACCATTACTTTAAACTTAGTTCTAATTCCATCTCATTCTTGCTTATTCCCACCATTACTTTAAACTTAGTTCTAATTCCATCTCATTCTTGCTTATTCCCAACATTACTTTAAACTTAGTTCTAATTCCATCTCATTCTTGCTTATTCCCACCATTACTTTAAACTTAGTTCTAATTCCATCTCATTCTTGCTTATTCCCACCATTACTTTAAACTTAGTTCTAATTCCATCTCATTCTTGCTTATTCCCACCATTACTTTAAACTTAGTTCTAATTCCATCTCATTCTTGTTTATTCCCACCATTACTTTAAACTTAGTTCTAATTCCATCTCATTCTTGTTTATTCCCACCATTACTTTAAACTTAGTTCTAATTCCATCTCATTCTTGCTTATTCCCACCATTACTTTAAACTTAGTTCTAATTCCATCTCATTCTTGCTTATTCCCACCATTACTTTAAACTTAGTTCTAATTCCATCTCATTCTTGCTTATTCCCACCATTACTTTAAACTTAGTTCTAATTCCATCTCATTCTTGCTTATTCCCACCATTACTTTAAACTTAGTTCTAATTCCATCTCATTATTGCTTATTCCCACCATTACTTTAAACTTAGTTCTAATTCCATCTCATTCTTGTTTATTCCCACCATTACTTTAAACTTAGTTCTAATTCCATCTCATTCTTGCTTATTCCCACCATTACTTTAAACTTAGTTCTAATTCCATCTCATTCTTGCTTATTCCCACCATTACTTTAAACTTAGTTCTAATTCCATCTCATTCTTGCTTATTCCCACCATTACTTTAAACTTAGTTCTAATTCCATCTCATTCTTGCTTATTCCCACCATTACTTTAAACTTAGTTCTAATTGCATCTCATTCTTGTTTATTCCCACCATTACTTTAAACTTAGTTCTAATTCCATCTCATTCTTGCTTATTCCCACCATTACTTTAAAATTAGTTCTAATTCCATCTCATTCTTGTTTATTCCCACCATTACTTTAAACTTAGTTCTAATTCCATCTCATTCTTGTTTATTCCCACCATTACTTTAAACTTAGTTCTAATTCCATCTCATTCTTGTTTATGCCCACCATTACTTTAAACTTAGTTCTAATTCCATCTCATTCTTGTTTATTCCCACCATTACTTTAAACTTAGTTCTAATTCCATCTCATTCTTGTTTATTCCCACCATTACTTTAAACTTAGTTCTAATTCCATCTCATTCTTGTTTATTCCTACCATTACTTTAAACTTAGTTCTAATTCCATCTCATTCTTGTTTATTCCCACCATTACTTTAAACTTAGTTCTAATTCCATCTCATTCTTGTTTATTCCCACCATTACTTTAAACTTAGTTCTAATTCCATCTCATTCTTGTTTATTCCCACCATTACTTTAAACTTAGTTCTAATTCCATCTCATTCTTGTTTATTCCCACCATTACTTTAAACTTAGTTCTAATTCCATCTCATTCTTGTTTATTCCCACCATTACTTTAAACTTAGTTATAATTCCATCTCATTCTTGTTTATTCCCACCATTACTTTAAACTTAGTTCTAATTCCATCTCATTCTTGTTTATTCCCACCATTACTTTAAACTTAGTTCTAATTCCATCTCATTCTTGCTTATTCCAGAGAACTCCTATTCAATATAAATCTGTAATTTTGACGTTCAACATGGACATCAACAGGACGGCAGCACGTGGTCTGACGTCACTACTCATACCTTTTCTCATTCTTGTCATGGATTACGTCACGTTGAATGTCAAGGCCAATGCTTCGTGGGAACACCTGTCACGTGAGTACTCTTATAAAGTCACAGAACTGCACCTGTCTCATAACTTCTGCTCCTATAATATATGCCATAGTACTACACCTGTCTCATAACTTCTGCTCCTATATATGCCATAGTACTTACTACACATGTCTCATAAATTCTGCTCCTATAAATGCCATAGTACTACACCTATCTCATAACTTCTGCACCTATATATGCCATAGTACTACACCTGTCTCATAAATTCTGCTCCTATATATGCCATAGTACTACACCTGTCTTGTGTATACCGTGACTCTACGCTCTTGTCCTACCATATTTTCAAAATAATCAAATTCTGACACAAACATGTCACCCCCCACTCTCTCTCTCTCCCTCTCTCTCTCTGTCACTAACTATATTTCTTTCTCTCCCCCCTCTTCTCTCTCTTTCTCTCTCTCCCTCTCTCTCTCTCTCTTAAAATTAATGCTGGTTTTTTTCTGAATTCCATCCCCGTTACTTTTACGACAATTTACAAACTGCTCGCCCCCATAATCTTGTCAATAAAACATCTTTGTGAATACTTAATCGCTTTAACTATTATAATGTTCAATTATTTTTGTAATATGCAAGTTTAATGATTTATTTGATACCATTCTTTATTGTTTCGTTTCGGTCGGCATTGTTTTTAAAATTCCAGTCATTTTTTTTTTTTGTTTTTTTTGTTTTGTGTTGGCTGCTCCAAAACTTCGCAACAGCTTTTCATATTCGATTAAACGTCAGAGGAAAGGAAGAGAGGGCCTTGAGGTTTAACGGGACAAAGAAAAATGGATAATCAGATAATTAAATTGTCTTGTCGGCATTTCTTCTCCTCTAGGAATAAACACAACATTAATATGGGGCCACTGGTGGGCAACGCTGGTGGGGGTCACTGGCGGGGGTTGCTGGTGGGGGTCACTGGCGGGGGTTGCTGGTCTGGATGACTGGTGGGGGTGGGGGAGTCGGTGGCCTGCACTGCTGCTTTAGGGTCGCTTGCTTGGGCTACTGGTGGGGGGCAGTGGCCTGGATGACTGGTGGGGGTGGGGGGAGTCGGTGGCCTGCACTGCTGCTTTGGGGTCGCTTGCTTGGGCTACTGGTGGGGGTCGGTGGCCTGGACTTCTGCGTTGGGGTAGCTTGCTTGGCCCACTGGTTGGGGTCGCTGGCTTTAAAAAAGCTTAGATAATGTGACAGCAGCGCGAGCTGCTCATGGCGTTACACGGCAAGAGCTTCGCATGGTGCACCCAAAGGGTACACGTTTGAAGTGCACCGAGAGTATTATGCATTATCTTTCTTATCTTAACAACAAACTGATGAGTTCAATTTCCTACTGATTCAGACGCATAATAAGATTACAACATTGCGATACTGACACACTCTGTTTATATGATAACATAATAATACACACTAGAAATAGCCCGCCAAACATTTGTGAACTTCTCATCCACTAAAGTTACTTGACAAAACATGAACTCAAGTAACGCACATTTAAGAATCCCAATTTTTGCTGTATCCCTTCTCCCCATGATACGTAACTGCACACTTTTTATTTCACGCACATGAACAATATTAAATATTTTGATGTCCCAACCACTTTAAAACAAATATTTTTTACATCATACTTAAATGGACTACGATTAGTCACTTCCTTGTTTTGTCACGTGATACGAGTAAGCCTTCGGTAGCATATGCTACATATAACAACACATAACAACAGATAACAGCTGATCAGCCATTATCATTAATTTTAAAGCAAAATGTTTGTCTCCATCAGCGCTTCCCCAATGTTAATTAAACATTTTACTTTTCAAAATATTCTTGAATACACGTGTTTTTTAAATGACATTCATAAATGTGACAACTATTATAATTCAGTTATGATTAAAGGAAGAAAGTTGTTTGAAGAAAAATTTGTGAGCCACTAGTGTGTTGCAGACAGCCTACCGGAAGTCTTACTCGTACTTACGCTTATCACGTGACAAAACAATCGACTCATCGTAGTCCATTGAGACGAACATCATTTTCGGAAAACAAAATATTACGCACCAAACACAATTGCGTTATATACAAAACTATATCATTTAGCGTAGTTATCCGGAATTATATTTTGCGCACTACTGAACTCGTTATTGAGCCTTATTTTCTTTCAAACATATAGAATTATTTGTAATTTACTCTCAATGCCGATTTCGCTGATTAGGAAGCAGTCACGCTTTTTAGAATGCAGCCGTCGGAAATGGAAGCAGTCCACGAGTCACACCAGAAGCGTTTTTGTTTATATGATAACATTATAATGTTACATAGTGATACTCGCATACTCTGTTTATCTGAAGAAATGCAGCGAAAATTCCATCGTTTGCTCACTTGAAAAAAGATGGAAACATGACATAAACATTTTCCGTATCCATGGTAATATTCCGTCGAACAGCTACGTTAATTTGAAGTGTTTTCATATAATTTTATAGAGAGATTGGTTCTTGCTGCCAAACGTATTTTAAAATTAAAGAGTAATAAGGGAGAGCCTGCAATCAGGCTAGTATGATACGGAAACAAACTGCAAGTTGTTTGTTCGCTGACGAAGGCTTCCTGCCGACACGTTCGTTGTTTTGCTGCATTCCTTTTTCAGGTTTAACCATGCTTTGTTTTACTTATTACCTATTTTAAAATAAAGAATCATTGTAAAAGCCTTATCATTTCTTTACTCATTTCCTTGATAATATATATATATATAAATATATTTACGCAGTTGGTAGCGGATAAAATTTGTACTCTAACGAAGAATTCACGGTTTTCAGACAATGCGACAGAAATGCATGCGTAGTGATAATAAGTGGCGTTAAAACTTAAAGTTTATGGCAGAACTTTATTATCACGGTGTGGGTTACCGGCGGTGATGTAAGTTTAGATCAAGTATATTCTGGAATGAAATCCAATGCGGTAAATTAAAATTGTATTGTCTTGACGAAAGATTTGTTTCGTTATTATTACGTGCCCAATTTTTTTCATTCTTGTATTTTAGCAATTTAAAAAAATAATAATTTGGAATGTAAATTTCATTGCCTCATGCATACCCCTCCCCCCTCCCCCTCCCAACCCACTACAGCGTCGCGAAACCAAGTGCAGACGCCAGTGACTTTCTAATTTGTTCACATGACCCTGCGTCTTTAATCTGTATAAAGTCTGATGATAAGCTCTTAAAAAATGCTTTTTGAAACATGCAACACAACCGTATAACGCATGAGGGATCGAAAGAGTACAACAATAGAAAACATCCACGTTATGCGTGGATACACGACAGGGTAATATGGTGCATAAAGAACTGAAGTTGAAGGAATGAAAATAAATTCTAAATTCGAGATAAGCCTTCTGCCTCATTTGAAATAGCCGACATCAGCGGTTCCCAAGGTGTTCGCCGATGCACCCCGGCAAGCCGCAGAATCTTCACAGGGGCGCTGCCCAATATTTATCGGTTTTTATTTGAAGATTTTACTTCCACTTTAAATTCAATATTGTAGAACTCCACATATAGCGGGCCAGCTGCAGACCCAGTTACTCACCTAGTATTACATGTTTAATCAGAATGCCATGAAAATAGTTCCCCGATTTGGTATTTCGCTGGAGTGCACTTGGAATTGATACAGGGCTCCTCGGGCAAGCGAGACCAGGATTCAGCAAGGGCGCCGAGAATTGGGCAAGTTTTGGGAAATTATTGGCTTACATGCTTGCTTCCAATTAAAAAAAATAATATATATATATATATATATATATATATATATATATATATATATATATATATATATATATATATATATATATATTTATTGCTGCTCAGGTGTCCATTTTATAAAAATCTGCAAAAATTTAGAGGAAAAAAAATCTCTTTGAAGTTGTTGTGGAGCCTTATCACTTGACCCCATCGATCACAATGCGATAGCTTAACTTATGTAATGCTTCCAGTATCAGCAATGTTTTCTGGGGAGGAAATGGAAGGCGCCCCGGGGGAGCCAAGATTAAAACCTTCGTCCATTTTCTGAGCGTCGTGTTGCCGCTCACCTGGTAGCCAGGTAACGGGGTTGTGCCGCTACTTACTCCGGCGATCTGATTCGGGTTATTCTAATAGCTCGGAACGTTAGTGTAAACGCCCCGTTTGCAGCGGTTCTCAACGCTGTAGGTGCGGAGATGGGGTTTGGGGCGGAGATGGGGTTATGGGCGGAGATAGGGTTAGGGGCGGAGATAGGGTTAGGAGTGGAGATAGGGTTAGAGGATGAGATAGGGTTAGGGGCGGAGATAGGGTTAGGGGCGGAGATAGGGTTAGGGGCGGAGATAGGGTTAGGGTGGATATGGGGTTAGAAGCAGATCTGCCACTCACTTTTTTAGAATTTCCCAAGATTTTGTCAAAAAATTTCCCAAGATTTCCCAAGATCATATAAATATTTAAGAGTTTTCTTTAAAAGGGGTTTTCTAGGTAGTAATTAATGCAATAATAGCTTGAATTAATGCCCCTGAAACTCGGGGTACAGTAATTGACTGAAATTTATTTTAAAAGACATTTAAAAAAAATCTTTATCACATTATTAGAAAAAAAAATTGATTTTGAAAAAAAAGTATATATTAATTTATAATCCAAATTATCAATACCCACTGGAGTTAGGCCACTAAATTAAATATTACCTCCAAATTGTGTGGTAAAAATATCATCTACATGTGTAATAGAAGTCACTTTGAAACAAAGCTCACAAGGCTAATCAACACAGAAGTATCTTTACAACTATTACAAGGGCAAAAGGTTCATCATCAAAACATGTTTTTTCTTATTGTAAGTCTGTTGATTAGTAATGGGGTTTGCAAAGCAATAAAGCAGAATTTAATAATAATAATTGTAGTTAAAATGGATTGATATTATATGAAGACAATAATTATTTTTTAAATTGTAAATTTGCATTATAACTATAACAATTTTTTTTCAAACAAAATACTGTTTAAATGAACTTCTCAGTTATAATCCTACAATGTACCGGTATTATTTTAATATCTAAATTACCTGTGTGTAAACGCACAAATATATTTTTTTTCCAATTGATGAAAATTAGGCTGGATTTTTTAACAGATGCATCGTATCATAGTTTGAACACATTGTAAAAGAAACTGAAATTCATCAAATTTTACTATCGATTCTTGATTGAACACTATCGTTCCCTCTTTGGCTTGTAGTACTTTCGTATGGTTACTAATGTCCAATAGCCTAATGATAACGTTTCTGAGCCTACTGCCCCCCCCCCCTCACAAATTCTATAATATTAATAGTCTATATTGATTTCCTTTGAGATTTCAAAATTTATTATCAGTGTATTTATTATTGTGACTGTTCTATGCATATGGTGTACAAGGACAATTTGATAAACTTTCAACACCTGGATGTAATTTTTAGTATTCAATGTAAAAAAAAAGAAGAGAAAATTGAATTTCTTTAATTATTAACTTTCTAATACTTCACAATTTTAACTTTAATTTCAGAAGATTTCTTATTTATTTCCCAAGGTGTGGTAGCCCTAGTTAGAAGTTGAGATTGGGTTAGAGGCATAGATAGGGTTAGGGTCGGAGATAGAGTTAGAGACAGAGATAGGGTTAGGGGCGGAGATAGGGTTGGAGGCGGAGATATGGTTAGGGCGGAGATAGGGTTAAGGGTGGAGATAGGGTTAGGGGCGGAGATAGGGTTGGAGGCGGAGATAGGGTTAGGGCGGATATGGGGTTAGAAGTGAAGATTGGGTTAGAGGTAGAGATAGTTTTGGAGGCAGAGATAGGATTAGGGGCGGAGATATGGTTGGCTGCGGAGATAGGGTGGAGGCGGAGATAGGGTTAGGGCGGATATGGGGTTAGAGGCAGAGATAGGGTTAGGGCGGAGATAGGGTTGGAGGCGGAGATATGGTTAGGGCGGAGATTGGGTTAGATGTAGAGATAGGGTTAGATGCGGAGATAGGGTTAGGAGCGGAAAAAACGTTGAGGGGTTCAAAGTGTTAATGGTGGAGATAATGTTAGGGGGGGGGGTATATGGTGAGGGGGCGGAGATAGTGTTAGGATGTTGAATTTGGTAGTGTGGTTGACAGTTTTATTGGTGATGACAGGCTCAGGATGGAGATTGGGTTACGGGTCGAGTTGTGGTGTGAAGATAAGATGATGTTTTTAAAAAAAAAATAGTTCTTAAAATGTTTTCTTTTCTTTCTTAAAAAGAACTAGCCTTTCAAATTCATGCGCTGTCTCAGAGGTTCGTTTCCACGCAACAACACGATCTGTTTCGACACATATATTTTATTACAGCACAAATAAGTTCCTACCTCTCGCTCAAATTCTAAGAAAGAGACTTCCTCTCTACTCTAGGATATTCTCGCTAACTAACCACAACAATGAATGACGGCACGGAAAGTACACAAAGTAATTGTAGTAAAGGAATCAAATGTAGCAACATTTTGCCATTTGATCTGCGTTATGAATAATAGTATTAAATAATATGGATTTTACAAAGATCTTTGAACCGGTCAGCGTTATATCTTATGTTTGAATCAAATATTTGATTTCTACGCCGCAATCAATGGTATTATAATTCAATGGTAATCCTTCGACTTAATAATAGTGGGTTTTAAAAAACAAAAACTATTAGGTTTTTCATCTTTTACAAAAATAGTGGAACAAAATTTGTTTAGCCTTGACAAAAAAAGAAAAAAGACAAAACGATTAAAAAATACGTTTCGGCTAAGCGGTTACCGGAAATTTGATCGAAAGAAATTTCGTCGACAGAAAATTGATCGAACGGAAATTTGGTGAATCTTTTTTTCCAGTTCACATGTTAAAATTTTCGTCAAATTACTTTTTGAACACACTGTACTATACAGTAAAAACTGAATAATGCGTTCAAAAAGAAATAAGTCGCACAATTTTAACGTGTAAACTAAAAAAAAAAGATTTGACCAAATTTCCGTTCGATCAAATATCTGTTCGATCAATTTTCCATCGACGAAATTTCTTTCGTTCAAATTTCCGTCGATCAAATTTCCGTTCGATCAATTTTCCGTCGACGAAATTTCTTTCGTTCAAATTTCCGTCGACGAAATTTCTTTCGATCAAATCTCCTGATACGGGCTAACCTCCCCCTTCAGTAGACAATATAAAACAAGAATCGACAAGTTATAAGAAATATTAAAAAATGTAAGTGTTACCTAAAAATGTGAATCTGTAGTATCAAAATGTATAGCTCTCTCGGATCACGTTGTAGCGCTCTCGGATCACGTTGTAGCTCTCTCGTATCACGTTGTAGCTCTCTCAGATCACGTTGTAGCTCTCTCTCAATAACAATGTAGCTCTCTCAGATCACAATGTAGCTCTCTCGATCTCTTTGTAGATACAAATGCTCTTCACAACAAAAACGTGGCCCTCCTTTTAATTGTTCCCATTTGTTTGTTTTTTTTCATTTTCAAGCCTAAACTTATCTTGTTTCACTATTTCACTATTTCACCACTTCACACGGCTGGTTGGACGCAGTCACCCCTTCGATGATTTCCCTCTGCAAAATGCTTACAATAAAAACACTACATAATCTCTACTCCGCTAACCCAATCGTCTCTCTGCCCTTGATGTCGGGTAGTACAAAGAACACATGGATTAGTTTATTGTGGTGGATCACGCAGAGTTTAAGACAAGAAATAGTTATTGTGTTTGGTGAATGTCATCAATTGCCATGCCTCCGTCAGCGATCCAGCAATTTTCGTGAGGGATAAAAAAGGGAATGTGGTTTTGGGGAGGGGGGGGAAAGCTCACGATGAAACGTACATTCTTTTGTATATCTCATCTTGGGGTACCCGCATCACACGCTGAGAGCTGTTGTAGCACCAGGTGTTGGATTAGGTAGCACGAGTCTTCCCCCCCCCCCGATGATTTACACATGAAAAATGCATCGCTTAGTCTCGAGGTGCGAGATGTGGACTGCGCTGCCTCTCGTCATCTGACCGGGAGGGGGGAGCTGAAGGGAGTGGGGGGCAGGGCTTGAGGGCGGGGGATCGCGATCTGAACTTAATATGGGATCCATCTGCATTGTATGAGGCAAGGGTATGTTTGCACACTTCGCGTTGGTTAAATGTGTTCAAGCTTGGACGTTTAAACACATAACCAACATTAAACACGCACACACGTTTCGGAAGGTTGCATGTGTTTAATGTTGGCATGATGAATCTGCCTAATATCGGTAGGCTGTTTTTGGTAGGCAGTATGTGTTTAGCGTTAGTAGGTTATGTGTGTTTAGCGTCGGCAGACTGTATGTGTTTAGCGTTGTTAGGCTGTGCATGTTCGGCGTCGGTAGCCTGCAGGCATGAATCAATACTATATTGTCACACCTGATGAAACCCATAACTAAATCTCATAGCGTCGTTTTGAAAATCGCTATGACGTCATGAACTTTCATGTTCTTAAAATGAATTTTTAACGTACAGCGGGTTCACATTGGAACAGACAGCGGGTTCACATTGGAACAGACAGCGGGTAAACGTTGTAGGTCTTGTCTTACAGGCAGCAGGTTGGCATTGGAGGTCTTGTCTTACAGGCAGCAGGTTAACATTGGAGGTCTTGTCTTACAGGCAGCAGGTTGGCATTGGAGGTCTTGTCTTACAGACAGCAGGTTAACATTGGGGGTCTTGTCTTACAGACAGCAGGTTAACATTGGAGGTTATGTCTTACCAGCAGCAGGTTAACATTGGGCAGTCCTGTGGGTTAACGGAGATGCAGTCCTGTAGGCGGCATGTCATTGGCACGAGGCATATTGCGACAACTCCTTCGACGTACAGAGCGGCATAAAAAGCACAATCTACTATTTCGACTCGTCTTGCCTCTTGACTGAGTCTTGCCATTGGATGTAATCGGCAACTCTCCGTCACTTTAAACATCATACAGCTCAATTCGAACATCGCCTTGATCATTTTAGCGTGTGAAGGACAAGCAATACACATATGCGTAAATATATAATATAATTATCTTCGACCACTAGTCTTTTATTTATCTGAGGATTATTCTTTAGATGTTTATGTAAACAGTAAAGACCGCTGAGCCCATTGCTATTTTAATCACACATCCACCCGAACAGACACACACACACACACACAGTAAAATAGTAGGACTAATGGGGAATATCTAGTGACAATAAAACTATTTGGGCATAGACATTTCTTGTTTTCATCTGAAACCAGGCAAAGACAAAACTAATCTCGGCAACATGCAAATGTCGAGGCGGATGAACACATGATGGATGTCTCCGTCCACATAGTCCCGGCCACCGTTATAATCTCCAAACCAAATTGTTCTCTAAAGCACTCAGCCGGAGCGTCCGAGTTCAAATATTTTTGGTATCCCGATATTAAATTCCTAATCCATCAATTAAAAAAAACGTTTGGTGGCGCCGTCCTTATTGAACGGGAAAACTTGCTATTTACCCGTGTGACGAGCACCTGAGGTATGTGTAAATCTCATACCATTTGAGGAGACGGTGAGGGTTTTGGACTGATTGAAGCTCTGTCTGCAAGCACGGTTGGGGGGGGGGGAGGTGTTTACTCGCACTCAAACTGCCTGCACTTCCAGAAAGCACTCGCTCACCCCGGTCAGGGATCCATAAGAAAAACACCTGGGAGGATAAAAGGGGACGTCCCGATAGCGGGCAACATCTAGGGACTTGGGCCTTGAAACCTAAAACTATAAAGAGGACGGGTTGGATAATGAGCGACCAAAGCAATCAAAGATGTGACGTCTTATAGGGATGAACGTTAACAAAACGTATTGGTATGCGCTAACAGTGAGGTGGGCTTTTATTGGGATCATTTAGGAATACTGTTGTTGTTTTGTTGTTGTCTTTTGGTTACGTGGAAAATTCAACGACGTGACAACAAAATGACGTGACATCTCATCGATGTGACAACTCAACGATGTGACAACTCATCGACGTGACAAAAAGTCGACGTTACAACTCAACGACGTGACAACTCAACGATGTGACAACAAGTCGACGTGACAACTCAAAGACGTGACAACGCATCGACGTGGCAACTCATCGACGTGACAACAAATCGACGCGACAACAAATCGACGCGGCAACTCATCGACGCGGCAACTCATCGACGCGACAACTCATCGACGCGACAACTCATGGACGCGACAACTCATCGACGCGACAACTCATCGACGCGACAACTCATGGACGCGGCAACTCATCGACGCGACAACTCATTTACGTGACAACTTATCCGGATGGCGAAACAGTTCGTGGCAGTGACGACAACCGTTTCTCCGACATGGATAATAAAAAACATTTCATTTCATTAGATATGAATTTTTTTTAGTCAATTTGTTTTAGCCGTAAAAAAACAACAAAATGTATGGCGCTCAGTTTTTTTTAAAAAACCAAATTATGTTTTTCTTTTTCTTTTTTTTTTAAACAACTCAGCACTGTTGATATAAAGCTAGATTAGTATCCCCCCCCCCCTTTTTTTTTTTCGCACACTATGAGCTCACACTCTGGTCTCGCACTGTTGCAACGCATTCTTTTCTCGCACTCCATACTGGCGTCGTAAGCTGAAAGCAATCATATCTTACATTGTAAGGCATGGCTCAAGGTTCGGTCGAGGGGGCGGAGTTATTGAAAAACGAAATCCAAGTGCAAGAAAAATATTTTGACGCATGTGATTGTGCGCTGGGCGGGGGAAACGGAATAAGTAATGACGTGTGCACGGCTGAGAAATTAAAGACCAACATGTCTCTACGGAGATCAAGTCTCTGACCGCCTAACTGACTGACTGTTTGATAGCCTGACTGACTGACTAACCGATATGACTGCCGGGAATGACTCACTGATCGCCTGACTAGCTGTGGACTGACTAACTGTTTCACTAACTGACTGACTGGTTGACTAAGTGACTGACTGGCTGACTAAGTGACTGACTGGCTGACTAAGTGACTGACTGGCTGACTAAGTGACTGACTGGCTGACTAAGTGACTGACTGGCTGACTAAGTGACTGACTGGCTGACTAAGTGACTGACTGGCTGACTAAGTGACTGACTGGCTGACTAAGTGACTGACTGGCTGACTAAGTGACTGACTGGCTGAAGTTGTTTTTTTTTTTAAGTCTTTTTTTTAAAATTATTATTTTAATATTTTTGCAAGCTCCCTTCAACTTGGTTTATAAGTTTCATCTTTACTCTCATTGGTCAGTTGCGATTCTATTGAACTCAAGAGCTAGGAGCGACAAGAGCACATTTTATCCAACTTAAAAAAGATTTTTTTGTCGAATGTAATAATAATAAAAAGTATGATCTTTTTTTTAAAGTATGATCTTTTTTTTTAAGTATGATATTTTTTTTAAAGTATATTTTTTTTAAGTATATTTTTTTAAGTATATTTTTTTTTTAAGTATGATATTTTTTTTAAAGTATATTTTTTTAAGTATATTTTTTTTAAGTATATTTTTTTTAAGTATATTTTTTTTTAAAGTATGATATTTTTTTTTCAAGTATTCAACAATTATTGACGTTGAATTTTTCATTAGAAATTGCATTTTCATAATTGCACTTTTTAATACAATATAAAAAATATAACTTTTGAAAATGTAAACAGTCGGGTGTTTTTTAAATGATAAAAGATATTTTACCTACAATCCCTTTTTTCTATAAAGATAATCACAGACAGTCTTAATTTAGATGGACTGTGGCTCTCTTTAGGAAATTTCCTTTTAATTAAATGGACTGAGGCCCTGTTTGGGAATTTCCGTTTTAATTAAATAGACTGAGGCTCTGTTTAGGAAATTTACGCTAGCTCTGTTAAGAAAATCTCCGTTTAATTAAATAGACTGAGGCTCTGTTTAGGAAATTTCCGTTAAATGGACGATGGCAAATAAGATGGACGTGGCTCTGCATTGGAAGTTGAGTTATAATTAGCCGGACGATGGCTCAGCTTATGGGAGAATGTCCATGTGTACGATGAAACGTGCATGATGACTCAGGTCGTCGCTGCGGAATCATAACGGCGGACCACGTGCTACGTAACCCCCCCCCCCCCGCCAGGACCACCCTGCTTTATAAAAAAGCTGCCCGCCAATGATGTAAGGTATACGGGACAATACACTGGAAATTGCCACCCAAGGTGTCGGACAATTACCTTCCAGCGCAGCAGCTGCCAGCCTTGTCGGTGTGGCTTAATGGGCGAGATCGAACCGTTCGCACCGCGCAACCCCCGCGGCGAACAAAAGCTGCGAAATATGGCGACTGCACCAGACGAACCCGCTGTGCAAACATCTCCAAACGGTATTTGATTCTAGCCGGCCCGAAAGGAGGGTAGCTCTGTTCGTCTGATGTACAAGATGGCGCTAACGTGGGGGCTCCGTCTTGTTTTCTATCTGGTCTAGAAAATATTATCTATAACCGTGTGGCCCATTCTAATTATAGATTTTGTGATGGGATGCATGTATCGTCTTTGGGGGGGGGGGGGGGGGGGGGATTCGCGTGTTTTATTTACCCAATGCGACGATCAAAGCGACAGCGCTCTGTTTTAAACCACTCTCAGAATCGTGATCGGCCGGCTCGCATAATTTGTGAAGGGTGGCGCTATTTGCCGGGTAGATTTAAGCGCCGCAATTTCAGGCCAGTACCTTTGGTACATCAAATAATGGTGCTATGATTTTAAATAGTGCCCGAGATCGAGGCTCCCCCTTCTTGCCGCTGTTTGCTTCTTGGTAACTGAAGCTCAGCTTTCAGGGCAGTACCTTTGGTACATCAAATAATGTTGCTATGATTTTAAATAGTGCCCGAGATCGAGGCTCCCCCTTCTCGCCGCTGTTTGCTTCTTGGTAACTGAAGCTCAGCTTTCATGGCAGTACCTTTGGTACATCAAATAATGGTGCTATGATTTTAAATAGTGCCCGAGATCGAGGCTCCCCCTTCTCGCCGCTGTTTGCTTCTTGGTAACTGAAGCTCAGCTTTCAGGGCAGACGTGTGATTGACTTAGAGTTTATCTTAGTCACCCAAGAGGCATTAGAATGGTGCTGTAGAATCGTGCTGTAGAACGGTGCTGTAGAATGGTGCTGTAGAATGGTGCTGTAGAATGGTGCTGTAGAATGGTGCTGTAGAATGGTGCTGTCAAGAACACGAGTACTGCTATTGACTACAGAGGAGAGTCTCGGCGTCGGTTGGCCCTTTGTTGGCCGCCAGGGGTCGGTGATATAGAGCAGCCTGGGCCGCTTCTACATTACAATGAAACTTGCGTATTAAATTTTGTCCCAGTCCTCCATCCCCCAATGCACTCTTGGCTGGCTATTAATGGTAAGTCGTCCCCCCCCCCCCATTCTAGCTCTCTGCCTGGGCCCCCATTCTAAATCTCTCACTTAAGTCTTTACAATATAGGATACAAGGCAGAAAAATAGAAAAAAGGAGTTGTCTAGAACTTTGCAGTTATAGCAGCATTATCAGATATGGATCCGCGAAAATTTTGGTTGGCATACACGCACTGTATGCCATCATGGCGGACTTATACTGTTTGTTGTTGTAGTCAGTTTCACATTATCATTTACTGGTTTCGGACGAACCATGTACAAGTAATCTAATGGTTGGACGAACCATGTGCAAGTAAACTAATGGTTAGGTGAACCATGTGCATGTAATCTAATGGTTACGTGAACCATGCGCATGTAATCTAATGGTTATGTGAACCATGCGCATGTAATCTAATGGTTAGATGAACCACGTGCATGTAATCTAATGGTTACGTGAACCATGTGCATGTAATCTAATGGTTACGTGAACCATGTGCATGTAATCTAATGGTTATGTGAACCATGCGCATGTAATCTAATGGTTAGATGAACCATGTGCATGTAATCTAATGGTTAGATGAACCATGTGCATGTAATATAATGGTTACGTGAACCATGCACATGTAATCTAATGGTTACGTGAACCATGCGCATGTAATCTAATCGTAAGGTGAACCATGTGCATGTAATCTAATGGTTAGATGAACCATGCGCATGTAATCTAATGGTTAGATGAACCATGCGCATGTAATCTAATGGTTAGATGAACCATGCGCATGTAATCTAATGGTTAGATGAACCATGCGCATGTAATCTAATGGTTAGATGAACCATGCGCATGTAATCTAATGGTTAGATGAACCATGCGCATGTAATCTAATGGTTAGATGAACCATGCGCATGTAATCTAATGGTTAGATGAACCATGCGCATGTAATCTAATGGTTAGATGAACCATGCGTATGTAATCTAATGGTTAGATGAACCATGCGTATGTAATCTAATGGTTAGATGAACCATGCGTATGTAATCTAATGGTTAGATGAACCATGCGTATGTAATCTAATGGTTAGATGAACCATGCGTATGTAATCTAATGGTTAGATGAACCATGCGTATGTAATCTAATGGCTTATGATCTTTAACAATTTTCAGATGATAATGCTGATTGTGGCATTGTCATTAGTTAGCTTCCAAATGTCACCGTTGGGCATCTCAATGTCCCATTTCTGTTTTTATCATCCAATCTTTCATTAAATATCCAATAGAAAGCTAAATATATTTATAGAATTCTAGACTTCTCTAGACAGGCAACCATTAAAATATTGGTTTGTACCTGCTTCATCTCAGTGAATATTCTCTTCATATGAACTGAGGACGATGTCAGTGAAGTTTTCAGAGATATGAAATAAATATGCAACCATAATTTATTGGACAATTGTGGATGTATCCATTTGGCGAAAATAATGGTCAAAGAATGGCCGACACGAAATATACTTTTGTCTGAAAGTTGCTAAGTATGTTTTACAGAATGGCCGACATAAAATATAATTTTGTCTGAATGTTGATAAGTGTGATCTACAGAAAGACCGACAGAAAATATACTTTTTTTCTGAATGTTGCTAAATTTGATCTACAGAAAGGCTCATAAAAGGACACGGGTTAGTTCTTGAAACCAGGGTTTCTCAAACAGGCACTTGCGGCCTCTCTTGACAAAATAGTATTTATTTCCTCTATAGTCTTGCTGTCCCAGTACATCTCTTGGTAGAATCAAACTATGTACAAGTTCAACAGCGGGTAGTACAGCTGTACGTAAACACACCCTGAGAATTCGGCCCTTGGATATAAAGACGCAGTTACACTTATAGAAATGAAATGAAAACTGAGCAATCAGGACGCCAGAAAATTTGACTCGAAGAAACATCCGTATTGCGATCTTACCGTACACCCTCTGTTAACCAGTAGTGTATATAGAGGAAGCCGTTTCGCGATCATACCGCACACCCTCTGTTAACCAGTAGTGTATATAGAGGAAGCCGTTTCGCGATCATACCGCACACCCTCTGTTAACCAATAGTGTATATAGAGGAAGCCGTTTCGCGATCATACCGCACACCCTCTGTTAACCAGTAGTGTATATAGAGGAAGCCGTTTTGCGATATTAACGTAGACCCCCAGTTTTACTTTATAGAGGAACCCGTCATATGAAAACAAATTGCTCTAGCGCTTCCTTTTCTCTCTATTGCAAAACGAACCGATCCTTTGGGGGGCCAAGGTGCTCGTGAGAAATATCGAGAGACAGCTGAAACGGCATCGGAGCTGCTCTTGTAATCGTTCAATCAACTCCTCGCAGAAAACATAAACACGGCGAGATCTTCTTGTAGTGCCAAGATAGATGAATGCAGGAACTGTTATTTTATAGTTTTCTATTACCTACCAGCGCCAGTTGACGGCAAGCCGTGAAAATTTGTCTTTGGGAGTCGTTATTTCTGTCTGCATGGGGGAAAAAACCACACATCGCTCAAGAGTTTATCCGTCCTGGAACGGGGATTCTCACATTTTTACCACGGGGAGCCATATTTGGGTTCGAAAATTATCAACAATTTTTGTCCACCTCTTATTTAAGGGCTTCATTATTCAAGATTTAGTACAGTAGAGGCCAGAAATCGTACAGTATCTAAATATATACGATCTGGAGTTTTACATTTGAAAAAAATGCCGTTCCCTTCATTGACTTTGATGTCAATGTGTGCGACTCAAGGTCTAAATGTAAGACTTATAGTAGGGTTGCTAGACTAACGGTCGAGATTTAAGACTTATAGTCGTGGTGTAAGAGTTTATGGTCGGAATTTAAGACCTATTGTCAGGGTTTAAGACCTATGGAATGTGTGTACTGTATTTTCGCGTATATAAGACGCACCCAATTATAAGAATCACCCGTGTATAAGACGCGGGTTTGAAGGATTTGTGAAAAAGATATTTTATAATAAGACGCGCCTGTGTTTTTAAGACGCAGCGTGTCTTCAGCGAGTGGGATTCGTACCGTACATAGACCAATAAACGTCCGATGTGCGCGGTTGGCATATATAAGCGTGGAAATATCTTTTGTTACAGATATACATATAAATGAGACGCACCCAATTATAAAAGGCATCCATACACAAAAGGCGGCTTTTGACGATTTGTGTAAAAAACATATTTTACATAAGACCCACCCTGGTTGCGGGGTATGTAAAACTTTATATGTAAAACTTTGTATGTAAAACTTTGTATGTAAAACTTTATATGTAAAACTTTGCATGTAAAACTTTGTATGTAAAACATTGTATGTAAAACTTTGTATGTAAAACTTTGTATGTAAAACTTTGTATGTAAAACTTTGTATGTAAAACTTTGTATGTAAAACTTTGTATGTAAAACTATGTATATAAAACTTTGTATGTAAAACTATGTATATAAAATTTTGTATGTAAAACTATGTATGTAAAACTTTGTATGAAAAACTTTGTATGTAAAACTTTGTATGTAAAACTTTGTATGTAAAACTTTGTTTAAGACGCGTCTTATTTATGTGAAAATACGGTAGACTTTTTTTTTGAATGTATGTTCAACTTATGGTGAGGGTGGGTGTTAGACTCATGGTGGGGGTGTTTGTCTTATGGTGGGGGGGGGGGTGCTAGACTCATGGAGTGAATTTTGGACTTTTGGTCGGGGGTGTAAGACTTATGGTCTGTGTGTAGGACTTATAGTCTTGTTGTAAGACTTATGGTCTGTGTGTAGGACTTATAGTCTTGTTGTAAGACTTACGGTCTGTGTGTAGGACTTATAGTCTTGTTGTAAGACTTATGGTCTGTGTGTAAGACGTATAGTCTCACTGCAAGACGTTCACGTGCTCGGTCTGAGACTTACGGTAAGGGTGATGCGAATTATCCGACTTAATAACATTGTTTACCTCAGCCTATTTGAGGTCGGCGATAAATTTATCGTTAGACACAACAGTAGAATTACGACAGCGTGTTTAGAATTCCAACCTTGATCTGAGAGTTAATTTCAACCCGCCTCAACCGTTCAGGAAAGGCCCCGGAGTACAGATTCTGTGGCCCGCAGAAAAGTTGGTGTCTTAAAGGGAACAGTGATGACGTGTTGGCTTTTGTCAGACATTCCTCGCAACGTAGTCGCAGAGGTACTCCGTCTTGCCGCCTTGACACCACGCATATAGAGAGATACGAACACAAGTTATTTTCATGCCTTGAACAAAAAGGTATTCTAATGCCTTGAAGACAGTGGCGTATAGGAATGGGGATGCAGAGGGGGCGGAACTT